>OZ023284.1:15062071-15662071 GCA_964007245.1 Hypomecis atomaria | reverse complement strand
TTTCGCGGAATATTATTTGAACGTGACTCGTGAACGTGTATTCAACGTGACCCTGCAGTCACAATAAACTAAGTGGACCATTTAGTATCTCAAATATTTAGTGTTAAGTCGCTGATTTAGACATTTATTTTCGCATGTTTGAATTATTTGTTATTATTATACTTTATTCGATACATCTCGGGTCAGGCTCGGTTCTTTGATGGGCATTAGGGGAGCCGAAGCCAACACTTACTTGCCCCTTTTAATACCTCATTTAGGGAGGAGTTCATCAAATGCAACATAATTAGTAAAAGTGTGAAAAAATGTTGAACCGGACGAGCAAGTTAATGAATCAATGTTATGCAACATTTTTTGTAATATTAGGTTCTATTAATATCAATAAACTTATCTTATCTTGTTTTTTGTCGCCCGTTCAGTATTTCCGTATGCAATTTTAAAAAAATATGATACCATTAACGACGAAGTGTCCTAAAGGGTAAGGGGCCTTTAGTACGAGTAACAACTGCTGTCGTTTCGATATAAACTAGGCAACGTAAATTATAATAGCCTGATTGTGTCTGTACCTATAGGTAATTGACAAAACCAAAATTGATCATTAATCATCAAATGAAGGTCAAAATCTGTTAATATGTACGAGTAATTGTTAAATTTTATGCTAATTTAGCATTCAAACGATGCAAAACAGAGTAATTAAAGATTAAGAAATTAATAAAAAAATATGTTATGTATAAAAATAAATGATTTGACTTGGTCTTGTGTGTTTCAATATTTTAATACCTAATGAGTCCATCCATAACTTACATCACACATAAAAGGGGGTCTACGAAGTGTGAGGGGTCCTATGTACAAGTAATAACTGCTATCATTACGATTTGACTGCCTCGGTGGCCTAGGTGATCCTGACGGCTAGGCCAAAGAGGCGTGGGTTCGATTCCCACACAGGGCAAGCATATTTGTGGATGATTGCCCTGTGTCTGGGTATAATTATGGTCTGGGCAAAGAATATATTCTATTATGGTCTGGGTAAAAAATCACGAAATTCGTGTGACGTAATATATGGATGCCTCCCTTAGAGAGTCCTATCCTACTGCTAAAATGAACGGGTCCTTGATCAACCAAACGGACAAAAAGAACATAGAATTCTGGAAGTTTAATAAATAATTCGGATTTACAGCATAGATCTTTATTTGAAATTATATTGAGTAATAACCAAGGCGGTAATAACAGATTATCCTTGAGTCCGGCCCATGTTTTGCAAATGTAGGTGTGTATTGTGCATGTAGTGGATTTTGCATCAATATTTCGGTGTTTTGTTGAGTCTGTTAAGTCTGTGGTGCTACTCTAAAGATCTCTTATCTTGAAGTCTTGGTCCATAAATCCCCTGTCTTCCGTATCCGGTACGTTTATTATCCGGCTCGTACCAATTTGGCCGTTTCCACTGAGTTCTCAGATATTATACAAGTGGTACGTGACTTCTGCTCCATACGTATTCAGCAGCTAACACTGTGATATCGTCACGAACATTGCGGTTTGTGACTTTCCTAGATGTCATTTCAACTAGTTTTATTACCATGCAAGCTATGGCCATGCATGTCTAAAATAAATGTTTTTTTTATTTATTATACCTCTATACAATTTCAGACAGCCTTGAAATAATTTTTTGAGTTATTTATAGTATTGTGTAATTTGTTGGTAACACATTTGGAAACTAGATGTTCGTATAGAACGTTAGCATCTCGCATCGATACTTCTAGATCGCGATAGCATTACGTTTTTAGAAATTAGTATGGTAATTTGTAAATTAGGGGAAAAGAATAATAGTCTTTCCCTCTCCCTCACACAAACGCCTTTAGGACTTGATTAAGTATTCAGGTGCTATTTTTATTCTTATTCTTACTTCAAATTTTTTTTTCACCTCAAAAGTAATATTTCGTTATAACGAAAAGTATCGTACAAGTGCATTCAACGAATTAATTTTTGTTTTTTTTTAGATACAGAATTAAACTAAAACAAAAACTTTTTATTTCAGGTATCGATCCATATAAACTGTATTAAACTTATAAACCCATAATAAACTTATCTTTGCTAGTTATTCAACAGCTAATTAATTATACGCAAACATTTAACTCACTGACCTCTTGACTTTTTTTAATTAGGACAAGTGCTTTTATTTATTATGACAAAACACAATAAATTTACAGCTACTAGTACTACTACTTAAAAAACATAGATATGGAAACAAAATCTTGTGTAAATAATTTTAAAAATACACACCTAGGTTTCATAATACAAAACTAATTGAATAATTTATTCTTCATTGAATATCCATTTAAGTGTAAGTGGTACTATCGGAACTGCAATTCTTTTTTACAAACTATGTAATAAAGTATAGAGTTTTCAGACAAATTTTAATTGGTTTAAATTTCTCTGAAGCTTTAAATATATTTTTTGATGATTACAAGTTTAACTACGGCGAGTCGGAGAAAATCCATGTGCTAAAAATTTCCACAATTAGCACATATTTATTATTTTAACAGCAAATGACCTACAACTCTATAACGTCTGTTTGAGCAGGTGAAAATTATTAACTTATGGTGTAGCTTTAAAACGCGTCTTCACCTGCATGATAGTAGCCTATGGCAATCACCGACATTTCAGGTATAATTGTTGGGTTATGGGCAAAAATTGCATATTTTAAATGTGCGGTTTTTGAACGGACACAATAGTTCGAGGGTGGTAGTCAACCACAGACTTATAAAAAGTAAATGCAACAGGAAACGAGCTGTGGTTGGCTATTACAGAGGAAGTCGTAAAAATTAATATACACATTTTTAAAAAAATCGTGGTCAGAGACTCGCATGGGTTTGGAAGATGCATCGAGTCCTCGGTTTTTCTCACATTTTAGTGTTATTTGATTTGTATGTTATAAATGGATTGATTCTAAGTCAATAGGAAGTACTCCATAGATTGGTTTCGATTGTAAATTTGCATCGGAAATTCAAAAAAAGTCAGTATCTCATAAACGGGTTGACTTTGTGATTTGATTATTCAGGGATTTCTTTCCGTGTTTGTTTGCACTTGAGTCACGGAATCGATATAAAAAAGAGCTCCCTTGCACTTCTTGCGTTCCTCGGCCAGTGATTTGACCTCACTGTACGACATGACATCTACCTTCTCCTTAATTTGATCTACAAATGCCCTCCGTGGTCTCCCCCTTCCTAACGCACATACTAATAAAATATGTTTCTGAGTTTTTTTTTTTAACCTCTAACGAAAGGATTGTCATACGTTTGAAATGTGACCCTATGTGTATCTGTATGCTTAGCTAAAAACTAGATCGATTTAGATGCGGTTTTTTAAAAGCTGATAAAATGTAAATAGTTTTGGTTTATTTATGTTTCAATAGTAAGTACATATCTGTCGTCGAGGACTCAAGTTCTAATTTTGCACTAAAGTTTTACCTACTCGTACTATACGTACTTTGCGGTGGGTATTCCAACGATCCCGAAAATAAACTATGTCCACAAAGTCACTAGCTACCGACTAGGTAAGTATATAAGTTTGAAGCGTGTATATACAACTTTACTGTACAGTACAGTACAGACACACGCATCGAACTTATATACTACTAGCTGTCCGTCCCGGCTTCACCCAGGGACGATTGTCATATCAGCAAACCTTCTCGTTGAAACACTAAAAACTAGTGAAAACCGCATTCGAATCTGTTGTGTAGTTTGGAAGATATAAGGGGATTTATACAGACAGACACACAGAAATAACGACTTTGCTTTATAATATGTAGTGAAGTTTGACGCATGTCTGTAATTTTGATTCAATGTCAGAGGTTACCAAATTTTAAATTTAATATGTTTATTTAATGTCTGCTGTTTGCTCTTGACAAATATCAATTGTTATATTTTCGTTACTTTTACGAATTAGTAAAATTATATCCAATATAATTATGACATAGGCAGTATAGGCATTTATTTATCAGCTGTATTTAGTATCTTATTTACTTAGTAATTATAGTTTTTTTGCGTCGTAAAATAACAATACGTTATGAAAAACTTCAACATCCTTATTTATCATAAGTTTGTTTTCGAGTGACGCGACATATTGAGTACAGTACCTACCTATACGTCAATAATTATTAAAAATAGTAAGGAAATATACTTACTAAAAATGTTATTAGTAGATCTGTGAGCCGTTCATTTCGCGGGCACTAGTTATTTATGGTAATCTAGGCAGTACGTAGTATTATTAAATATTCTTTGATCTATGGTTATTTCTATCTTTCTATCTATATTAATAAAAGGCTTCGACGTGAGTGACTGACTGACAGATGGTATGCAGCCCAAACCGCTTAACCTATGTACTTATTAACATAGATGTGTTGTACAACGTAATGGAGCACGGCCTGTGACGACAATGGTGATCCAGTGACGAAAAACGCAGTCCCAGTAGACACAGTACAACAGTGGCGTGATGATATCCTAAAATTTTGCGGCAACACCTGGATGATACTAGCACAAGACAAGGATAAATGGCGAAAGAGGGAGGAGGCTCATGTCCTGCTGCGGGCCGAATTAAGCTGATGATGATATGTATTGGTTCTTGTATTGCAATAAATCCATGGCGGTTAAATATCGAGTTCTGAGAAACTCTGTATATCTACAATATACCTAGGTACATCTTGAAGTACCATACGTCAATTTGAGCAGGTGAACTAAAATAAGAAATCTACATATCGCCGTCTCCATGGCAATTTTAATAAACGACAGAAATGTTAAAAATAAATGTTAAAATATTATGGCAAATAATTTTTTTTGTTAAAAAGCAGCTAATTCGTACCAAAACTTACTCATTTATCCACTGAAAATTAAAAAGTTCTGCGGTGTTTATTTATAACTATCCCGATGTCAGTTTTCTGACAATTTGGTTTATAAATGTAGGATGTAATTAAAATGATTTGTGACATGAGAGCGGCGAAACGGAAGGATATAACGAAACTATTAGTTTTTCCTATAATTCGAAACTATATTTATTGCTTTTTTTAGGGTTCCGTACCCAAAGGGTAAAAACGAAACCCTATTACTAAGACTCCGTTGTCCATCCGTCTGTCCGTCTGTCTGTCTGGCTGTCACCAGGCTGTATCTCAGGAACGTTGATAGCTATAAAGTTGAAATTTTCACAGATGATGTATTTCTGTTGCCACTATAACAACAAATAAACTATTAATAACAATATCTGATTTTATCAGACAAATATATAAATTTAAGGGGGGCTCCCATACAACATACCTGAATTTTAAGCCGTTTTTCGCTCGCTTTTAATACCGGTTATAGGTAGATGCTTGAAATTTTCACAGAACATTCAATTAAACATTAACTCGAAAAATAAATAATTATTTTAAAATAAATAATTAAGGGCTACCATGCATACAAGAAACATGAATTTTTGTTCAATATTAATAACTCTACCACCACACTGTACGGAACCCTTCGTGCGCGAGTCCGACTCGCACTTGGCCGATTATTTTCTATTTAGTAATTATTGTTGTTAACCCTAAAAAAATACTCATATTCATATCAATCATGATCCAGCCTTTGCCTTCTTTGGCATCTATCCATAAATATCCATAATCAGCATGTTTTAGATATATTTCATGAACCATTCCGTCACTGAAAACTACAAGACATCGTAAATACTTGACACTTTATGATTTTTTGCAAAAAAATGTGGATTTTTCAATTATAACATTGTCTAGTAGAGACGCCGATAATAATGATGTCAGGTGTGTAAATTGATTTAAAGAATACAATAGAATAAGCATATATAGGAAGTATGGTATAAAATGGGGTGGCAGCACCAATCACTACAAGTCACGAAACACTTTCAAATGAGTCAAACGAAAAATTCAAATTTTCTCAATAAAAATATTTTTAATAATACTATTTTGTAAAAATGTTTTTTAAAATATCAAGTTTTTTGATATTTTTCTTAATCAGTGCTGGTTTAACAAATTCTATAAATCAGGTGAGTATTTAGGTATTGGTTTTCAATAACTGCTATATTATGAAGCCGAGGGGATTTAACATAAATTTTCTCAGTTGCATAGCTATATTGTTAAGCATTAAAAATAGATTCGCTAGTAAATAGGAACACATTAAAAATTCATGACCAAAAAAATCAGTAGTTTCATTTTGCACTCTTATAGAACTCAGACATGCTACAGAGTTATCGACATCTAAACTAATCACACTTTAGCATTTTTGAGGTTCCTATAAGGAATTATACTGTGGGAAATAGTGCACACGCAAAAAATATTTGTGACAGAAAAAGGTGTATTCGTATTCTTGCAAATATTAAAACACCCGACATCACCAAACAAAACTTTCATAAAACCATTTTTTATAAAACTTGAAATATTCTAGTAGAATCTCGGTAGCATTTGTAGCAAACAAAATAAAATCCGGAATTGGCCGATTTTATTTTGTTTGCTACAAAAGTTTGGCTTGCGCTAGAAAGGTGCCGTACTGTATGGGAGCCCCACGGCAAAAAAAAAAAACGTTTGTTACGTTTGTTGTATGGGAGCCACACTTGAATATTTGTATTGTCCTATTTTTAGTACTAGTTGTTACAGCGGCAATCAAAATACATCATCTGTGAAAGTTTCAACTGCATTTCAGAATCCAGGACCAATAAAATTCGCAAAGGATGTAGAAAGCGGAATTCTGAATGCTGTTGATCAATGTGTGAGCAATCCTATAGAGAAATATTTCCGATTATTGATAGTAAAAAATGGACGGTACTTGACAAATCATAAATTTCAAAAGTTTATTTTCTGCGCGTATACAAAATCTGGTTACGCAGATGAAAAAACAGGACGTGTTTATCTGGAATATGCGGCATCGGTGTATCCAGAACATTGCAATCAGATGAAAGTGATGAAGAAATGTGACCAGCTCATACAGAGCAGTAGTCCTGTTGCAGTAATGTTTGAATTTTTCATGTGCTTCCAAGAAAATACTTTGTGCCGAATAGACTTATTACCCGAAGTTCTTGACGAAAGCCTGCCCTGTCCAGAAATTTCTTATTCGAAACACAACAACGGACAGGTAAGTAAAATATTTTATTAAGTAAATGAAGTAATGTAAGATGAGAGGCCTATGCTCAGCAGTGGGCGATTACAGGCTGACGATGATGATGATGATGAAATGAAGTTATTCTATTGTATATCAACTGACTAGATGCCAAGATATACCTACTGACAAAAAGCCTACAAAGAATTTAATGACTCCACTCTCAAATGTTAGGTTAGGGTAAAATGGGTAGTATTTTATCGAGTGCCTTTCAGGTTATAAAAAAAATGGCATACAGAAACACTGAATGGGCGACGAAAAACAAGCGGAAACAAATGCCTAAATCAGTGGCTTAACACTAAATATGTACTCGTATTTGAAATACTAAGTGTTCCACTTGTTTCATTGTGCCTACAGGGTCACGTTAGATGCAAGCCGCTTTTAATCGGTCTTAATGGAAATCTATCGGGGAGACCTATCAACAGCGGCACGTCTAATTGCTGATAATGATGATGATTACTTTTTGTTTCACACCTAATCTACAGGAACGATTTGCTTCTGACACTTCGCCGGCACGCTTGCTTCGCTTGCTCAGCTCGTGCGTTGTTTGTCATGCCTAACCTAACCTACTTTTTGTTTCACACCTCGACAAAACTTAATAGTTGTTTGGCCTTGTGAAAGATTTGATAAAATGATGGTAATAATTGTTCCAGACGTGTTTTGTCATCAAACAATAAGACTACCAAATGAAACGATCTCATACAAAAATGTACTAATCGTTTATGGTCAAAGTGAAACATAGGTGAAACGTTAGTTGACAAGTGATAATTGACCATAAAATTTTCCTCAAAAAGGCAGGAAACCGTATGTAACAATATTATTACCACAGTTCATGAAATGGCATTAATAGAGTGCATCGTCGCGATACCGGTCCTAACGGGTGCCGCCAACGTGTTGGGGGAAGCAGTGGGGCTGCAGGGGAAGAGGAGTGTCGGTATGTCGTCGGCCGCTCTCCCAATCCTCTGCAGCCGTAGTGGCCGGCGCGAGGCCACTTCAACTGACCCGTTGCATCGGGACCAGGGCTGTCGGACACGGGTGCTGGTTGGTCCCAGGTAGGGGATGACGATGTGTCTGGTGTTCGGCACATCGTCGTTCTGGCGGGAGCGCAAGCTCCGAGGTGGGGCCTGAGTTGGGCCAGCGCTGTCGGGTGCCGCGGAGGGGTGCTGAAGCGTGCCCGTAGCCCCGACACCAAGTGGAGTGGTGGAACACCCAGGGGTTTTGGTGGGTATACCGTCCAGCAATGAGCGAGGACTCCCACATAACCACCCGCCTGCCCCGAGTTGCGGTGGTATCTTTAAAAGATTTCCCCTGGCAAAAAAAGGTAGAGAAATATTTAATGAAGATGTTTGTTTCCTAAATTACGAAAAAAAATCGTAAGAAATAAAAACATCGTTTTATTGTGAGTACAGGCTCATGCATATGTATATGTCATCATTATGAACAACTTTTTTTTTGGGACTAGTTGGTTTTGCAGTTGCGAAATCACGAAAATAAACCGGCTGCTCCTTTCATTTTGTAGTTAATTAGATTTTATAAATAATTAGTTTATTTAATGGTATTTTAGGTGTATCGTTTTGAGGAAAGCCTCAGCTAAACGTCTGACCGTGAATTAAAAACTCGAAATAAATACAAAAAATGCAAAAGAAAATCAATTCTTACTTGCTTATATATTTCAGGAACCGAAACCTGTAAAATTTTCAAAAGATGTGGAAAGCAGAATTCTTCATGATATCGATGAATGTGCGAAAACACCGATAGAGAAATATTCTCAATTGTTGATGGTCAAGAATGGACAGTTTTCGACTGATCCTAAATTCCAACAATTTATTTTCTGCGCGTACACGAAGTCTGGTTATGCAGATGAAAAAACAGGACGTGTTTATCTGGAATACGCGGCATCCATTTATCCAAAACATTGCAATCAGATGAGAGTGATGAGGAAATGTGACCAGCTCGTAAAAAGCAGTGCTCCCAGTGATGCATTGTTTGACTTTTTCGTGTGCTTCCAAAAAAATACTATGTGCCGAATAGATTTATTTCCTAACGATTTTCTCGATCCTTCAGTTCTTGAACTTTCCTATTTGAAAGACAGCAGTGGACAGGTAAGTTAAATAAATTGTTAAGTGGACATAGTATAATTAGTTTTCGCAAAAATAACATAACCGACATCAACCGTGTACAGAATTAAAATAGTTCGCACGGATCGATGTAGTGATTTTCACATTATTGTTGATTTATCGAAAGTAAATGAGCCGAATTTGATAGTAGGAAAATAAAACAGGTCTACCTATGAAGAATGAGCAACAAAACAAAAACTACTCTGTAAAACGTTATGCGTGGTTATTCATAAAAAATATAGGTACTCGTCGACTTGAGAATTGAGAACCTCTCCGTTTTGCAGGTTAAAAATATAGCTATAAATATAAACTCACTTATATACTCGTAGAGTTACAAATATTTTACTGATCTGATAAAACACCAAACATGCTAATGTAAGGTTTTTAGTAGGTAGGTACAAAAACTTAAAATAAATTATCATAACTATAAAAAATAAGTGTCATCGCATAGATGAGCTGAAACAAGTCCTTAAAATAATTCGTTCATTTGTTTGACTACGTATGTTTTAAATACCTTACCTCCTACCTACACAAAAAACAAATTTTGTTAGTTTATCGTTTCTTACTAATCTATATATTTCAGAAACCAAAACCAGTAAAATTCTCAAAAGACGTGGAAAGCGGAATTCTTGATGCTGTCGATCAATGTGTGAGAAACCCCATAGAAAAATATTCTCGTTTATTGCTGGTCAAAAATGGACAGTATTCGACAAGTCCGCGTTTTCAAGATTTTATTTTCTGCGCGTATACAAAATCCGGTTATGGAGATGAAAAAACAGGACGTGTTTATCTGGAATACGCAGCATCCGTGTATCCAGAATACTGCAATCAGTTAGAAGTGATGAGAAAATGTGATCAACTCGTAAGGCACAGAGTACCCGTTGATGCATTGTTTGACTTTTTCGTGTGCTTCCAAAAAAATACCATGTGCCGAATAGACTTATTACCTGACGATAATCCCAATTCTTCAGATTCTGAGATTTCATATTTGAAAGGTAGTTACGGAAAGGTAAGTCAAATAAATTCTTGATCTTTCTTATCCTTCAATGCCCAAAGCTATCTATTTAAAACACAATAATGGATGTAGTTGAGTATAATACGTAATTCGGATAGATTAGAGGAAAAATATTTTATAAAAGGTAAAAGGTCACTAAAAGTTAATAATGTATTCTATAGTTCGTCAATTTTTAATAGCTGAAATATTTCAGAAACCGATACCTATAAAATTCTCAAAAGATGTGGAAAACGGAATTCTCGATGCTGTCGATCAATGCGTGAGAGACCCATTACAGAAAACTTCCCTTTTATTGGTGGTCAAGAATGGACTATTTTTGGAAGACCCTGGTTTCCAACAGTTTATTCACTGCGCATACACGAAATCCGGTTACGCAGACAATAAAACAGGACGTGTTTATCTGGAATACGCATCGTCGGTTTATCCAGAATACTGCAATCAGATAGAAGTTATGAGAAAATGTGATCAGCTCGTACGACACAGAGCACCCGTTGCTGCGATGTTTGACTTTTTCATGTGCTTCCAAAAAAATACCATGTGCCGAATAGACTTATTACCTAAAGATCTTCCCAGTCCTCCAGTTCTTGAAATTTCCTATTTGAAAGACAGTAACGGACAAGTAAGTAAAATAATATTGTTGAGAAAATAAACATGTAACAATAATTCAAAATGTAAGTATACTGATTGATCAAGAAGTTCAAAATATTATTTTAAATCTCATCTTTCTGAGAACATTTAAACGAATATACTCTCTAATGTTACAAGGCCATGGGTATTTTGTCAGGTGAGTCAAGATGAGTTAAAAAAAAAAAACTTGATGTTATCGATATTCAGCTCGTAACATAACCAATTCAGCTCATAAGAAGGCCATGAAGTCTCGAATATTGTAAAGCCCAATTAGAAATAAACTACTTAGTAATCACTACCAGGAGAGTTAGTTTTGCGAGTGACTTTTAGTTCGTCGATTCTTACTAGTTTATTATTTCAGAAACCAAAACCCGTAAAATTCTCAAAAGATGTCGAAAACGGAATTCTCGATGCTGTCGATCAATGCGTGAGAGACCCTTTACAGAAAACTTCCCTTTTATTGGTGGTCAAGAACGGACTATTTTTGGAAGATCCTAGTTTCCGACAGTTTATTTTCTGCGCGTACACAAGATCTGGTTACGCAGATGAAAAAACAGGACGTGTTTATTTGGAATACGCTGCATCAGTGTATCCAAAACAATGCAATCAGATAGAAGTAATGAGAAAATGTGATAAACTCGTACGACACAGAGCACCCGTGGCTGCGATATTTGACTTTTTCATGTGCTTCCAAAAAAATACCATGTGCCGAATAGACTTATTACCTAGCGATCTTCCCAGTCCTTCAGTTCTTGAAGTTTCTTACATAAAACCCACTGATGAACAGGTACAAAACATATTTATAATTTTATTGACTAAGATCTGCCGAATTAGCATTTTTAATGGCTACTGTATTTTTTGTGTCTTTTATAGTAAAGGACGACACCACAATTCACCAAATGTCTAATAACTAGCAACCCGCCCCGGCTTTGCACAGGTGTATTCTACAAATAAACCTTCCTCTTAAATCACTCTTTCTATTACAATAAAGAGCATCGAAATCCGTTGCGTAGTTTTAAAGATATAAGCATACATGGGGACAGACAGCGGGAAACAACTTTATTTTATACTACTTATGTAGTGATAGTGATAATATTATGTATTTGAGTACTGTACTGTACTTTACCAGCCTTTTTAATAGTCCACTGCAGGACGTAGGCCTACCCACGAATGGTGATTGGGCCATATCCACCACGCTGGCCCAGTGCGGGTTGGTGAATACCCATGCCATTTCACGCCATGGAATTTCTTCCTTGGACAAATGCAGGTTGCCTCACGATGTTTTCCTTCACCGAAAAGCCAGTGGTGTGATATTCCGTACATAAATTCCAAGGAATTCATTATTACGGGAACGGGTTTGAACGCACGACCTCACGATTGTAAGGCGGGTGTCGTTACCACTAGACCACCACGGCTTGTAGTTAAGTAAAATACGTTATTATGATATTTTTTTTCATCTTAACAGTGCAAACCTGCAAAACCTACTTAGTGAATGTTTTAAGTTTATCTACAACATAATTATTACGAACCTAGCAGTGCCAAACGGCGTATTTGCCGTTTTATACAAAAGTAAAATTTGAAGCAACCATGTAACTTTAAAAAATTATTAAATGAACCTGCAATAAAAATTTAGGCATATATTAAACAATTCTGGAATACAAAAATAATTCAGGTCGGGGGTTAATGTCAGTTCCATATACCTATTTACCAATAATTTTGTACCCATAATTTTCTTACCATTTTATTTTTTCTCTTCTTTCAGAAACCAAAGCCAATAATTATTACGAGAAATGTGCCAAGGAGAAATCGCAAGAATAGAGCATATCTGCGTGTACACAGAATCTGGTTACGCAAATAAAAATAATCGGACAAGTGCGAGTCGGACTCGCGCACAAAGGGTTCCGTTCCGAATGGAAACCCCCTCAATATTATATTATTTAAATTTAAGTATTTTTTAAAGAGAATATGCAATTTAATACTCTGTGAATATTGTAAGAATCTTTATGTTGTCGTTATTAATATCGAGCAAAAAAATCACGTTGTTTGTATGGGATTATATTATTTTATATTTATTATTATTTATTTTTTTAATTGTGTGTAACTATTATTATACTTATTTTTCCTTTAAGTCTGAAGAAGTGGCTAGTGCACTTAACTCATTTCAACGGGAGTCAGCGGCCGGTCTCGATGGCTTGCGTCCGGAGCATCTTAAGGAGCTACGAGTAATTTCGCCATCAGCCGGTGACAACGGGCCCAAATTTTTGGAATCGTTGACACGGCTCTGCAACTTTTTGGTGGGTGGGCACCTCAATTCAGACGTGTGCCCATTTCTTTATGGAGGTGTTTTGTGTGCCCTCCGCAAAAAAGACGGCGGTATCAGGCTAATAGCTGTAGGTAGTGCCATTCCACGCCTGGTCGCCAAGTTGTGTTGCCGGGCTGTCAGGCACAATATGGTAGACTATCTGCAGCCTCACCAATTAGGCTTTGGTACCCCGTTGGGCTGCGAGGCAGCGATTCATGCTACAACAGTGGCGTGCACACAGTTTTAAGACAGGGTAGGCAGAAAATTTAACTCACCAAAAACACGTTGGTTTTGGTTCGTCGTCTTGTCGATTGATAATGTAATTGCCAAATGCCAGCTCAAGTGTCCATAGATTGACTGCTTTTGCAGACATATCAATTTACGGATATTCGAAGTGGCCTTTCGGCGCGTTTGTTTGATGTTTTGTAATGTTTGTGTGATTTGCAAAATTTAAATGAAAGCAGTGAAAAGATGGTGGTGTGAGTATACTATATAGGATTGTTTTATTTGTATATTAAATCAACACGCCTATCTTTCTGTAAGAATGTCTGCAATATGGAATCGTAAAAGTCGGGAAGGTGCAAATCCGGTGCACGACCTATCTCGATAACTTGTTTTTTTTCACCGAAAGATAGTTTTGAAAACGCATCATATTTTATTTTCTCAACACACACACCATCAACAACTTTCACAGACAATATTATCCATTTTTCACTCTATTGACAACGTTAAAATCCTAAATATCTGATAGCGTAGTCACAAACACAATGCACATCAAACAATATGGCGACTTTTGACTATTGAAATTAGTAGTAAAAAAGGGAAATATAATACCACAAAAAAATGATGGCCATCTAAATGTATAAAATTCAATGATACTCCTAAAATATTTGCATTGCATAGCAAACTTTCTTTCGGAAATGTTCGGTACGAGTCGTAATTGTTCGTGTTAGCCAAGCAAAAAGACACTGTCTTTTCATGCAGTTGTGTGCGTGATTTTTGTCATTGTGTGTCAGCAAAGCCCACGTAGCTATAGGAACGCACACACATTAAATCCGCATGACCACGACTTACCACGAGAGCACACATACAAAACATTAAGAGATCCATAGTTTGTGTCTTTGCCGTGGCAAGGGCGGGTGGCGCTTGTGCAGCGAGAATCAGGAAATTACTTGTCGATCTTATCTTAATGATACCACCGGCACTCGATAGGTGGAGCTGATTTATGATTTAAGTTTTATGTTATTTTGTTATTTTGTTTATTGATAAAATATTATTAGATCTATTATCAGAACTAGGGTAGGCAGTGTCTTTCTGTCTTTATGAAGCGTCCGCCACTGTGCTACAAGAGCATTCCTGATGCGTGAGGGCTGTGATGACGTGCTGTTGAAACTTGACATCAGTAACGCTTTTAACAGCATCGACAGAGGTGTTATGCTGGAGGAAGTGCGTTCATAGATCCCATCTGTGTTTCCCTTCCTTAATCAATGTTATTCGACACCAAGCAATCTTTCATATAATGGCGAATGCATCCTATCTCAGACTGGGGCTCAACAAGGTGACCCGCTAGGTCCCCTTATTTTCAGTGTTGCTATCCACAAGATCGTTACATCTTTGGAGGCTCCACTCAATTTATGGTACCTGGACGACGGGACTATAGGTGGGCCTCCATCTATAGTGGAAAGGGATGCACGGCGGCTCATCCCAGCCCTAAAAGAGCTTGGTCTGGAAGTAAACACAGCAAAATGCGAATTTTTTGCATGCAGCCCTGCCGCTGCAGAATCGGGGGCCACTTTTATGTCGTTAATACCTGGACTAAGGCTCTTAGATCGAAGTTCGCTGAGTCTGTTGGAGCCCCAGTCTTTGCAGAGGGCGTGCCTGGTAGTATGAGGTCTAAGACTAAAATCCTAGAATCACTCGCAGTCCATTTCGAACACCTTCCGGCTCATGTTTCGTTGTTGCTTCTCAGAAGCTGTTTCGCCATGCCAAAGCTGATGTACCTACATGGTCAGAACGGCTCCGTCGTGGGAGTTCCCTGACGAGGTGCAACGATTCGACGAGGCGTTAAAAGGAATTCTCGAGATGGCTCTTAACATCCGCCTTAACGAGTCCCAGTGGCTACAGGCAGGATTACCAGTTCGACACGGAGGTCTGGGAGTGAGGCGGCTGCGTGAGAAGGGGCCCACGGCGTTTCTGTCCTCCTCGTTCGGGGTTGCGGAGCTTGTCACTAACATTATTTCTGCTAACGGTGACACGATCCGCATTCCGTACGCTGCGGGGGCCATCAGCGCGTGGCGTTCCCTTTGCTCGGATGCAGAGCTTCCAGAGAAGCCAGGTGTACAAAGAGGTTGGGATGACGTGCTGTCGAAGAACATTAATTGCCATTCACCTCCGAAACGGAACACCACGCCGCTCAGCAGTGAGCAAACGACCTGAGGAGGAGGAGTCATTGTACCTATCTTGTGTTTTTAATCTTCATGACGTCATATTCAAATTGATAGTACCTAGTAGTGAACCTACCTAATAAAATACAAGTCGTTAATTATTTAAAATAGTAAAGTTTTAATAGGTCATTAATTTAGGTACCTAAAAAAACAAGTTTAAAAAAACAAGTATAGATACAAATTTAGCATAGGCAGAGGATCAAAAATCCATGTAGATAATAAATATACTGATAATTAAATAGCAAACTCGTGGCTAAATTATGAGAAAACAGTGTGCCAAGATGCTAAAAATTAGTTCATATTTCAAAAAAAAGTGCACACGGATACTGGCCAAAATCAAGCTTCCAACTACAAATACACTACATTGTCATAAAACATTATTTAAAAATATTTACAGTTAAATCAATAATTCTTTTAGAGTGCAAACTTGTAAATAAGTTGTCAAGTGCGTGTCGAGACACGCGTATGATAGTCTTCCGTAGATGGTGACGATGATTATGATGATGATGATAAAAACCAATTTTTGTAATGTCATTAGATGGTTTAGTGCTACAAAAAAATAATTGGCTAAGAAATATGTTTCTGGGGTCAATGCACTCTGAGCTATGAGCAAGTTTATGAATGTAAATTTTTCTCTATAACTCAAAAAGTTATAATTCCACAGTGCTCATAATAATTTTAATCTCTCAATAATTTTCAGAGAAAGTTTTTAGTATGGTCTATAAACTCAGAAATTTTAAACATCTTGTGTACTTTAAAAGGGGGGAAATAAAGGGGGAACACTTTTTCTTCAAACTTTGGCAACCCATATCTCACTATTGGCACATGCGACAAGAAATAATTTAAATAATATTTTATTCATTTTAAAAACCCTATTCAACGATACCCTACACGACGGGGTGGGGTTGAAAAAAATTTTCATGCGTCATTTCGTCACAGCCTGTGACGTAAATAAATAAACTGTCAGAATAATGTTTTTTATTTTATTTATAAAAAACTTTAGGTGTCCGTCACTAGGGGACTTCCCCCTATAATGCCTAAAATCATGTGTGGTCAGCTGATTCTATTTCGCAATTTCGAGATTGGTGCCAAAGTAAGAGTTATTCATAATAATCTTCTTGTTGTGGAACAATCAAGAATTATATTATCATTTATTTTGTTCAAGTAAAACTTACAAACATAGCTTGGTCCTTTGGCAGGCATCAGTTGAACAGCAGCCAACACTGAGAGGCCCTTTTACATAAAAATTATAAAACTTATCTGATAAGTACATACAATATGTAGTAGGATGATTAAATGAACTATTGCTAGATATGATTTACAGTATTTCGAGCTATTGTGATGCGCTGATACTGTAGAACTAGCGACCCGCCACTGCTTCGCACAGGTTTATTATACTTATAAACCTTCCTTTCGAATCACTCTATCTAATAAAAAACCACATCAAAATCCGTTGTGTAGTTTTAAAGATATAAGCATACATGTGGACATGGGGACCGCGGAAGCGACTTTGTTTTATACTATGTAGTGATGAGGCATATGATTAGGCAGGTGACGACTATACGAGTATATTATAAATGGGCCCCCATAAAGGCTACCGTGGCGTTGGAGGGCAACATTAAAAAAAAATCTTCTTACAAGTTATGAAATCTTTAAAGATATATTATGTAGAGCAGTGAAAATGTTAATTGCCGATTTTACAATTATATCTCCTGGATGATCTCCTTAGATAGCACAAGTAGTCATTCTTGAACTCGATCTAATTAGAGTTTGTGCAAGTAAAGGTCGCCCATTTGTAATTTTACTAATTTTGTTACGTTGACAACACTGCTCTGTCATTCCTAGTACTACTAAAAGTGTTTGATACTTGGTAGACACCAATTCGGTTTTCATCTGTACTCCACCAAGTATAGTCGGTACCTTGGATGCTGATGAAAATCTTATAGTTAGTTCACCGTAACGCCACGACGGTTCTCTTTTTGCACATACTTTATCAGTATTCATGAGAATACTTTAATTTTGTATTTTTCTCTACAGCTATTATAGGCTCACTTTTATTACTTACTGGTAATAAACTTTGATATATAAAAGGGCCTGTCACGTCTGCTTCGTTACGCATTACTTTTTAACGCACAGTCTGTGTGTACAATCCACAATTGTTTTTTTTGTTAATTGGAAATTGATACTCCAGCAAATATGTTCTTTAGAATTGCTACATTTGTCTGCTTATTTGCTATTATTTACTGCGCCACAGACAATTCTGATACTAGGGTAAGATTTTATACCTATCTATATACCTACTACCTACCTAATAGGAACTCTTGCCTGGGACAAGAGAAGGTCTTTGTAAAGCTATTTAGCCGTCCTGTGGGAGATCATAACATTAAAGTAATATCCTAACCATTCTTTCAGAAATTTGTAATTAATTACTATTCTTGATTGTTTTTTTTTTTTTCAAAAAACACATTGAATTAGATTCAGAACACAAGTACAATGAATAATAAAAATAAGTCTAAGATTACAGATTTTTTTTACTAATCGTAATATTTTACAACTTTTTCAGATACATATTAGACTAACTAAAGATGCTGAAAAACAAATTATTGAGACAGCTTATGACTGTACTGAAAATCCTCGACTAGTACCCTGTTTCTTCAAAGTAATAAAAAACGGAAAATATCGCTGTGACGAAGAGTTTAAAAACTTTTGGTTTTGTACATTGACCAAAACTGGGCTCGTTGACGAAAATACTGGTTTATTTTATGCAGAAAAAACAGGTTTGATATTCCCAAAGGAGTGCAAAACGTTCGAACTATTTGAGGAGTGTTCTAAGACACGGGGAAAAACCGCTTTTGACACGTTCTTCTTGAATTTCATGTGCTTTCAAACAAATTCTACTTGCATTCCTAATCTGTTACCCTCTTAAGCATATTTTTTATGCTTATCGAAAGAAACCTTCAAAATAATGTAGCTCACAATGGTGCTTTTTTTATTTTTTAACAATTTGCTCTACCATCTTTTACGCTATTTTGAAAATCTTCTCAACATCAACATAATTATTATTATTATTAGATTTTTATGTTGGAGATAATAATAATATTTATTGGTCCCATGGATTGAGTGAATTTTAACTAAGATTAACATGATCTGTTCTTACGTAAATTTCAAGAATATGATAGTTCAAATATGAATTTTGATATATTATATTACTAATATATAATCTACATAAATTCGTGTCGTAAATAGGAGGAGACGTTGGTTCCCGGCTAGTTCGGGAACCAAAAGTTGCATTTAATAATCACTTAACCATTTTATGTCAATAAAATTTTTTTGATTGATTGATTGGCTTTTATTTATTGCAAGTAGCATTATTAGTATAGTGTGACACCAAAATTGTTTTCTGTAAGGTAAATAATCATGTAAAGTTTTGACTTAAATTTTTACTGTCAATGTATTTTAACCCTATCGATGGCTTTTCAACAAGCCTCAGAGGGGTTAGTCCAGGTTTACACGTAAATTGAACCTACAGATGTTTCCGTATGGCTCTATACATATTTGTACAGCGCCCCTGGCGGAAACGAGGAAAACTGACCAAAATGTATGAAATCACACGCGAACGCGGAAGTTTAAGTAAACTACGGAAAACCTGGACCTAGGGCTCAGTTCTCTCACTCGCACATTTATAAGTTTTAATTCATAGGTATTAAAAATCGGAAGTTCTTGCTAGAAAATTTATTAGGTACATAACTACACATATGCGTAACACACTTTTTACTACTAGTCGTAAAACTTTAAAAAATAATTATAAAGACTTGTTGCGCTACACTATCACATTTGCACTTTGTGGTTAGATGGAGCTACCTTCTACGTAATTTGTAAAAAGATTTAATAAACCCGAAAATCCAAGGGTGTATATTGGATCAAAATGTATCTGAAGGCACTTTTGTTCGCTGCTTTATTATCATCTATTGTGCCATGGATCCCTCGGACACCATGAGTAAGATTTATAAAGATTTAATTTAAATTAGTAACTTGCAGTTATTCTAACATTAGACCCCACGAGCACAAACTTTATTGACCGATCTAACGAAGTTAGCGAAGTTGATAATTTCTAATATTTTTTTTTAGTCTCGTGTCAGAATTAGCGAATATGCTACGAAAAACATTGTATGCTCATCTTATGCCTGTACTGATAAACCACGAATAGTACCTTGTTTCTTCAAAGTAATGAAGGATGGAAAATATCTATGTACTGACGAGTTCAAAAACTTTTGGTATTGCACGCTGACTAAAGTTTGCCTTGTCAATGGAACCACGGGTTTATTTAATGCAGAATAATTATATTTCGCAAAAAATGGCAAAACCGCCTTCCATTGTGTTTTTCCACAAAATTCGAATATTTCGCTCGAATTGTTTACATTATTGTTGATTTATCAAAAACGGCTCAGTCGATTTTTGTAAAATTTAGAAGGGACCACCTTGGTAGTATACCTACCCTTTCGAATTAAAAAATAATTTTTCGATTCGGTTCACAATTGGCGAAGTCATCGATGTTCATCGTGTACAAAATTTGGATATTTCGCTCGAATTGTTGGTTGTTTCAAAAACGGCTCAGCCGATTTTTGTAAAATTTTAATTGGGACCATCTCGAGAATAAAATTAAAAAATAATTTTTCGATTCGGTTTACAATTGGCGAAATTATCGATGAATATACACAAAAAATATTTAAAAAAATACAAACACACGAACGTAGAACCTCCTCCTTTTTGGAAGTCGGTTAAAAAACAGCTGCTGTATCTCCAGAATAAGCCGAAATACGCTTCAATTATTTGAGAATGCGTCTAATATTACTGGGAAAACGAAAACCTGGGAAACCTCAGAGAAGACCTTTTTGGGTTTAGTTGGATTCCCAAAAAATCTAATTGCGTTCCTGATCTACTACCTATTTACATTGAAGTAAAAACTATGTGGAATATAACTTAGGAATAAAATTTATGATGATGTTCTGACATTAAATGTTTATTTCTTCAAAAATGTCCCTGTGTTAACATCCCTCCTCATCACCTTCTCTTTTATACTCGTATGGGCTTTATTAATAAACACCAAGTATGATACGAAGTGAGATCGAATCAGAAATGCGGAGATCCGTAGAAGAACCAAAGATACCGACACAGGCCAGTGAAATCGAATTTTGCAGGCCACAAAGCACGGAGTTTGACCTATGGGGATGTAACGTTACACCTATAAAGTAGACTGATGACCTCTTCGTAGGTGTGAGCCGGGTGTCAGAGTTTCTAAGCCGCCTGAAGGCCTCTGACACAGGATCGTATTGGATTTCAACCATCAGTGGCTGAGAAGAAGACAATAATGTTTATCTCTTATAGTGCAGCATCACCATCGTAGATGTATGTATCATTAAACGATGTACAATTGCAGGATTAGTAGGTACATAATGTAGGATATTTTTTTTTAATGGCATTTGCCTTAATTAACTACAACAAAATACAATACTACTTACTTAAGCTAAAACGACATACTTAAACTACTACTATATCATTGTACTCATCATTATTACCAATGATTACTATGGGCTAACCCTGAAATCGCGGAGACTTCGACATCAATGAAATTTTCAACCGTGAGGTCAGCCAAGTTGATCCATAATATGTAAATAGGCATGATGACTAAAGAAATATAATTAGTCCAACAGATAGACTATCGAAAAATATTAGTCGTATATTTTTATTTGGTTACTAAACAATAATCGGCTAAGTGCAAGTCGGACTGGCGCACGAAGGGTTGCGTATCGTATGAAAGCCCCCATTTGTTTGGCGTAGTTTGTGAAAAATTTTGTGTAAATTGTAAAAATTGTAAATCATGTGCGCTACGAGTATCTACCGACGGATTTTGACATTAGTTGGAAATAATATACTTAATGTTTTCGAGTATTTCAACAGGCCTTAGCTCTCGAACTCGCACATTTGTTAGTTCAAATACAAAGGCATTGAATTTTAAAAAGTCTACGAAGCACCTCAATCCAAACACGTGTTAATCAAAAAATAAGAAAATCCCCACAAACTATTTTTTTATCATTAAAAACTTTTTTTTAACTTTCTCTAATCACTAAAACTAAAACTCCTTGCCAGAATGTTTATTAGGTACATACCTAAAACTTGCACACATGCGCTATGATTTTTTAATTACTGGTTATAAAACTGTGGAAAAACCATTTAAAAAGACTTGTTGCGCTTCACTTATCACACTTGCACTTTGTGGTTGTATACCCAGAGCTAGGTAGCTGTACATTAAATCCGAAAATTTAAGAATTTACATTGGAACAAAAATGTACATAAACGCATTTATTTTTGTTTGCTGCTTTATTATCATCTACTGTGCCAGAGACCCTTCTGACACCAGGGTAAGATTTAGATTCCATTTATTTTATCTATTGCACAATGCACAATTTAAACGTGAAATTTTAAAGAAAACCTGACCTCTCACAGTAGACCTTATCATTACGCTACGAGTAGCCCAACGAGCTATAGCGAGGGCTGTGCTCGGAGTCTCTCTGATCGAATCAGCGATGAGGAGATCCACAGAAGAACCGAAGTTCTGACATAGCCCAGCGTATTGGCAAGTTTAAATGGCAAAGGCGCCATGTGCCCTGCCACGAAAAACTGATAAGCAATTCTGTCGAAATATCAGAATGGAGTAAATATAGTGGAGACCACGTACAAGCAAGCTCAGCACAGAACGGAACGAACCCATAAAGTAACTACAATATTGCGCTGGATGCAAGCTGCATTTAACCGGTTTAGTTGGGGATCTATAGGCCTATATCCAGCAGTGGACGTCTTAATACTGAAACCATGACGAATTCTTGGAATAGTACCTACTTACCTACTTAGTACCTAAAACTTTTTGACCGAAGTAAGCGAAGCGTCTCGGTTCCAAGTTATCTTCTACGTCTGCGTGCTTCATCTTAGCCCACAACGTCGCTATCAGGCGAGTTGGTGGTCATGCGCAGACTAATTCGCATAAAATGAATTTTAGTTTATTTTCGTCTTACCACTCTCAGGTAGTTAATATTACCTATTTTTTTCAGCCTCGTGTAAGATTAACCAAAAAAGCTATGAGTAAAATTATTAACACAGCTTATGACTGTACTGATAATCCTCGAATAGTTCCTTGCTTCTACAGAGTGATCAAGGATGGAAAATATCTATGTACTGATGAGTTTAAAAACTTTTGGTATTGCACGCTGACTAAAGTTGGCCTCGTCAATGAAACTACTGGTTTATTTTATGCAGAAAAGACAGCTTCCATATTTCCTGAATACTGTAATACGTTTCAACTATTTGAAAATGCTTCAAGTATTAGTGGAACAACGTCCGTAGAGACGAACTATTTGAGTATAGTTGGATTCGTAACAAATTCTAACTGTATTCCTGATCTACTACCACCTGATGCGAAAAATTTGTATAAAATGAAAGCGAAATAAAAGGTTTTGAGAAGGAATGTTTTTCTCTACTTATATGTTTGTCCCTCCTCCTTTACCTCCTTTATAGCCTTATTAAGAAGTTTGAAGTTATGCAGAGGACTATGCTCGATGTCTCTCAGCAAGCAAGCGGCTTCTAATAGGTCATATTCTTAGAGGAGGCAGTTGACGTTTTATGGTTGAATTATAGCACGAAAGTTTTTGAACAAACAAAATTAAATTGATACCAAAAAGAAAAGACGTCGTTTTAGAAGGAATACCTAATAATAATACATATAAGAGCTCTTAAAAATACAAGAAATACAAGAATAAGATAAAACAAGAGATAAATATAAAATTTTGGGACTGATAGATGACGGTCACGGTAAAATTACTAAAGCCTGAATTGTACATCGTAGCAAAAAATTTAAATTTGTAAAAAAATGATGATAAAACCATTCACAAAATTAAAATTAATAAGATCACCCCTACACTGTCGATTTTCCTTCGATTCCGTACGAAGCGGTTTGACTCGACATTTCTAATACGTACTGCCAGGGAATGGATCAGTCTCCCTGCTTTCCTGTTTCTTAAGATATACATATAATCTAAAGCCGGTGTATTTTAACTTTCACGATTTAAACACATTAATAAAGGAACTGCAGCATATTTGGAGTAATGCATGTAACTTGGAATACTTCAATATCTAAGCTAAACGCTGTGTTGTTTTGCCTTAAATATAACGTAATATATAAATAAGTACAAGTATAAAAATCCTTCAAGTATAAAAACAGGACGCCATATTGACATTCCGGATACCAGCTCCAAAAAACGAAACGACTAATTTGAAATGTTTTGGTTACATATGGTAAGAATGCAATTTCACAACAATAATTTACTGTAATACGTAAAATCATCATCGTATTTATTTAAAATGTTAAGTGACCTTGTTTGTGTATGTTGATTTTGGAATATTTCTATACCTATTTAAAAATGTGAGATGGGATTTTAGCTTAGAAATAAATATGTTATTAATTTTGAATACCGTAAGTGGGTATAATTTTTATATTTAAGATTTTGATGAAAGCGTTTTGATTATCTAAAGAAATAAAGACTATGAAACTGTTAACAAAATAAATATATATTAGATTTTAAGAAATTAGCTTTTCTGCAAAATAATGTTTTCTCTTTATTTATACAGTTCACAGCTCTAAGTCGTGATATGTATATATTTTCGGTCAACTGTCATTTAAATTATATGTATATTTTTGTCCATTGGACTATGAAATGCAAGATAATACACAAAGTACTTAAATAGGTGAATTGAGTAGGTGATTAGACACTTCTAGAGTCTAGAAAAATATAAAGTGGTTAGTTTGGTTTCTTATATATGCAAAATTTATCAGCTTGGTATAGGAACATAGTGTCATTGCAAATAAGTAACACCTTTTTACAAAAGAAAAAATATAACCTCGATAAGGTTACCTACATTCAGCTTTATTTACTTACCATACACTAAACGGAGAGGGGGTGATTTAGAACATCATTTTTAGGGTTCCGTACCCAAAGGGTAAAAATGGGACCCTATTACTAAGACTTCGCTGTCCGTCTGTCCGTCTAAGTATCCGTCTGTCCGTCTGTCTGTCACCAGGCTGTAACTCATGAACCGTTATAGCTAGAAAGCTGAAATTTTCACAGATGATGTATTTCTGTTGCCGCTATAACAAAAAATACTAAAACCAGAATAAAATTAATATTTTAAGGGCGCTCCCATACAACAAACCTGAGTTTTTAGCCGTTTTTCGCTCTATATTAATAAAATGGTAACAGATAGATGCTTGAAATATTCACAGAGTATTTGGTTGGATATTTACTTTAGTAATAAATAATAAAATTAAAAAAAAAGTTACAAGGGGGCTTCCATTCAGTACGGAACCCTCCACGCGCGAGTCCGACTCGTATTTGGCCGATTTTTTTTTATGGGTCTAATCCGGAAGTCGAGAAAAATCAGTTTTATTTATTTCCTATTTAATAAGTATTAATTCAATATAACATCCCATTTCTTATATTTTAATGTAGCTAATATTTTGAAAGAAATACAATTTACATTTACCACTCAATATATTTCGTAAATTACTATAAGAACATCAACACAGGGTTTGAGTGGGCATTCTAAAATGTGAATGCACATTATGGCTTACAAGTATCATCAAAACATAGAAGGCTTATATCATACTAGCTTTTACCCGCGGCTTCGCCCGCGTTATATTTTGATTTTGGCTAATGTTTATGTCGGCTGCGAAACCTAACCTAAGCAACAAACATCAAAATACCTTAGAGGAATGCTTTTGTTGGTTAAGTTACGGTTGGAGTGTATAAACTACCCCCCTGTGTATTCCTGCCTTGTCGTGGCGGGGGAGGTCTAAGGCAGCTGAAAAGGCGGCGCTCGAAGTCTCCCTCTTGGGTCTTTCCCCCAAGGCAGCTTAAAGGCTGGCACTCGTTGTTCAGCCGCTTTTAACTAAAGCAGCTGAGAGGATGGCCGGTAGGTTGCCTGCCTTATGAGGAGTGTTGCTTCTGAGGCGGGCTGCAGTGCCGCTCTTGCAACGCTGCAGCCGAGGATTAGGGGCTGCGGAGGGATGGAACTGGTTGTGTGGGTGCCGCCACCTACCCTACCTTCCGCTAGGCCGTCAACCTGTTGGCAGACGCAGTGGGGCTGCAGGGGAAGAGAAGTGTCGGTATCGCGATGGCCGTTCTCACTGCCCTCTGCAGTTGAAGAGGCAGGCGCTGGGCTACTATGACTGACCCGTTGCACTGGGACCAGGGCGTTGGAATGCTGTCCGACACTCAGTGCTGGTTAGTCCCGAGTGGTGGATGACAATGTGTCTTGTGCTCCGAAACACTCCGTCACTATGGCGGGAGCGCAAGATCCGTTATGGAGCCCGAGTCTGGGCTAGCGCTGTTGCGTGCCGCGAAGGCGTGCGAAAAATGTAGGAATGTCCTAAACTTGAAATGACAGGTTATTTCTGGCGCTTAGACGGCTGCTACCGCGGCCCGCTCGCTTAGTTTTTATCCTATCCTACGGGAACTGTTAATGTTTTTGGGATAAAAAGTGGCCTATGTCACTTTTCGTCTTTCAAACTATATTCATGCAATAAGCCAAGGCAATCCGTTGCTCCGTTGCTGAGAAAAAGATTTTGTCTTATCCTACGGGAAACGCAATTTTTTTCGGAATGGAAAGTATCCTATGTCACTTTCCGTCTTCCAAACTATGCCCACCCCAAAAATCAAGTCAATCCGTTGCTCCATTGCTGAGAAACAGTTATTGTCCTATCCCATGGGAATCACGAATTTTCTCGGGATAAAAAGTATCCTATTATCACTTTCTGTCTTTTAAGCCATAGGTATCCATACCCACATCCATACCAAAAATCAAGTCAATCTTTTTCTCCGTTGCTGCGTCAAAGAGGAACAAACCAACAAACTTTTCGGATTGATAATATTAAAGTAGGTATGATGATCCTGTACCATAAAGGTAGAATAAAGAAACATGTTAAACCTCTAATGATAGTAGATTTAAAAATATTTTTAATGTCAGACAAAATGACGGCCTGGTATTAAACGTCATAGTAACATGTGGCATGCAGAGGGAAAAAAACATTTTATCTAATTTTAATGTCAGTTGTCATTTTCAATCCATACTTTATTTCCTCTTCAAGGGGATATAATGGTGGAAAAAGCAATTTGTCCCCTTGCCATGCTACCTGTGATTTATAAAAGTCTGCAGACAATGTCACCTGTCATCTAATTACGTTTCGCTGTGACGTTTCATTAATCCATATTAGCGCATATTAACGTCATAGAGGAATTAATCACTTAGCGTCTTTGTGATAGTGGCGACAGTTTTGCTTGCGATAGTTTTTGTCCTGTTCTACAGGAACTATGCAATTTTTTGCTTAACGTCTAACGCTTAGCAATTAAAATTCGACGCGCTTGGTTTTGCTCTTGAGTCTCAGCAGTTCTTTGCGCTGCGTGATGCTCGGCATCTAAAAGTCGCCGCGCTTGACTTTCTCCTTAAGTCTCAGCAGTTCTCTGAGCTGCGTGACGCTCAGCATCTAAAATTCGACGCGCTTGGTTTTGCTCTTGAGTCTCAGCAGCTCTTTGAGATGCGTGGCACTCGGCATCTAATGTCAAACGCGTTTGGGTGTGCTCTTCAGACTCTTGGCTTCTAGCAATTTTCTTTACACGAGCTCCGCTAGAACTACGCGCTAGATTCGATTTGCGTTTTGTATACATACCTATTAGAATGAAAACTACGTAATTAAACTGAAAAAAACATGTAACCTTCTCTAAATTTTACAGGAAAAGATTGATTGACTTTGACATTTGCAACTTGAGCAGCCTTGAATGGGAATTGGGCATAGAGAATGTAATTTGGAAAGTCAAGATGCAAATTACCATTTGTCATGGTAGAATAAAAGTTTTTTCTTCTAAGATTCTAGCCAATGCGTTTTCATCCCCCCTTTTCAACCCTTTAAAACTATTTTTTCGAATCAAAAAGTAGCCTATGTCCTTTCTCAGGCTCTAGACTATCTGTGTACAAAATTTCATTCAAATCGGTTCAGTAGTTTTAGCGTGAAAGCGCGACAGACAGACAGACAGACAGACAGAGTTACTTTCGCATTTATAATATTAGTAAGGATTTATTCTAATAATTGAATACTGTGACAGTCGGACAATTGTAAGAAGACAAATTAATAGTTGGTGATGTTGTTTAAGGGCTGGTTTATCTTCATCCTTACATAGTCCTTACATACTCGTAGTATAAAATAAAGTCGCTATTTTCGTTTGTTTATTTATTTGTTTGTTTGTTTGTCTGTATGCTTAAATCTTTAAAACTACGCAACGGATTTTGATGCGGTTTTTTTTAATAGATAGAGTGATTCAAGAGTATAAAAATTCCCGAAATTCCCACGGGAACGGGCACAACGCGGGTAAAACCGCGGGGCGCCGCTAGTATAAAATAAAGTCGCTATTTTCGTTTGTTTGTTTGTTTGTCTGTATGCTTAAATCTTTAAAACTACGCAACGGGTTTTGATGCGGTTTTTTTAATGGATAGAGTGATTCAAGAAGGTTTATATGTATAATACACCTGTGCGAAGCCGGGGCGGGTCGTCTAGTAAATAAATATGACAGAAAACAGAGGTCCTCCGAGCCTCTGAGCCAGCCACGCATTTTTAACTACTGCTACTACTTTACTAGAATCAATCTTTGATTCGTGATTAAATCAAAGATGGATAACTGCGGCACAAACGGATGCGTGTACAGCTTAACAAACCCCATAGAAGTGCAACACAATGAATTTTCCCTTAGTGGATACTTAACTATTTTTCGTCATAAATGGTACAACTGGCTTCAACCTTGTACTGAACTAAACAGTTCTCACGAATCAATGTATCATCGATGTAGTTATGTTTACATAAGGTATTGCTGATTTTTCACAAATGAGTTCATAAAAAAATCTGAAGTTGATCCATGATCTACCAAACAAAAAAAGAATTATTAAAATTTGTTCATAATTGGCGGAGGAATCGCGTAACATACATACAAATAAAAACATGCAGTCGAATAGAGAACCCCATTTATTGAAGTCGTTTAAAAATGGGAATCACTACATAGTATAAAACAAAGTCGCTTCCCGCTGTCTGTCCACATGTATGCTTATATCTTTAAAACTACGCAACGGAATTCGATGCGGTTTTTTTAATAGATAGAGTGATTCAAGGGGAAGGTTTATAATGTGTAATACACCTGTGCGAAGCCGGGGCGGGTCGCTAGTACAAGATAAATTACAAAGAAAACAAGATGATAATACTAATAAGCTCATGTAGATGGGGCTGCCCTAGTGTCAGAATTTTTAACACATCATCAGCAACCAAGTCCTATAGTTTAACGTGTCATCCAGCCAAGGTAGCGCTCAGTTCTAAACACCAACCAGCGGCCACTCATCCAAAGACTAACCTCACTGAAAGGTTAACTTTGGTGACCTTAAATAATTATATTTTAATCGAACTAACGTTGTGAGCGCTACAGAACAAGATGAAATGAATAGAAAATAAGCAATACATATTTGCTCTTTTTAGGTTTCCATAGTAAAACACGGCGTATTTGTATTATTAATATGTAGGTAAATAAGGTTATATCTTACTATAGGCAAAGAATATATAATAATACTACGCTATAGGGTAGACCAAATAATAATATCATTTTTTGACCTACTCAGCTTTGTTTGTTAAAAATGTACGATTTCTTTGAACGATTGAAATTTAGTAGGTACCTACCTACGGTACCTACCTACCAACTTAGTTATTTTTAGATAAGTAATCATGTCTATATTAAATGTACATAATAGAACATACCTTTTACATTATAAGTACTAATTGTTGAAGCATACATGTATATTGTATAAGTCTAGATTAATTTCTCATGTAAGTGAAATTGTAATTTCTTTTGAGAAATAAAGTTCTTTAACCCGAAACAAAGAACCCGTATAATTTCTTTGAGTTCATCCGTCCATATGTCCGTCCCCATGGCGCAAAGCCTTGTATCTCCCACATTTATAAATCAAATTACCTACCTAAAATTTTACATTATGATAGTTTTAGGATAGATCTCAATTTTAAACACTTATTCCTATACTTAGGCATGTAAAGGGAAAAAATATGAACATTTATATCCAAACTTTTCTTAATACCTTTTTTTTGTCGTACGATTTTGTGGGACATACCTAGGTCGTCAAAGTTGAAAAGTACACAACTTACTAAGTTTACAGACTATATTAAAAACTTTCTCTCAAATTATTTAGAGCACTGTGAGATAATAACTTTTTGAATTTTGCAGGAAAATTTAAATTTTTAAACTTGTACATAGCGCAGAAATCGTTGACCTGAGAAACATATTTCTGCGCCAATCATGTTTTTCTTGTAGTCAACCTAATGATATTTTAAAAAGTGGTCCTTATCGTCATCATAACCATCGTCACCATTAACGAAAGCCTATCATACGCGCGTGTAGATACGCATTTAATGAATTGTTCATACCTACTACAGTGTATTTTGGGAACTACTTATTTAATGGTTTTATTTATCAAGCAAAGTCACGGGCAGAACCTTATTACTGTAATTGAGATAATATAAAAAGGCTTGCAATACTTGGCTGCATTTTATATTATTATTCTTGTATTTTCTACGAAGCGTGTATTGGCAAAAATAATTGCAAAAAGAAAAAGTTTATTTGTGTCTGCGATAATGTATTTAAAAAATATTATTCTTGTCTGCTTTGCAATTGCCAATTTATCAGGGGTAAATTCAACACAGACAACGGCATCAGTAACTGGCTTTAAGCGAAAAAAAGGAGAGTTACCGGTAAGACTATTTAAAATTTAGTGAAAAACTAAATTATGTCGACATAATAATGTTTATGTGTGTAACTTATTCTCAAATGGATTCACTTCGTATGCCCCGAGTTCCCGAGTTCACCAACGCTTGTTAAATAAGCGTGTGATTGCTGTATTTAACCAACGGTTTTTGCTTGCTGAACAGCAAAATTTCGTTAAAAAGCTGTTTTAGATTAAACCAACGGTTAATAAATTAAACATCTGTTGTTGAACTAGGGTCTAAAACCCGAGTTTAATCGTTGTTTAAATACAGTAATCACACGTTGAACTTAATCAAGCGTTGGTGAACTTAAGTCATTTTGAGTAGTTTAACTATCGTTTTTTTGGGTTCCGTACATAAAGGGTAAAAACGACCTATTAATAAGACTCCGCTGTCCATCTGTCTACCTGTCTGTCACCAGGCTGTATCTCATATACCGTAATAGCTAGAACGTTAACATTTTCGAAGATGACGTATATTTCTGTTGCAACTATAACAACAAATACTAAAAACAGAAAAAAAAAAATTTAAGGGGGATCCCATACAACAAACCTGATTCGCGCGATATTCATGACGGTGACAGGCTTGAAATATTCACAATCAATATCAATATTTGAGGGGGGCTCCCACACAAGAAACGTGATTTTTCGAAATTAATAACAGGAACAGGGAGTCATGTCATATTTACAGAATATTAAGTTGTATATTCCGCTAAAAAAATAAATAATAAGATAAAAATAAAACATATTTTACGGGAGGTTTCCAAACGGTACGGAACCCTTCGTGTGCGAGGCCGAATCGTACTTGGCCATATTTTAAATTTTACTATACTACTAGCGACCCGCCCTGGCTTCACACAGGTGTATTATACAATATTCAATGAACCTTCCTCTTGAAACATTATATCCATTAAAAAAACCCGCATCAAAATCCGTTGCGTAGATAAGTCCCGTATTAATTTAATAAGATTGTTTAATATCTAAATCTTAACAAGATTTGCGAATATATAAAACAAATCGGTATAAATAGAGGGAGACGAGATAAAGAGTAACTAAGATTCAGCGAAAGAGATAATAAGCCGAGCGCCAGCGTATATTTAAATAGCAACGTAAAAAGCGTTATCTCTATCGAATGCCTAAAGTGAAAAAGAAACAGAACTATGCTATTTAGCTAATATAGTTACGATGGCGCCTCTGTAATCGGGCTTTTTGTGTCACGAGATCTACTGTTCGTACTGTAATGTATGCATTTTATTTTTATGATTTATTTTTTGTTCACAGACACCGATTAAATTTCCAGAACCTTATCAGAGTGCAGTAAACCAAACCGCATATGATTGTGTAGACTCCGCATATATACCTTGTTATTTTAAACGAGTCAGGGACGGAAAGTACTTTTGTAGCACCAAGTTCATGAATTTTGTGAGTTGCATATTATTCAGTACTGGATTAGCTGACAAAAACACGGGTTACATCAATAAAAAACTGCTTATTTCAATATTACCAGAATATTGCAAAGTAGGACAAATAATTGACTATTGTAACTCAATTGTTAAAAAGACAATAAATAATACAACTAAACCTATCAAAGTACTATTTAAATTTTATATTTGTTATCAAAATTGCGCCTTATGTGATCCCGATTTTGTAACAGACGACATGACATGCCAAAAATAATAAAAATACTGAGAGAAGTTGAAATGTGTTTACTTTATGTTATTGTAAATTTCTACAGGGTCATAGGTATTAAACGAAAAACCTTTTAAAGCGGATCTAGTACATCTAGACAACCAATTTTTTACTACGACTTTTGAAAATTCACAAAAAAAATGCTTCTCCTTACATTTTGCCTCTCGTTGACGAACTTTTTGTATGAGAAAGCTTTTTTCTTCGTGATTTTCCAACACAAAAAATATTTGTATAGATGTACTAGACCTGCCCTTAAAAGGTTTTTAGTTTAGACCCTGTATTTTTGGCACTCAAAAATTTATCTTTACAGTTTCAAGAATTATAAATAATAACTAAATATAAGGGGACACCAATACACACGGTCTCTGACCCCAAACTAAGCAAAGCTTGTGATATGGCTGCCAGAGACTGATATACTACACAGACATTTTTTTTTTGAATACTTACTTATATAGATAGTACCTAAATAACACCCAGACACAGAGCAAACATCTATGTTCACCACATAAATGTTTACCCTGAGTGGGGATCGAACCCACGCCTCTTTGATCCAGAAGTCAGGGTCACTAACCACTGAACCACCGAGGCAGTCGAATTACTTTAGATCATCAAATAAAACTGCGGGGCAATTCTGTCAACCGATCTCGTCACCGAAGTGATACGCTCCCGAACCCCTCTCGCTTTTTTGACAGTTTTAATGGCTCAAAGCTGTCAAAAAAAACGAGAGAACCTCAAGAACGCGTCACCTCAGCAACGTGATCGGTTAACAGAATTGCCCTGCTGGTAGTTCTCTAAACAGTAAGTAGACCTTGCATCTGCTTAGCAAAAAATTCACAACCTCGACTCGCTCTTGGCCGATTAGATTCACACTCGCAAATCTTGTTAGGACTGGCATATGCCAGTAAACGATATCACAAATGTTTTCGAAATCAGCTTATAAAACTTGCGCTACATGGAATTTGAAATTTAAGGGAAATAAGTATACTTCCAACGCTGCCACCTAGCAGTGGGCTTGAGCATTTGGATTATCTTTAAACCTTCAAGGGTCTGTGGATGATCCAATGCTTTTTATGTATAGGTAGTAGTAGTGTAGGTAGTTTTAGTTTATAGTACCTATTGTATTTTGTTGTTATTAATAAAGGCACTCCAGTATACTTCCAATAAAATAACCGACGAAAAAAATCCCAAAATTGAATTTGGCTAAACAGACGCAAGGTCTACTTTTCGAAAAATAACTAGTTTTATTTTTATCATCATCCATCTATCAGCCATATGACTTATCTCACTTAACCCTCTGCAGCTGAGGTGGGATTTTGTAATCATTCTAATGAGGTGCGGTATGTCAGACCTCTATTTTAATTTCCAATATTTTTTTTGTGGATATCAGTTTTTTCATTACTATCGGGGGAGCATGCGCGCGTTGTCAACAGTGCCGGCCAACTGCGCGCACACCGATCGTCCTAGCTACTGCCCGTCCAATGTCCAGTACAAGGTACATTATTTTATATTGTTTTATGTATCTAAAAAAGCTTAATTGAATGAAATTAAACAAAAAGATCATTAGAATATTCAACCTTTTTACAAAAGTATTTATGGGAACTTTTGACACCGCCGTCTTTAGAAAATTATAACAAATATTTGTATCATTACATCAACAATTACATTTTAAATTAGGCTTTTTCTAGCATTAATGTAATAGTATATTATTATAGTAATAGTCATAAAAAAGTGTTCATGAGCCATTTTTTTTTATTTTGTCAAGTTTTAGATCATTTTACTGCAGTTTCAATAACGAAATGTTTTTTAGTTAAAAATTTGAAACAACTAACAAACACGACTACAAAAACTATTACTAAGGTTTTTTATTGTTTACATTTTCTACTTAATTACATTTAGTAATACAAGATAGGCTAAATAGTATATAGCTAACAAAGAAGCGATTAGACATGCGAGTCTAGAACGATACATATTAATTAAATAGAAAAAATATAATTGGTAAACAACTTTGTTAAATTAAACGGTTTTATGTACTAAAAGCTAAGAAATAATAACTCAAAAATAAAATCGAGTGGCTTTCGCCTTGAAGATTTCATTATTTACGGTTGCGCTCCACGATTTTATTTTTGAGTTATTATTTTTTAGCTTTTATTACATAAAACCGTTTTACTTAAAAAGTTTTTTTATCAATTTTATTTTTGTGTTTTTAGTTTTTATTATATTACTAAAAACCGTGTTCTTCATGAAGAGCACTTTCATTTAATATCCATATTGAGGGGGTTATTTAAAAAAAATGTAATTTGCCATGTTGTGGCGGTGGCCATCTTGTATTTACATCAATACTGAATACAAAGATTTGTATTGTCATCGAAACTAAAGCTGTGTATCAAATATCATATCTATCTGTCTAGGGGAAAGGGATAAAATTTCAATTACTGGATTTGATCCAAAAAATGGGCAAGTGAACCTAAATAAAACCGTTTAAAAACACTAATCATGCGTATTGCGTAATTAGTAAAAAATACACCGCTAGTAAATTTTTTTAGTTGACTTATACAAAAAGGGAAGTTCGTTATTATAACATGTTTTTTTACAATATTTTATGAAATGTTGTGGTATATTGTTATTTGACTTGGGTAGGGGAGAGTAACCTACATATATTGAACCTATATTGCACCACTACTACTAATTCTACCAAATCAAATAATTTATTTACACTGGGAATAAATAATGAAGCAATGACAAACCACAAACTGCCATTTTGCATCAACGCTGTACAGTGATTGCGTCTGCAATAAAAAAACGGTTTTTCGCTTTCATAATGTAAAGTTTGCTTGTGTTGCCTAAGGTCCTTGTTCAGCGTAATTAGTAGGTTAAAACTTTGTATGACATTATAAAAATAGCTTGTACAAATGTAAATACTGTTACAAATGTCAGTAAATAAACGAATCTATAGAGGTTTTAATTTTGTTTTAATTTTTCTTGATGAATTTAAATTTTACCATGGCTTTTATATTGGACCACTCCATGGTTCCTTAATTTTATTGCAGAAGATAACTACATAAGACCTGCATTACCAATTCGACATTTGTGACAATTGTTTGAATTAATATTCCATTATTCAGTATATTGATGATTATTTGTAGCATTGTTGATTTTTTGAATTTGTATTACTCAATAGTTTGTAAAAATGTTTATAGCATAGTTGTTTTGTTGTTTAAGTAAGACTTCAAAGAGTTTCAAAGAATATTATAGTTCTTTTAAAGGACTGGTAACTTAATATTTACTGGTTATTTTCATATTTTTATTTGTAAGGGTACAATTTAGAGGTTTAGTGGTTCAATTTAAGATACCAGTTGCGTTATTGGACCGAAAGACAATTTGGACTAAATTAATAATTTTTCACTAGTTGCGATTATCTAATAACATTAAGAGACCGATATTATTAAAACACTGAAATAAGCTACATTATGAGTTATATTTCATTATTATATTATCTTTAAAGGATTTAGTGACAGGTATGTGACTTTAACTCAACAGTGGTTCAATATGGGTTACTCTCCCCTGCATGTATTACTTTGAATTTATTTTTCTAGTCATACAAAAATCATTAATGTAGACATTTTTTTAATCTGCTTTAATAAACAGAAGTGAGAGAGGTTTTAGTGAAATGGGAAGATGATTTTTTGTTAGATACTGTGTGTATACTACACAAGCTACTTTACAAATATATTATATAAATTGACTTTTAATCAACACACGAGGAAAGCTCGCCACAAATTTATATTTTATTACTTGCCGTATGATTCTATCTCTAATAATTATTATAATAGGTACTTGATGCTTTTGTTAAGCCAAGTTTTTAGATACGAATCATATAAATGCTAATGTTGATTTGGGATTGTTAAATTTTTGTGTTCCAAACTGTGGTATGTTGATACAATGAAAATAATTTAGAATTGCAATTAATTTGTGTTTTATTGCAGTGCATTTACACAAACTACTTTTCCATTATGTTATAACAATGGTCTAGAAAATGTGCACGAAACGTTTACCAAACCATCATTTATTGATAATTTATTGTTATTCACAAAATTTAATAAATTACAACCTTTAGCAGAAACTAATTGCTAAACGAAAAGCTATCAGTAATTCCATTTTGCATATCTGCGGGAAGAAGCTAGTTAATTGCAGTATTTTACATATAAAAAGGATTACAATACCTGAATTCAGCATTCTAACGAATATTTATTAGCTAAAAAAACTCAAGAAACTCTGTATAAACTTTAATCATTTTTAAAATGTATTTAAAAATAACCATTATTATTTGCTTCACTATTTTTAATTGTTCTAATGGAAATCCGAAACGAACAACGTCATCAACAATAAATTGTACAGAAATTGGAGGAGCGGTAAGATCACAATCACGATTTTAGCATGGTGTGAATTAAATTTGGACCGTAATATGTCTTTGTTGTATTTGAAATTTCTCTTTCAGAAAGCTATACAATTTTCAGAAAGTGGGAAGAATTTAATCATAAATGCATCGTATAGTTGCACTGATGATCCAAAATACGTCCCCTGCTATTTCAAGCGCATAAAAGAGGGAGGCTACTACTGTAGTTCTAGGTTTCAAAATTTTGTCAGCTGTGTGCTAATGAGTATCGGAATAGCTGACAAAAAAACGGGAGATATCGATGTAGACGCTTTATCATCACTGTTCCCTGCATATTGCGAACAGCGTAAAGTAATAACTAAATGTGTGGAGACGGTCAAAAACTGCACTGATGCATCAACGACTGCTGTTAAAGCAGTAGCTGTGTTTTACACTTGCTTTCAAAAAAACACGTGCTGCTATCCTGATCTCACCTCCGATGATATGTAAAACAAATATTTTCTATTTTAAGAATTGAAATCATTCTTATGTTTTACTCGTATGTCTCCAATTTGTTAACTAAATGTTTATTTTAAAATATTATTCTGGACACGTCACTCTCTGCTACAAGGTTTTTAGATTAGTTTTATTTTTAACCGGCTTCTAAAAAGGAGGAGGTACTATGTTCATCTGTATGTATTTTTTTTTTGTAAATGTTCATCGATAATTCCGCCAATTGTGAAACGAATCAAAAAATCTTTTTTAGTTCGAAAGGGTATACTTCCGAGGTGGTCCCATTTAAATTTTACGGAAATCGGCAGAGCCGTTTTTGAAAAATCAACAATAATGGAAACAATTCGAGCGCAATATTCGAATTTCGTACACGATGGAAGGCGGTTTTGCCATCTTTTGCGAAAAATAATAATTATTTCAATATAACTTTTAGTGTTTTTAGTTTATAGGTTTTATTTTTATTTTAAGTAGGTAAATTTTAATGATTAGATAGTCCATGAAATGATTTTTAAGTTTTGTTGAAATACCTATATGTCGTTATTTTGGAAGTTTATTTATTTGGTGGTCCATTTGCCCATGATTATACGGTACAGTAGTAGGTTATAGCTAAAATACCATTGCAAATAGAGGAGGGCACTGTAATCTGAAACACAGGCTCAGCCCTAGTTCGGCAACAGATACCTATTATAATTTTGTGTTCAATTATTCTAGCTTAACTAAGATGCTTTATGGTAACATTGTTTTGTTCGAATAAAATATATTTATTTAGGCATACAGTAAGAAATCAACGGATTGATTACATACCTATTCAGGGTACTGTACTTCAAAAGTAAGAAAAACAACAACTCTTACGAGATAACTTTATTAACTGGTAGAATACTCGTATTGAAACAAGGGACCACGCTCATCCGAATATGCGTTGCCCGACAGGGCCCATACTACTAGTTAGATGTATAGATGTTAGTAACAAAATTTAGGTAGATACAAACTCGTATAGTTTGTATCTACCTACATTTTGTTACTAACATCTATATAAACATATATATAACATCTATATATAGTTTGTATCTACCTAAATTTTGTTACTAACATCTATACATCTAACTAGTAGTATGGGCCTTGTCGGGCAACGCATATTCGGATGAGCGTGGTCCCTTGTTTCAATACGAGTATTCTACCAGTACAAAATTTAGGTAGATACAAACTATACGAGTTTGTATCTACCTAAATTTTGTTACTAACATCTTGTATTGAATTGGAGCATAAACGAATGTCAACCATAACATGGTTTTAAGGCCGGATCACACAGAGGCGGGAGCCGCGAGAATGCGATCCGATAGCGGTCCAGTGCAAAGCAATAGCGCCGGATCGCGCCAGCTCATGCGTCGGATTGCATACAAATTCGAATATTACAAAAAATTCCCGTCCCGGATCGCGTTCGCTTTCACGCACTTCCCGCCTCTGTGTGAATCTGGTTTTAGTAGGTAACTTTTATTTTATGGAAAATGTGTTTTTTTCAGTGGACTATATTTTATAAGGTCATCAAATTTATCACATAAAAAACTCAGCAGCTCATTTCCACATACATTTAAATACTTAGGTAGCTAATTTGTAAGAAAGTGGTTGTTAAATGTTCTAAACTGACTACAACAAGATGTATTCGACTACAATTATTTTCATTAGTTTAGCAATTTTTAATTTTTGTAATGGACACCCAAGAAGTAAGGCGTCCTCAAACATGGATTTCAAACTGAATGAAACTGAATTGCCGGTAAGCAAGTAATGAAAAAATCGCAATAGATATACTTATTTTGCGCTTCTTTCAATATTAAAAAATCTCTTTCAGCTGTAACTGAGTTAAACTGTAACTTTGGCTTCACTGCGCAGTAATTATTATCATATTAGTTACATCCTTCACATTTAAACTAAATAAATTAAGTAAAACAGGCGTTACACGAAAAAAAAAACTGCTCTGCTTACTTAGTTGTCCCATAGAAAAAAAAATGATTTTTTCCATTTGTTTGATGATTTTAATTTTAGAGAAATTATATGTTTTGATAGATATGCGAGATTTTATTCAAATAAACGCCTTTCATTTGATCTTTGAGTTGGATTTTTGGACTTATTTAAAGCAGATTGAATTTTGCCTGACTTACTTAATATAACGTAATATTGTTATAATCTGAATCTGAACCTACTGATATATTTAAACTGAGTACTTTTATTGTGTTTTTTTTTGTAGTTTTCTTTTTTATTGACCTTTTTTATCTCTGCTTACAGATACCAGTAACATTTTCGGAGCCTATTCAAAAAGAGCTCATCAACGCTTCTCATAAGTGTAATAGATAAACCCGAATACGTGCCTTGCTACTTGAAACACATAAAGGCTGAAAAATACTATTGAGGTCTTATATTTCAAAAATTTGTGAGTTGTGTCTTATACGGTACTGCGTTTGCTGACGAAACCACAGGGTATTTCATAACAGAGGTATTTGATTCATCATTTCCAAAATACTGCAAAACGGGAGAACTGGTCGAGTAGGTACTGTAAAAAAATTGTGAAGAAGACCACGGATCAGAAAACTAAGATTCTTGAAATATTATTTAGGTCTTACATGTGCTTTCAAAATAATTCGTTATACGATCCTCATTTGGCTTGACATTTTGATATGTTAGTTAGAGCGACGCGTTTTATTTACATGTAAGGTAAACGTACGTAATTGCGGACGAGTCCCAGAACGCGGACGTTACTCGGTTTTTAAATTTTTGTAATTTTCTACGAAAGTTTAACTTAATCTTATGAATGACAATGAATTCTTGGTTATTTTTTAAAGTATTATTCAGGCAAAACTGTACACGTAGTGTAATAGTGTCCAAACCAAATGATCTCAAAAGTGCGTTGTCGTAAAATTTTCGTTAATCTGTTAATTCAGTAGCTGAATTTGGTGCCTACCCTGTCATCAACTTTAGTTCATTTCTTAGTTGTGTAATGTGATACTGTAACTGTGCTTTTTTATTACGATACTTAGATAAATTACCCAATATTATAACCTATAATCTAGACATAATCTTGTTGATTATTTATAATATTTGTGTATCCGCCTACTGGTACTCACTAAACCCGTACTTGTCCTAATGCACGGATAATAATCACATTTTCCGTCCGAGAAGTGGGACTCATATCAGTTCTTTAATACCCGTTGTACCAAAATTCGGATCTCGACCTTATTGCCTTGAAACAAGTCTCTTTTTTCCTTGCATGTAAGAACATCGTATTAAAAACCGTGAAAAATGCAATTATTATAGTTCGATTGCGTCTTATTCCTTTTAATTTAGAATTATTTTGGACTGATTCAAGCAATAGTCGTATCTTGTCTGCTTTAGTATTGCTTGCTCTTGTCTGACAAAGAATTTTTTTTTTTTTTTATCGATTTATAATATTTATTTAAAACAATATTATAATATTGAAGCTTATGCTCCAATATTTTTACATAATGTTTAAAAGATTATCTTAAGTAAAATTTTTTGTGCTTAGATTTTGATATTATGTTTTTATTTTCTATGAAACACTAATCTTTTGGTGTTTCATAGAAAATAACAAACACTGGATTTGTCATAAATAAGTAGTAAAAAGTAAATAAATAAGTTCGTATGGGTTGGGTGGCTAGTCCTAGTGTCACAGTTAAAATCTATCTCGTGATTCAGCCATTTTTTTTGACAAAGTTAATTATTATATAGAAAAACAATAATCAACAATAGAACTAAAAAGTAGGGATTAAGATTATAATACAATAAAACAATTTGATTTTCTAAGTTACAACCGAATCTTCTTATACCTCTATATACATGTGATGGTGATAAATAGTTAAAATTAGAAGAAAAATTACTTCTATGTAATTTGTTCTTTTTCTGTGTGGAGGCGTAATTCGTCCCGCGTGGGGTGTTTTGTGCATTTCTTTTTTAAGAAAGCGTGGCTCTAGACCACTGGTACAACTGCTGCAGTGGCTTGGATGGTATATGAAATGATAACGATATAGATGACGAAACTGATGACAATGGAGAAGTGTTGCAATCTGTTAATTATTCTAGTGTTTTCTGTGATCAGCCACGAGAAAATTGGCTATCAGTGGCTCTCAGGCTCTCGCTCAGTTCTCAAGCTCTCAGCTTTTAGTGCAAGTTACTATTTAAGTTGCAGTGACTAGTTATGAGGCCTACCATAAGTCTTGCTGCTAAAACTTCAATGGGTCGTTGTTGTGTTTCTATTCAGATTTAGGAAAGCAGATTTAGAGTGCCTGATTTCCTTCCTTTTATTCCACATATTCTGTTTTTTTTCGTTATCACGGCGCAGGAACCTGAGAACTTCCGACGCTGTCGGCTTACAGTGTTTTATTGCCTCGACTTCAACTTGTTTTCTTGTACCCTCTTTAGAAAGCGTTTCTGCTATGTTGTTGCCCGTGTTTTTTAGTTTCACTCTTAGATTGAATAGAGTTGCTATACGTTTTCCGTAAGTTTTCTAGCTTTTTTTACCTTTACCTTGAATAGGTGGCGCATATTTGTATACTCTTGTCAGTTCACTGGTGCATCGGTGCTCATAGCTTTGTTGAAAATATTTCTGACCTTTTTTCTTAGCATGGTTATTATTCTACTATCGGTTTTTTTAGATCTGAAGAATTAAAGTTCTCATGTTTCAACGGGCAAGCTTTTTCATAGTTCTTTATCAAAGGCTGTATGGTCTCTATTTCCTGCGGCAACAGTTGCGTAATTTGGTCTAGCGGTTCTTCTATATAGCTATTTTGAGTTCATTTCTAAAAATTGCTATATCAGTTTGCCACGCGCCACTGTGATGCCGATAATTAATGCCTAAGGCGTTACGGAAGTAAACTCAGCGCCATGGTTTAATAGGTTTGAATAATGTCTGAAGATGAAGTCCAGTACTTCATTTCTTCTCTCATTTGTATTGGGACAGTCACACACAGTACAGTGGGCGTTTGAGTCAGATCCTACTTTACTTTCTTGTTTTTTACTTGTACTAAAAGCATTAATTCTTCGACCGCCAGATGTTGCGCCACTTCTGTGATATTTAGGTACGCGTACGCCGTGTTCTAAAGGTTTAACTATACTACTAGGTTGTTTTAGAGACTGGTATCTAATTTAGTTACAGTGAGATCATCATTACACAAATATGTCACCTAAGACGCCTAATACGGACCTGTGGTATATAATTATATAAGAGTACGCATTTCATTTGGCATGGGAAGACTGAACACATTACCTTGGGGATCATTAAAGCCGCTTATATTGCCACGGACTAAATACGGTTCTTATACCAATGCTATTGTGTTAACTACCTAACGTTTCAGCAATTTTTTTCATAATCTGATTATTGTTTTGTTTGAAATATTATATTTTATTGCATGTAAAGTATTATTTCTTAGATTTACGAGGTCTAAAATGGCTTAAACTAAAATATCATGTAATAATAACAAGTAATAATACAAGAAAAAGGCAATTTAAATCCTAATGTAAAGTAAATAGAGTTCTAATTCGTATAGCGTCCGGGAATTGGGACGATTTGTCCAAGATTTTAAAGTTCATACAAATAATAATACATTAGAAGGGCAATTTAAATTCCAATATACACCAAGTAGAGTTCAATTTCGTATAACGTCCGGGAATTGGGACGACATTCCGCGCATTAGGACAAATCGTCCGCGATTTAGTACATTTGGGTATTTTTTTACATTTCGGATATTAATTCCTATTAAAGCTATAACAAATCAGAAAAAGTTTAATTATTATAAAACTCAGATAAATGCCCTACCTGGTCATATTCATTTTGTTGTTGTAAGTCTATTAGTATCAGCGTAGGATTACTGCAAAGTCGGCGAAGTTCAAAAACGTCCGTACATTGGTACGTTTACCTTACCTACAGCTTTGTGTAAGAATCTAAAGTAATGATTATATTAGATATAGTTACAGAACAGTTATTAGGTACTTAGTAATAATATGTAAGCTATTTACACAAATTTTGCTGTTGAAGAAAAAATAATAATTATATGCCATACCTACTATTCTTAATAATGTCATTTGTTTGATTTTAGTTTTCACGTACAAATAAATAAATAATTATTTTAAATCATATACGTTTCCATTCATCCGATGGTAGCCTGGAAGTTATTACTATTTCTTTTTGTAGTTTTGATAAGGTGTCATTAAAATGTATTGTAAGAGCTATATATTTCATATTCATTACGCATTCCTTACCTATCGGTTCCTCACAAAAGATTGAAATGAAAACACATTAAATGCCAAGAGTTACATAATTATATAGGGCTTTATATTTAAACCCATTCATGACACTTTATACTTGCACAAATAATATCCTACCTACTTAATTATTTTGAGTCATAATGTAGAAAATGTAATGTAGTTCAGAAAATGTACTATGAAAAGCATAATATGGCTGAACACGTTCGTATCAGGCGTATTTGTGATAAGACTTCATTAGAATATTTTACTTCTAATTACATCACCATCTTTATAAAACTTCAACATTGACTAAATTTGTCACTAATTACCAAGCATTTAGTTGTAAACATTATGTACTAAAGAGTGCTTGCTATGCAAAACACATATTTTTATTATTTCTTGAATACTTACGTAATAAACTTTCTCAATAATGTATTCTAAAGTTTTCATATTAATTTGCTTTGTTTGCTATAATATTGAAGCAAAATCGGATTTTAAAAGGGACCCTTCTGCGCCACCGGTATTTTTTTCATAATTATATTTTTAAAGATTGAGTAAATTTTTTTGCAATGTATTTTTTAGAAGCAAATCACTTAAAATATTTTCTATCTTCAAGTATTTATTCTTTCATATTTCCTAAATTCGACCCCCAGTCAAAATCAATTAATTTATTTCAAAAACATTGTATTATTGGAACATTAGTTTTTGTTAAAGCATTTGATATGAAATTATCAAAGCCACCTTAGCATCACATTAATACGAAGTCGCAAATGCGGGACTGCCGTGAAATATCCTAAGTTGTTGGGATTTATGTATATGACAAATTATTTTAGACCCAATAAAAACTTTTTATTTTTCCAGGAGCCTGTGAGACTTGAAAAATCTGTTCAAGAGATGCTACTCAACGTTTCATATGGTTGTATACAAAACCGTAGACTAGTTGACTGCTACTATAGATACATCAGGCAGGGAAAATACTTATGCAGCAATACTTTTAAGTATTTTGTAAGTTGTGTTAACTTTGATGACCGTCTTAGATTAGGTAACAAAACTACAGGTCTTTTAAATCCTGACGTGTTAGACTCAATATTTCCAAAAAGATGCAACATCTATAAAGTAGTATTGTTTTGTAATGAAAAAGCTAAAAAGATGAAAAAACCTGGTGATACGATATTTGAAGTTTATAAATGCTTCCAAACTCATGCATGTTGCGAACCTAATGTGTTGCCTAAAGGTATGTAGGTAATATACTCGTAACATGCTGGACTATCCTATTGAATATTTTATGAATTTCAGTACCTTGATATAGCTTGATATGGTTTTATAACAATTAAAGGTTTTTGTAAATGCAAAAACGATTCAACTTGTTTAGAATCAGAATAAAAAATAATGATGACTGGGTAAAAAAAATCATCATTAAAATAATAATTAGTTTGTGAGTTACATTATCATAAAATATTTGACAGTATTTTTTTCTTTTTCCACCTTGCAGCAGTTGTTATATACCGTTTTTTATTAAAACAATAAATAAATTACGGAAAAACAATGCATTAATTGCTTACATTAAATATTTGTTCTGTATAAATCACAATACGTGTTTAAGTTTTTTTGTCCATTCATGTTTATTTTTTAAGATAATAATAAATATCAGTGGTATAATAATATTTGTGTATTTTATTTAAAAGATCATGCTTGCACGGCTTGCATCTCACAATAACTATGATGCGTTGCCATTACAAGCTTAGCTAACAAAATCTAAGCATGTAAGAATATAATTATGTTACAGTTATAACCCGTTTTTAGATAAGTAGATCGCGTTTTCCTAGTTGGAACTAGTTATTACTCAATGCCTTTGTTACAACGCGTTTTTCCGAAACGCGTCAGTTTAAACGTAAATGATCCTTGTCTGATTTGTGTCGTGAGACTCCGAGTGGGCTCAGAAACTCTGTAGTCGGCCTTCAGTGCGGCTCCCGCTTTTAAAAATAAACAGTCTCGGATCGACTTAGTCCTGAGTCGATAACGATTGATCGAGTCGTTTTGGTTGGGTCGCGAGTCGCAGGAGAGTGATTGGATTGTTCATTCTGCGCCGACCTGATCACATACATGCCACTCGATCACCTACCGCAGATCGGTCGCGCTGTTTGATTTACTTACACCTGCTATGATGAGTAGTTGCCAAACTAATTTAAACTTTAAGGTTTTATAAAACAGGGTAGGTAGGTTCACCTTTTTCTTTTTAAGTACGAAGTTGTCAAATAGAATCAGGTCGATCAGACGACACCAACTGTACGGATGCACCGACCCGATTTCGATCAAATGACACGAACTTAATAAACACGCAGTTGCAAACGACATGAACTTTACGAACGTGCAGTCAGCTCGATCATTTGACATTTGATCGAGTCGATCAAATGATCGGGTTGTTTTACCCGGAAGAGATTGCTTTTAGCAATACCATCGTCTCTTTTGTTTTTTTACTGTTACTTTTTTTTCATTAATGTGTCATTAGATTGTATTGTAAGAGCTTTTTCATATGCATTATGCATTTCTTCCCTATCGGTTTCTCACAAAGATTTAATTTACCTAAAATCCGAAAAGAAAAAACGTATACCAGGCTCCCGGAGCACATACGGTCGATGAAAACCTTGGACAGTCACAGTTCCGCGGTGCCGGAACATGCGCTGAACTCTGCAACACTATAATTATTAGGTTCTATGGAGCGAAAATGTTAGTAAAGGAAAAGGTTTTCGATCCCCGCAAAGTTAGAGAGGCTACTAAAATTAGTAGACGCTCTAACTTCAATAGAGACGAGGACGACTTGGAAGCCGTGTTTGCCAGGAACCAAAGATATTGACCGCGAGGCTGATAGAGACATGGTGAGTTCAGCGTGCTGGAGTATACCCAAAGGATACTGGGATTCTGACGAAGAAGACCTTCAGTGCGCGCCGGCCCAACAACATACTCGGCCCGCTGCCGCCTCTACCCTTGCACCGCAACCGCTATCATCACGAGCAAGTATGTTGCGAGTGTTAGCATTCGCATCCGCAATTGCGGAACTTCCGTATCGATTTGGACATCTGCACCTGGACCATACAATCAATGCGGATATTAATGAAGCTGCAGAGGTGGCGCGTTAACCGATAGGAATTTAATCTAATAACACTTATTTTTATCGGCACCCAGAGCCAGTGTTCCAAGCAAACAATTCTATTCAGTAGCGTTTAACTTAAAACTTCTGAGTAACAGGTTAGATCCCGAAAAGACGGAAAAATTGACTTCAGTGATATTTTCAAATACTTAACTTTAATTGTTGACCGAGCAAACAATGTGAGCAAATCGTCTCAGTTTTGACTCGTCATTTTTTTATTTTATAGGGCCGGGCGTTATTTCTCTATACCTATTCCCATCTACAGGTCACATTTTTTAACAAATCTTGATGAAACTGGTACACGGGTTCAAGTCATATAATACGCATAATAATATATGTTTTTTTTCTCTGTTATGTCCACGAAAGCAACTGAATTTGATTTCTATGGCATCTCGGTTAGTACCTTAAATATAATTTACCCAGAAAAACAGTTAGTTCTAATCTATCTTTCTTTGCACAGCGACCCAAAGTGGGTCTTGGCCTCCGATACCAAGGTCCGCCACCTATCCCTATTCTGCGCGAGTAGGTGCCAGTATTGTACTCCAATCTCCAGTAGGTCTTCGGTAACTTTATCTTTACATCTATACTTGGCACGTCCAACAGGTCTTCGCCCTTCCGGCTTGCCTAAATAAGCCTTCTTTACGGCACGATCCTCTCCCACCCGATCCAGGTGTCCGAGCCAGAGGAGTCTGTGGGATTTAGTTTCACTAACAATATTGGACTCCGCCACCATTTCTTCAATTTCATGGTTTTTTCGAATCTGCCATCTTCCCGCCTGGTCGGCTCCAGAATGTTTCTGAATATTTTGCGTTACGTCACCAACAGTTTTGTTTCTTCCTTTTGTGATAGTGTCCAAGCTTCACAGCCGTACATCAGAATCGGTCTATTGACTGTTTTGTGGATCCTGATCTTTGTGGCTCTACTGTGGAGCGTGGACACCAATATTTTATGGAGGGTTGCACTACAACGGAGAGTGTTTTGGATGCATATTTCAATTTCGTCCTCTCTGGTTTAGGTATCTGTTATAGTACAGCCGAGATACTTAAATTTGTGTGTGACCTTAAATATCTCATCATCAACTTTAAGATCTGTAAGAACAAGTAGATATATCTGGTCAATCGTACTACGGTCGCGACGGAACCCACACTGATAATCGCCAATCACAGCCTCAGCGTTAGGTTCAAGTCTTTTGAGCAGCACGTAGGATAAGATTTTGTATGCAGTAGGCAGGAGAGCTATGCCTCTATATCCATATCTTAAAATCCGCATCCGCATCTGCGGATGAAAAAAATACGCATCCACAACATCCCTGATCACGAGCGCTGCGCGCCGCCGCTCGGTGCTATGCGAGACAAACCCGCGTGTTAGTACTCCAATCTTGAAAAAGATCGCCAATTGCGATTGAAACTACAGTAGAATGTCTACCTACTTCGTTGTGAAGCGTGAGTAACACCTGTGTTGAAATTAAGTTAAAACCCAAAAGCCCATGATTTGAAAACACAGGGCCTTCGTTACCAGGGTGCGTACGCGGCGGGTACCCACCTCGCGTGTATGTATTGAAAGATAAGTTGGAGCAGCGCTCTCTGGCCCGGACGCGTGCGACGGGTGAGAACACGCGCGGCGGGTGTAAATTGGTCTAGCACCACTATGCAACGTTGGCCCCCGCTCCATGCACCCGCCGCGTGCACACGCTTAACGTAGCGAAGGCCCTGAATTCCAAGAGCATGGATTCCTACATAAAGGGCGTCATAATATTTGAATCAATTCACCACAGTTTATACTTGCACATATATTATTACTTACTTAATTATTTGGAGTCCTAATGTAGAAAATATACTATGAAAAGCATACTCGTAATATGGCTGAACTCGTCCATATCAGGCGCATAAGCGATAAGACTTCATTAGAATATTTTACTTCTAATTACATCTTTATAAAACTCCAACAATTACTAAATTTGTCACTAATTACCAAGCATTTAGTTGTAAACAGTATCTACAAAAGAGTGCTGTATAAAACAATTTTTTTAATTATTTCTTGAATACTTAAATGATAAAATCTTTCTAAAAATGTACACTAAAGTTTTCATATTAATTTGCTTTGTTATCATGAATTATGCTGAAGCACAATCGGATTTTATAAGGAACTCTTCTGCACTACCGGTATTTTTTTCATTTTTTTAAAGATTATTTATTAAAAGCAAAACATTTAAAAAAAATGTCTTCACGAATTTATTGTTTCATATTTCCTAAATTCAACCCCAGTCAAAATCAATTAATTTATTTCAAAAACATTATATTATTGGAACATTAATTTTTGTTAAAGCATTTGATTTGAAATTATCAAAGCCATCTTAGCATCATATTAATACGAAGACGCAAATGCGGGACTGCCGTGAAATATTCCAAAGTCGTTAGAATTTATGTAAATGTCGAATTATTTTAGACCCAATTATAACTGTTTATTTTTACAGGAGCCTGTGAGACTTGAAAAATCTGCTCAAGAGATGCTACTCAACGTTTCATATGGTTGTATAAAAAACCGTAGATTAGTTGACTGCTACTATAGATACATCAGGCAAGGAAAATACTTATGCAGCAATACTTTTAAGTATTTTACAATTTGTGTTAATTTTGATGACCGTCTTAGAATAGCTAACAAAACTACAGGTCTTTTAAATCCTGATGTAATAGACTCAATGTTTCCAAAAAGATGCAACATCTATAAAGTAGTATTGTTTTGTAATGAAAAAGCTAAAAAGATGAAAAAACCTGGTGATACGATGTTTGAAGTTTATAAATGCTTCCAAACTCATGCATGTTGCGCACTATGTGTTTCCTAAAGGTATGTAGGTAATATAGTCGTAACATGCTGGACTATCCTATTGAATATTTTATGAATTTTAGTACCTTGATATAGCTTGATATGGTTTTATAACAATTACAGTTTTAAATGCAAAAACGATTCAACTTGTTTAGAATCAGAATATACAATATGATGACCGGGTAAAAAAAATCATCATTAAAATAATAATTAGTTCGTGAGTTAAATTATCAAAAACTTGTTTAGAATCAGAATAGACATGACGACTGGGTAAAAAAAAATCATCATTAAAATAATAATTAGTTCGTGAGTTAAATTATCAAAAACTGCTTTAGAATCAGAATAGACATGATGCCTGGGTAAAAAAAATCATCATTAAAATAATAATTAGTTCGTGAGTTAAATTATCAAAAACTTATTTTAGAATCAGAATACACATGATGCCTGGGTAAAAAAAATCATCATTAAAATAATAATAAGTTCGTGAGTTAAATTATCAAAAACTTTTTTAGAATCAGAATAGACATGATGACTGGGTAAAAAAAAAACATCATTAAAATAATAATTAGTTCGTGAGTTAAATTATCAAAAACTTGTTTAGAATCAGAATAGACATGATGATTGGGTAAAAAAAAAACATCATTAAAATAATAATTAGTTCGTGAGTTAAATTATCAAAAACTTGTTTAGAATCAGAATAGACATGATGACTGGGTAAAAAAAAATCATCATTAAAATAATAATTAGTTCGTGAGTTAAATTGACAAAAAATATTTGACAGTATTTTTTTCTTTTTCCACCTTGCAGCAGTTGTTATGTACCGTTTTTTATTAAAACATTAAATAAGTTACGGAAAAACAATGCATTAATTGCTTACAATAAATATTTGTTTTGTATGAATCACAATACGTGTTTAAGTTTTTTTGTCCATTCATGTTTATTTTTTAAGATAATAATAAATACCAGTGGTATAATAATATTTGTGTATTTTATTTAAAAGATCATGCTTGCACGGCTTGCATCTCACAATAACTATGATACGTTGCCATTACAAGCTTAGCTAACAAAATCTAAGCAAGTAAGAATATAATTATGTTACAGAGTTATAACCCGTTTTTAGATAGATCGCGTTTCCCTAGTTGGAACTATACTCAGAATTTCAATTCGATTCCAGATTTGACATTAGCTACTGTCATTTTTGACAGTTTTTGACAGTACATACTGTCAAAAATGACAGTAGCTAATGTCAAATCTGGAATCGAATTAAAATTCCGAGTATAGGTTATTACTCAATGCCTTTGTTACAACGCGTTTTTCTGAAACGCGTCAGTTTAAACGTAAATGATCCTTGTCTGATTTGTGTCGTGAGACTCCGAGTGGGCTCAGAAACTCTGCAGTCGGCCTTCAGTGCGGCTCCCGCTTTTAAAAATAAACAGTCTCGGATCGACTTAGTCCTGAGTCGATAACGATTGATCGAGTCGTTTTGGTTGGGTCGCGAGTCGCAGAAGAGTGATTCGATTGTTCATTCTGCGCTGACCTGATCACATACATGCCACTCAATCACCTACCGCAGATCGGTTGCGCTGTTTGATTTACTCACACCTGCTATGATGAGTAGTTGCCAAACTAATTTAAACTTTAAGGCTAATACATTTTTAAGTATGAAGTCGTCAAGTAGAATCAGGTCGATCAGACACCAACTGTACGGATGCACAATCGGGTCAATAAAATGACACGAACTTAATAGACACGCAGTTGCAAACGACACGAACTTTACGAACGTGCAGTCAGCTCGACCATTTGATCGAGTCGATCAAGTGATCGGGTTGCTTTACCCGGGAGAAATTGCTCTTAGGGATACCATCGTCTCCTTTGATATTTACTGTTACTTTTGTTTCATTAAAGGTCGTTAGATTGTATTGTAAGAGCTACTCGTATTTCAATTTGATCGAGTCGATCAAGTGATCGGGTTGCTTTACCCGGGAGAGATTGCTCTTAGGGATACCATCGTCTCCTTTGATATTTACTGTTACTTTTGTTTCATTAAAGGTCGTTAGATTGTATTGTAAGAGCTACTCGTATTTCAATTTGATCGAGTCGATCAAGTGATCGGGTTGCTTTACCCGGGAGAGATTGCTCTTAGGGATACCATCGTCTCCTTTGATATTTACTGTTACTTTTGTTTCATTAAAGGTCGTTAGATTGTATTGTAAGAGCTATTTCATATGCATTATGCATCCTTTCCCTATCGGTTTTTCACAAAGATTTAATTTACCTAAAATCCGCAAAGAAATAATCGGGCAAGTACGAGTCGGACTCGCGCACGGAGGGTTCCGTACTGTATGGGAGCCCCCCCTTAAATATTTATTTTGAAGTGAATATAAAACTAAATATTCTGTGAAAATTTTAAGCATCTACCTGTTACCATTATTAATGTAGATCGAAAAACGTTTAAAAAATCAGGTTTGTTGTATGGGAGCCACAACATTTTAAATATTTATTTTATTCTATTTTTAGTATTTGTTGTTATAGCGGCAACAGAAATACATCATCTGTGAAAATTTCAGCTGCCTAGCTATCATGGTTCATGAGATACAGCCCGGTGACAGAAAGACAGACAGACAGACAGACGGACAGACGGACATCGAAGTCTTAGTAATAAGGTCCCGTTTTTCCCTTTGGGTATGGAACCCTAAAAACGTATACCAGGCTCCCGGAGCACGTACGGTCGATGAAAACCTTGGACAGTCACGGTTCCGCGGTGCCGGAACATGCGCTGAACTCTGCAACACTATAACTATTAGGTTCAATGGAGCGAAAGTGTTAGTAAAGGAAAAGGTTTTCGATCCCCGCAAAGTTAGAGAGGCTATTAAAATTAGTAGACGCTCTAACTTGAATAGAGACGAGGGTGGAATCTACCACCGACTTGGAAGCCGTGTTTGCCAGGAACCAAGGAGATTGACCGCGAGGCTGATAGAGACATGGTGAGTTCAGCGTGCTGGAGTATACCCAAAGGATACTGGGATTCTGACGAAGAAAATCTTCAGTGCGCGCCGGCCCAACAACATACTCGGCCCGCTGCCGCCTCTACCCTCGCACCGCAACCGCTATCATCACGAGCAAGTATGTTGCGAGTGTTAGCATTCGCATCGCGGAACTTCCGTATCGATTTGGACATCTGCACCTGAACCATACAATCAATGCGGATATTAGTGAAGTTGCAGAGGTGGCGCGTTAACCGATAGGAATTTAATCTACTAACACTTATTTTTATCGGCACCCAGAGCCAGTGTTCCAAGCAAACAATTCTATTCAGTAGCGTTTAACTTAAAACTTCTGAGTAACAGGTTAGATCCCGAAAAGACGGAAAAATTGACTTCAGTGATATTTTCAAATACTTAACTTTAATTGTTGACCGAGCAAACAATGTGAGCAAATCGTCTCAGTTTTGACTCGTCATTTTTTATTTTATAGGGCTGGGCGTTATTTCTCTATACCTATTCCCATCTACAGGTCACATTTTTTTAACAAATCTTGATGAAACTAGTACACGGGTTCAAGTCATATAATACACACAATAATATATGTTTTTTTTCTCTGTTATGTCCACGAAAGCAACTGAATTCGATTTCTATGGCATCTCGGTTAATACCTTAATTATAATTTACCCAGAAAAACAGATATTTCTAATCTACGTATCTTTCTTTGCACAGCGACCCAAAGTGGGTCTTGGCCTCCGATACCAAGGTCCGCCACCTATCCCTATTCTGCGCGAGTAGGTGCCAGTATTGTACTCCAATATCCAGTAGGTCTTCGGTCACTTTATCTTTACATCTATACTTGGCACGTCCAACAGGTCTTCGCCCTTCCGGCTTGCCTAAATAAGCCCTCTTTACGGCACGATCCTCTCCCACCCGTTCCAGGTGTCCGAGCCAGAGGAGTCTGTGGGATTTAGTTTCACTAACAATATTGGACTCCGCCACCATCTCATCAATTTCACGGTTTTTCGAATCTGCCATCTTCCCGCCTGGTCGGCTCCAGAATGTTTCTAAATATTTTGCGATACGTCACCAACAGTTTTGTTTCTTCCTTTTGTGATAGTGTCCAAGCTTCACAGCCGTACATCAGAATCGGTCTATTGACTGTTTTGTAGATCCTGACCTTTGTGGTTCTACTGTGGAGCGTGGACACCAATATTTTATGGAGGGTTGCATTACAACGGAGAGTGTTTTGGATGCGTATTTCAATTTCGTCCTCTCTGGTGTAGTTATCTGTTATAGTACAGCCGAGATACTTAAATTTGTGTGTAACCTTAAATATCTCATCACCAACTTTAAGATCTGCTCTTGTCTGTCTGGTGTTTTTAAAGCGACAAATGTGCAAATATTCCGTTTTTTACGTGATTGATTCGTAGGCCGACCAGTCTTGCCTCTGCTTCCAGAATGTTGACTCCTTCTACTATTTACAAATAATGAGTATGTATATTCCTCCTGCGTACTACCAGTTTTTCTCAATTAATTGTTTAAGTAGAAATATCTGGTCAATCGTACTACGGTCGCGACGGAACCCACACTGGTAATCGCCAATCACAGCCTTCCAATCTTGAAAAAGATCGCCAATTGCGATTGAAACTACAGTAGAATGTCTACCTACTTCGTTGTGAAGCGTGAGTAACACCTGTGTTGAAATTAAGTTAAAACCCAAAAGCCAATGATTTGAAAACACAGGGCCTTCGTTACCAGGGTGCGTACGCGGCGGGTACCCGCCTCGCGTGTATGTATTGAAAGATAAGTTGGAGCAGCGCTCTCTGGCCCGGACGCGTGCGACGGGTTAGAACACGCGCGGCGGGTGTAAATTGTGTAGGTCTAGCACCACTATGCAACGTTGGCCCCCGCTCCATGCACCCGCCGCGTGCACAGTGTGCACACGCTTAACGTAGCGAAGGCCCTGAATTCCAAGAGCATGGATTCCTACATAAAGGGCGTCATAATATTTGAATCAATTCACCACAGTTTATACTTGCACATATATTATTACTTACTTAATTATTTGGAGTCCTAATGTAGAAAATATACTATGAAAAGCATACTCGTAATATGGCTTAACTCGTCCATATCAGACGCATAAGCGATAAGACTTCATTAGAATATTTTACTTCTAATTACATCTTTATAAAACTCCAACAATGACTAAATTTGTCACTAATTACCAAGCATTTAGTTGTAAACAGTATCTACAAAAGAGTGCTGTATAAAACAATTTTTTTAATTATTTCTTGAATACTTAAATGATAAAATCTTTCTAAAAATGTACACTAAAGTTTTCATATTAATTTGCTTTGTTATCATGAATTATGCTGAAGCACAATCGGATTTTATAAGGAACTCTTCTGCACTACCGGTATTTTTTTCATTTTTTTAAAGATTATTTATTAAAAAGCAAAACACTTAAAAAAAATGTCTTCACGAATTTATTGTTTTATATTTCCTAAATTCAACCCCAGTCAAAATCAATTAATTTATTTCAAAAACATTGTATTATTGGAACATTAATTTTTGTTAAAGCATTTGATTTGAAATTATCAAAGCCATCTTAGCATCATATTAATACGAAGTCGCAAATGCGGGACTGCCGTGAAATATTCCAAAGTCGTTAGAATTTATGTAAATGTCGAATTATTTTAGACCCAATTATAACTGTTTATTTTTACAGGAGCCTGTGAGACTTGAAAAATCTGCTAAAGAGATGCTACTCAACGTTTCATATGGTTGTATAAAAAACCGTAGATTAGTTGACTGCTACTATAGATACATCAGGCAAGGAAAATACTTATGCAGCAATACTTTTAAGTATTTTACAATTTGTGTTAATTTTGATGACCGTCTTAGAATAGCTAACAAAACTACAGGTCTTTTAAATCCTGATGTAATAGACTCAATGTTTCCAAAAAGATGCAACATCTATAAAGTAGTATTGTTTTGTAATGAAAAAGCTAAAAAGATGAAAAAACCTGGTGATACGATGTTTGAAGTTTATAAATGCTTCCAAACTCATGTATGTTGCCAACTATGTGTTTCCTAAAGCTATGTAGGTATTATCTCAAAAGAATGACAAGTAATATTGCTAAATTTTACTCAAATAAAAACTAAGTTTTAGCTGTCTTATTCGTATTTGGTTATACAGCATACGCAAGAGTGAGTGGAACAAAAAAACGCAATGTCTCTCGGCATAAGTCTTAATCACAAGTTAAAATGTCAAAATGGTTAAAAATTTGATTCCACTTTCTATTTTTTATGGTCGTAAATTTAAACCCTCTAGTTTCAGCAGAAGGTTCAAATCTTTGATCATTTTAACTTTTTGAATTTGGGCAGCCGAGTTAGCTCAATGCTAGTTTGTGAAACCCTTCGAAATTACGTAAGTTCCGATGTATGTGCATATTTTTCTAACACCTTTTAAATTTCACAAAGCGACAAAGTGATGTATGTATTTTTCTTGCTATTTTAGTATGGTGTCTATTATTTTAGTTCTTATTCTATGGGTATTGGTACGATTATAGTCGTAACACGATGTAGTATACTAATGAATATTACCTATATGAATTTAAGTACCTAGTTATAGTTTTATAACAAAAACAGTTTCTGGAAATGGAAAAATGATTCTAATCGTTTAGAATTAGAATTGTATAAATTATGCTATACCTACTGACTAAGTAATGCAACACTTAACTCAATAAAATTATCTGTAACTGTAATCATAATTATTTTCCATATGATATCCACTAAAGGCTACTCCTACAGATCTTTGAAAAAAACTGGTGGAAGCCAGTTTTCGCGGACTTTTTTTCGCTTTATAGCAGTTGTTATAAACAGTTTTTTGCTAAAACGTTAATCCAATTATGGAATAATTATTTATCGCAAAAAATGGCAAAACCGTCTTCCATCATTTACTTACAAAATTCGAATAATTCGCTCGAATTGTTTACATTATTGTTAATTTATCAAAAACGGCTCAGCCGATTTCTGTAAAATTTAAATAGGACCACCTTGGGAGTATAACGAACTAAAAAAAAAGGCTCGGTTCACAATTGGCGAAATTATCGATGAACATACACAAAAAACATACATACACACGAACATAGAACCTCCTCCTTTTTGGAAGTCGGTAAAAAACAATGCATTACGCTTGGGAGCCTTGAGTCATTGTACGACTTCGTCCCGTTTGCCGTCGAGACGGCGGCGGGTTCCTAGAGCTTGGATGCCATAAAGTTTGTGAGGGCTGGGACGCCGCCTGAGGGACAGGGGCCTTACTGTGTAAGCTCTTTGACGTTCGGCTTCGCTTTTTCTCCTGCTTGCGCTATAGTTAGGCCGTTCAGAGAATGCGTTCCTGACACGTCATATTGAAAAAATGTTTTTGGCCGATATCTTTCGATAGTTTCCGAGATATCGGCCAAAAACATTTTTAGTTACTCAGGCCACGAGAGCAAGCGGAAGGAAAAGCGAAGCCGAACGTCAAAGCGCTTACACAATAAGGCCCCAGGTCGGGCAGTTTCCTACCCAACACATCTCCTTGGCGATCCAGTGAGGTAACGCGGCGAGCTTGATGGGTACGTTTTGGAGAGGGGCCGCACTCGAAGGACTGAACTGACTTTTCATCTAGCCAATTTATTTAAATATTCTCACTGTGCTTATTAGTGAGTAGTTATAAGGGTGACATGATTTATTTTATCATCAATTTTTTTGTTTATGATTGCTTAACATACTCGTATATAGGTTTGTACTTATTGTTACTTGTTGTTAAAATGACATGTGTTTTATGCATTAATTGCACACATTAATAATTTGTTTTGTATTAGTAAAAATCACAATACGTGCTTAAGATAATAAAAAAAAACAAACAAGTATTTAAGCTCGCGAGGTAATCGTTTCTGAGCTTGTTTATGAATATAACTTGATATATTTTTATGATTCGTCATCTTATTTTGTCCATTTATGTTTATTTTTTAAGATAATACTATTTAATATATGAGTGGTCTGATATTTGTGTATTTTATTCATGACTGCCTCGGTGGCTCAGTGGTTAGTGACCCTAACTACTGGGTCAAAGAGGCGTGGGTTCGATCCCCACCCAGGGAGGGCAAGTATTTATGTGATGAACATAGATGTTTGCTCTGTGTCTGGGTGTTATTTAGTTACTATCTATATAAGTATGTATTTAAAAATATGTATAAGTAGTATATCAGTCTCTGGCAGCCATATCACAAGCTTTGCTTAGTTTGGGGTCAGAGGCCGTGTGTAAGATGTCCCCAAATATTTATATTTTATATTTATCCTTACTAATATTATAAATGCGAAAGTAACTCTGTCTGTCTGTCTGTCTGTCTGTCGCGCTTTCACGCTAAAACTACTGAACCGATTTGAATGAAATTTTGTACACAGATAGTCTAGAGCCTGAGAAAGGACATAGGCTACTTTTTGATTCGAAAAAATAGTTTTAAAGGGTTGAAAAGGGGGGATGAAAACGCATTGGCTAGAATCTTAGAAGAAAAAACTTTTATTCTACCATGACAAATGGTAATTTGCATCTTGACTTTCCAAATTACATTCTCTATGCCCAATTCCCATTCAAGGCTGCTCAAGTTGCAAATGTCAAAGTCAATCAATCTTTTCCTGTAAAATTTAGAGAAGGTTACATGTTTTTTTCAGTTTAATTACGTAGTTTTCATTCTAATAGGTATGTATACAAAACGCAAATCGAATCTAGCGCGTAGTTCTAGCGGAGCTCGTGTAAAGAAAATTGCTAGAAGCCAAGAGTCTGAAGAGCACACCCAAACGCGTTTGACATTAGATGCCGAGTGCCACGCATCTCAAAGAGCTGCTGAGACTCAAGAGCAAAACCAAGCGCGTCGAATTTTAGATGCTGAGCGTCACGCAGCTCAGAGAACTGCTGAGACTTAAGGAGAAAGTCAAGCGCGGCGACTTTTAGATGCCGAGCATCACGCAGCGCAAAGAACTGCTGAGACTCAAGAGCAAAACCAAGCGCGTCGAATTTTAATTGCTAAGCGTTAGACGTTAAGCAAAAAATTGCATAGTTCCTGTAGAACAGGACAAAAACTATCGCAAGCAAAACTGTCGCCACTATCACAAAGACGCTAAGTGATTAATTCCTCTATGACGTTAATATGCGCTAATATGGATTAATGAAACGTCACAGCGAAACGTAATTAGATGACAGGTGACATTGTCTGCAGACTTTTATAAATCACAGGTAGCATGGCAAGGGGACAAATTGCTTTTTCCACCATTATATCCCCTTGAAGAGGAAATAAAGTATGGATTGAAAATGACAACTGACATTAAAATTAGATAAAATGTTTTTTTCCCTCTGCATGCCACATGTTACTATGACGTTTAATACCAGGCCGTCATTTTGTCTGACATTAAAAATATTTTTAAATCTACTATCATTAGAGGTTTAACATGTTTCTTTATTCTACCTTTATGGTACAGGATCATCATACCTACTTTAATATTATCAATCCGAAAAGTTTGTTGGTTTGTTCCTCTTTGACGCAGCAACGGAGAAAAAGATTGACTTGATTTTTGGTATGGATGTGGGTATGGATACCTATGGCTTAAAAGACAGAAAGTGATAATAGGATACTTTTTATCCCGAGAAAATTCGTGATTCCCATGGGATAGGACAATAACTGTTTCTCAGCAATGGAGCAACGGATTGACTTGATTTTTGGGGTGGGCATAGTTTGGAAGACGGAAAGTGACATAGGATACTTTCCATTCCGAAAAAAATTGCGTTTCCCGTAGGATAAGACAAAATCTTTTTCTCAGCAACGGAGCAACGGATTGCCTTGGCTTATTGCATGAATATAGTTTGAAAGACGAAAAGTGACATTGGCCACTTTTTATCCCAAAAACATTAACAGTTCCCGTAGGATAGGATAAAAACTAAGCGAGCGGGCCGCGGTAGCAGCCGTCTAAGCGCCAGAAATAACCTGTCATTTCAAGTTTAGGACATTCCTACATTTTTCGCACGCCTTCGCGGCACGCAACAGCGCTAGCCCAGACTCGGGCTCCATAACGGATCTTGCGCTCCCGCCATAGTGACGGAGTGTTTCGGAGCACAAGACACATTGTCATCCACCACTCGGGACTAACCAGCACTGAGTGTCGGACAGCATTCCAACGCCCTGGTCCCAGTGCAACGGGTCAGTCATAGTAGCCCAGCGCCTGCCTCTTCAACTGCAGAGGGCAGTGAGAACGGCCATCGCGATACCGACACTTCTCTTCCCCTGCAGCCCCACTGCGTCTGCCAACAGGTTGACGGCCTAGCGGAAGGTAGGGTAGGTGGCGGCACCCACACAACCAGTTCCATCCCTCCGCAGCCCCTAATCCTCGGGTGCAGCGTTGCAAGAGCGGCACTGCAGCCCGCCTCAGAAGCAACACTCCTCATAAGGCAGGCAACCTACCGGCCATCCTCTCAGCTGCTTTAGTTAAAAGCGGCTGAACAACGAGTGCCAGCCTTTAAGCTGCCTTGGGGGAAAGACCCAAGAGGGAGACTTCGAGCGCCGCCTTTTCAGCTGCCTTAGACCTCCCCCGCCACGACAAGGCAGGAATACACAGGGGGGTAGTTTATACACTCCAACCGTAACTTAACCAACAAAAGCATTCCTCTAAGGTATTTTGATGTTTGTTGCTTAGGTTAGGTTTCGCAGCCGACATAAACATTAGCCAAAATCAAAATATAACGCGGGCGAAGCCGCGGGTAAAAGCTAGTTATTGATATAGAGCGAAAAACGTCTAAAAATTCAGGTTTGTTGTATGGGAGCCCCCCTTAAATCTTTATTTTATTTTGTTTTTAGTATTTGTTGTTATAGCGGCAACAGAAATACATCATCTGTCTAGCTATAATGGTTCATGAGATACAGCCCGGTGACAGACAGACAGACAGACGGACATCGAAGTCTTAGTAATAGGGTCCCGTTTTTCCCTTTGGGTACGGAAACCTAAAAAGGGAATCACTATTGAGACTATTTTGCTTGTTATTCGAAATTCTTGCTTAAAATTAGATATAAAATGCATTGTTAAATAACATCTATGGTTATATTGATGCAATATAATCTTTCTAATAAAAATATGGTGGCTATGTTTGCAGTATTTGTAATATGATGCCTAACTGAGAAGATAAATTGGTTACGGATATTGACTGCATATTGCAGGACATTTACTCCTTTTTAAAAGTCGCCTAAAAAGACATTGTTAATTACTAAGTAATCGTATATCCGCCGGATAGCTAAACTAGAATAATAAAGAGTGCATATTTAAATTTAAAATGTTGGCTACGTTGTATACCTAAACTTTCTGTAAGATATTATTAGGTACTTAGTGGGTATAATTATTTTCTATTTGTACTTACTAAAGCTTCCAATTCCTAAATGTTATGTCTCTCTGCTTGTAGTATTACGTATATTAATTTAAACCAGATACCTCTTCGTAACAGAAATCAAGAAGTTTTTCGGGCCATTAAATTTTATTAGCTTTATAAAATCGCGTAAGTACATGCATTTTATTGCATCCTAAAACACTATTCTGTAAGTATTTATTTTTAATTTAACTTTGGTTTTACTACTGAAAATAAAATTCTACAAGTATAAAAGCCTCGGAAGTTTCTCAAGTCGACACAGTTTGCTGTTTAGAGACAGTGTCTAATAGGATTTGTAAAAGAAATTATTATTGCCATCGCTAAGAAGATGTCTTCAAAAATATACATATTTGTTTTCATCGCAATTTTTTATTACGCTGACGCTTCACCGCGGTCGGTCTGTCGAAAACCTGGTGAACAACCGGTAAGTCTGTAAAAATATACCTTATTATACCTATACCAGCTACCTATCTACAAGGTTATTTGCAAAAGGTGTAGTCTGCGTACTAACAAACGATACCGAAAGGGGGTGATTCAGAAAATCGCTATGAATTATAAACAATGTTTACTATGGCCAAGACGGAATCGGTAAAAAAAATATCAGCTAAAACAAAAGCCCAAACAAAATTTCAACTGAGAATCAGCAAAATGTATGAAACCGCTCATATTTTTCACGTAGGTATTTCGGGTTAACCTCATAATTAAGGTTGTTTATATTAATGGCCCTAGACCCTAATTACGAAATTATGGCTTAGTAGGTAAACATTTTATAAATAACCCCGTATTGACCAATTTTACTATACCAATGATCAACCTAAATAGCGAAATCAGCTGAACAACTATTAAAAACGATTTACACTCTTATTTAACTATTAAAAGCATTTTATAATTGATTCCAACCTTGACGCAGTGGGTGCACGGGTAAATATAAAATACCCCTACACCCAGCCAGTGGGTGAACGGGTAGCGGCCCTTATATATTTTGTCGCCGAGATTTAATTGATACCGAATTTGTTTTCAAAGCCTAGCCAAAGTAGCTATTCGGGATTTTATCGCTAGCCAGCTCTAACAACTGAAGAGACTCTCATTTCGACGCGTGTATTGCTGTTTTATATGACCACGCACAACTTTTTACAGAGTAGTCTGATTTCGATAATTCTTTTTTAGTCTGGTAGATCATTAGAAATGGATCTACCTAAATTGGCTGAGCAATTTTTGGTAATATAACTATATTGTGAAAATTACTACATCGAACCGTGCAAACTATTCCAATTCTGTACACGGTTAAAGTCAGTTAGGTATGTTATTTTGGAGAATAAAAATAATAATTAGAATTGATTCTATAGAGAAAGTAGATTATAAAGTCAAAAATATTATAACATCCATATGTCACACATATAATCTACTAGTTTTATACAGCGGCATAGGTATTAAACGCAAAACCTTTTAAGGGCGGGTCTAGTACATCCAGCTAGACAAACAGCTTTTTGTACTACGACTTTTGAAAATTCGCAAGAAAAAACGCTCTCCATACATTTTACCGCGCGCTGACAAAATTTTTGTAAAAAAAGGTGTAGCTTTTGCTTTAAATAAAATGTATCTCTATTTACTATAATTTTATTCTTACAGAAACTAGTGAAATGGCCGCAGCCACAAGAGGATGAGTTAATCGAACAATCTTACGACTGTATCGAGGATCCCAAATTAGTGGGCTGCTACTACAACCGCATCCAGAAAGGCCAATTCTATTGCAGCGAAAGATTCCAAAACTTTACGTATTGTACACTAAAAAATACTAACATTATCGACCCGGAGACTGGAAAAACTAATGTAGAAAACTTCGTTCCCTTATTTCCAAAGTACTGCAATATGGCTGCAGTTATCAAAGAAGTAGAAAGTCGTACAGTGGTGACAGATGATATGACCCCGGATGCAAAAACTTTTGCGTATTATAAAGCCATTCAAGTTTGTACGCCGTGTATTGCACAAGTTACTATAGTAGATTCTTCTGAGTAGCTTACAAAATACGTATTACTACTTAAACCGTAGTATATAATCAAATTCATTCATTATTGTTCACAAATAAAATTGCAATAATATACTACGGAAGTTGGGAGTGGAGTTGATGTTTATGTTTAAGAGTATTCCAGTGATTTGTTTGATTTAATAAATGTAGTATTATACGTCTAAATAAAGTTGTTTTCCACTTATCTTATTCGTTTTCTTTTAAGTTACACCACAAATATGCACTCTCTGTGATCCATAATGAAACGGCTCTAGCTATTTCAAAATAATAAATAATTTAAGATTTTCGTATCTCATAGTAGACGATGGCAGTGCTGTGCCGTGTAGAGTGTTGTACTGCAGGTGATTCTGTATGAAAACGTGGGCATAACGTGCTTTAGGTTAAGTTTTATTTTAAAGAAATTCGTGTGAAAAGTATTTCAAATAAAATTTGGAACCAAATAAGCGTAACTAGAAAAAAATACTTAATACGCTTACGTTCGTTTTGTCGATAGAAAATCCGGTCCCTGGTAGGTATAGTTCAAAATGTACTGGTGTAATAAAATTCTGGGCGATGTAAACCTCTCATGGGCATGCGTAGCGCTTAACATCAGGCGAACGCAAAATAAATGACGTTTTTAAAATTACATATCAGGCATTAACATCAATTAGGCTTTTGAATACTTTTTTTGTGATAATTGAAAAGATCTTTGTGAGAATGAACACCTGTTTACGTGTAACCACAGATCAGAGAACAAGGCTGAATAGAGTGTCGAGTTGGTTTTGCAAATCAAATCGAATTACTTTTACGTAGCGTTCACCGAGCTCGCCAAGTAACACACGCGAGCACATTGACACACACACTTGACTAAGCTAATCACAAATTAAGTTCGATCAGTTTGGCGCTCGTTACTTTACCGTAAGTAAAACTCACACTAGAGTCACACTTCAGTTTTCCGTCCGTAAGATGGTGCTGTGTCATTTCCATTGAAATCAAATGAAACGTTAACGCGATCGAGCAGGTTTCGAACATTGTTAAAATCTGCCACTCGGCCCTTTGTTCGTGTAACATTGTCACGTCACACGCTAGTTCTAGTTAATTTTCTAATGTAGTATAACATTGTAAGAAAAAAAAAAGGATTAAAAGAGAAAAAAAAATGTTTTGTATGAAACTTATTTGCATGATATTTACATTAAAAAAATATTTTGAAAAAAAAAAAAACTTTTTTCAAAATACCTATTCAACATGCATTTGGCAATCGCAACGTAGCTCGTATCAACGCACTCCATTGGGTTGACACTTCGAGTAAATATCTATATAGTTGTTACAGCCAAAGTAATAAATCTGGTTATTATATATACTGTCTGTCTAGCCATTATATATAATATCTACTCAATTTAGATAAAGTGATAATTGACAGAAAATTAATCACATTAACTAGCTATTTTATATAATATCTTCGAAGACTTGAATAATGTAATAAAACAAACTCGTAATAAGGACAGATTGTCTCTGGCGCTTCGCCTGCCGCTGCCGCGGCACGCTCGCTTCGCTCGCTCGGTTCGCGCGTTGTTGTCACTGTTCAAACCTAACCTAACCTAGTAATAGTTTTCCTTGGACTCTTGATCTGCCTACTAGGTTAGGTTAGGTTTGAACAGTGACAACAACGCGCGAGCCGAGCGGCTCGCGCGTTGCGGAGCGTGCCGCGGCAGCGGCCGGCGAAGCGCCAGAGACAATCTGTCCTTATTACGAGTTTGTTTTATTACATTATCCAAGTCTTCGAAGATATTATATAAAATAGCTAGTTAATGTGATTAATTTTGTGTCAATTATCACTTTATCTAAATTGAGTAGATATTATACATAATGACCAGTCATTATGTAGGTATAATAACTATTTAATCACTATGACTGTAACATAGTCACACTTGTGCAAAAAAGTATCAGAGCCAAAACCCTACCCAAGCTAGTGGGTAGTGGGTACATAGTGGGTAGACTATTTAGCTAATCGTATGGCGATTGTAAGCCGACTGCAACGCCGCGCGATGCCAAAGTGCTCGGTTACAAGCACTAATTAGGTGATATAACGGCAAGATTCGAGTAAACGGGTCACTCTGAATTATTTAATGTAAATATCTAAGTCGGTATGTATGACGGCGCTCGGACATTTTTTACTGCTTTCACTTAGGGACTGTTGTTCTGTAGATATTTGCTCGAAGGGTGGACATGATGACTTCATTTATGCCACAGTATCGCGCTGAATGCAATCCGCTTTCAAGCGGTCTTTTGAAGTCTTGATTGAACTATGCTATGTTTACGCAACGCTTATGGAGTGTTTGCGTATCTGCTAGGTATATCTACTGCTCAAGGTTTCTTGTACGTATTTCCGTTAATATTGATTGAAATCTACTTGAACCCAATCAATTGGTGGTCTCAGCTAGTGAGAAAATAGAGCAAAATGAATGTTTGAAGTAAGAACTCCTTGTTATAAATTATGCAACACGTATTTCAGCATTTTTAGTAAATCACCTCAAACTCTTAAAACTGGGGGATGAAAAATATTGTGAGACTTCCACAAATTATATCGCTAGAAGTCTTAAAATTGCTTTAAATACATCTTGTTATAAATTATGCAACAAGTACCTAGGTATTGCAAGTATTTAACAAATCGCCCCCGACTCCGTAAACTATGGGATGGAAGTTTGTATGCAACTTCAGCAAATTTTGGTGGTAGAGGTTTGGAAATTGATAAAAATACTTGTAATAATGTACAAATAGAAATGAAATCCAACAAAAAACATTTTCACGTAAAATGTGGCCACGACGAGACTAAAGTTCACACTATCAAAAAGTTATCAGATATCATGTAGAGACAAGCTTTAAACTCTACAGAACTTGATTCTACAAGCTCTTATTTCACAAACTCTACACTTTAGTCAATATAAGTAGCTTGTCCGTTTCGTTACTACAAGAACTATTTGTATAACAGAAAAGTAAAGCAGTGAATACATTTTCACCTTACACCCCTATGAAAGTAACGAAACAGCCAAGCCGCACATATTGACTATGGTGTAAAGTTTGTAAAGTAAGGACTTGTAGAATTAAGTCCTGTATAGTTAGAAGCCTGAATCTACATGAGATCTAATAACTTTTTGATAGTGCGAACTGTAGTCTCGTCTTGACCCCATTTTACAAGAAAATGTGTTTTGTAGGATGTAATTTGTTCCTTACAAAATAACAGAGTTCAAGTATATCTTACAGTAATTTAAGAAAATTCTTAATTTAAATAAAAAATTTAAGGAATAGGTACTTATGACCAGAAAATAAGAAAAAAATGAAATGATGATAATATTTGTAATACATTTTTATTTTATTTAATTTCGATCTCGATCGATTTATTAAGCGATCTGTATTCACATTAGAAATATCAATTACAAAATTCGGCACGAACTCCTAGCATCTTCTCGGAAACATACAAAGCTCTTAACTAAATTATTAGTTAGATTACTCGGTCCTGAGAAAACGACACACTTTTTGATCATTTCTACCAAATTGCAGTTGCTTTCGAGAATAGAAGTTGCATCCCGTTTTTTTAAAATACTCCTAGTTTCATCTTCTGTGTTTCCGGCTTTTTCTAGCATACATGTAACAAGATTTCCAAAATTTTCATCAGGTATGAATGTTCCTTTCTTTATTTGTATTAATTGAGAGTACATTTCCACAGGGTTGGTCCCACATTGATCAAGGGCATCCAAGAATTGTTTTTTAAAATCTGATGAAAACTTCACCGGTTTTGAGGACTGAAACAAACAAACAAAAAAAATACATGTAAACATATTTTTTTTATTGATCTTATTTCAATGTTCGTCATTATACATCAGTACCTAAAGTAAAATAAAGATAGATAAATCTTATCAAACAACTAATTACAAGAACAATTACACATCACAAATACTATACTTAGGTTACTAAATGCGGTCTTATCGTTTTATGCAATTTCCTAAATCAAAAATTAATTTTATGAAAAAAATATAAAATTAAGTAAATTTGCATAGCCGGATAGCTAGCCCTGGAGTCAGAGTTTTTAGGCCACCTGAAGGCCTCTGACATGGTTAAACGGTTTAAACAACCGGGACCTACAATTTAACGTGTCATCCAAGCTACGGTAGTCCTCAGTTGGAAAATGCCACCCGATAAAGAGATAATTTTCTTTAATATTTGGAAAATCTTACCCCTTCCGGAAAATCATATGAATAAGTATAATTTAAAATTACAGAGAAAATAATTAAAGCTAATTTAAAATTAGAGTACATATTTATTTCTTTTGTATCAACGGTTTTAAGTTTGAATTAAGTAAATACTTTAAGTAGGCAGTTAGAAGTTATTTTCAATGTCTAGGGCTGTAACAACTAAGTATTTGAATACAGTTCAGCGATCCTTTTTATACGTTAAAAACTTTATAGGTATGCAATAACACTACTAGTTTTTTAACAGTGAATCATTTTAATTGCAACATTTAGCATTTATAGATTAAAATAAATTAGTAAATGCAATGACTTGAAAAAAAAGGCCATGTGCAAGTCAAACTTGAATGTCAAGTGTTCCGTTACTGCTTTACAGAAATATTTATGAAAACGAAAATTAAATCGAAATTGTCATCAAAATGTATCATAATTAATATCATAACATTAAGGTGATACTACCATCATCAAAATTTGTTGTACGGAACTCTATCATTTGCGTCGCTCAATACCGCTTTGGCAACATTTAAAAAAAAATGTTATCAATTGTCACCAATGCGTAGTAATTTTTTAAGGATAATTAAACAATCATTTGTGCGTATTTAAATTCTAGTTCAGTTTTACTACTGGACATAAAATTAGTTATAGGTATAAAAGCCTTGTAAGTTTCTCGTGTCGATATAGTTTAAAGTAAAAAGGAAGTACGTCTGACAAAATTTGAAAAAGCGACTAAGTTTTGCCTCGGAAATGTCTTTGAAAATAACAGTCTTTATTTGTTTCGTAATATTTCAATATCTAGAAGCAGCGTCGCCGTCGGCTTCGGTCTGTCGAAACCCTGATGAGTTGCCGGTAAGATCCTAAGCATAATTTAAAAAAAGTGATAGAAAAAATGCATTACAGGTATATGACGCAGAATTTTTAACTATTTTCCATGCTTGCGATGTATGTATCTATGTATGTAGGTTAATCATGTTTGTTCGGGTGGAATCTTGCAACGCAATTTTGAAGCAGATAGCTTCAACTAATTGCGCTGCAATTTTGTATAAACCTTTTGTTTGGGTGACAATGCATGGTCAGCTATGTGACGTCATTGTAAATCAAACGTGCACTTTTCATTTCTCCAAGCAAACATGGAAGAACACCCAAACTGGCGGACTAGTTGTTTTTAGTACGCCTATAATCAAAATATGAAAGGGCTTACCTTTATTTTTAAAATTTACCTAGGGAAATCTTTTAAAGATACCACCGCAACTCGAGGCAGGCGGGTGGTTATGTGAGAGTCCCTGCCCATTGCTAGCCAGTATACCCACCAAAACCCCAGGATGTTCCGCCGCTGCGCTATGTGTCGGGGCTACGGGCACGCTTGCGCACTCCTCCGCGGCACCCGACAGCGCTGGCCCAACTCGGACCCCACCAAGGAGCTTCGGCTCCCGCCAGAATGACGATGTGCCGAACACTAGACACATCGTCATCCACCACCAGGGACCAACCAGCACTGGGCGTCAGACAGCACCCGTGTCCGACAGCCCTGGTCCCGATGCAACGGGTCAGTTAAAAAGGCCCCGCGCCTGCCACTACGGCTGCAGAGGATAGGGAGAGCGGCCATCGCAATACCAACACTCCTCTTCCCCTACAGCTCCACCGCGTCCGCCATCAAAACGCTGGCGACCCCGTCGAGGCCGCGGAAGGCAGGGAAAGTGGCAACGACACACCAGCAGTCCTCTCCCGCCGCGGCCTCCAATCTTCAGATGCAGTGCCGCCCATACGACACTGCGACCCGCCTCAGTTGTGGTGCCCCCCATAAGGCACCCAACCTACTTTGGCCAGCCTCCGCACGGGCTTGTCTTGGGCCAAAATCCAGAGAGGCCGGCCCCACCTCGAGGCCCCACTCCTCTTGGTTTACCAGGTTGAGGCATACCTGGCTACTAAGCCCCAACCCCTAATTTTTAATTTGTTTGGCTTAATGCTTTTATATTCACCATTTGAAATTGGATAGGATTGGACAGATATAAATCTTGTCTATCTGGTGCTGTACTGTACCATCCTTTTTAATAGTCCACTGCAGAACATAGGCCTACCCACGAAAGGTGATCTATCTGGTACAATTATTGTTTATTCTATGATTCATTTTTACGTGTTTTTACAGGAACTTATCAAGTTTCCAGAGGCAGCCAGAGATCTACTCATTGAGGAATCGTACAACTGTGCTGACGACCCCAGAATAGTGCCTTGCTACTTCGTTCCCGTCATGCAAGGGAATTACTATTGCAGCGACAGATATAAAAATTTTGTATGTTGTACTGTACTAAATTTAGGATTGGCTGACAGAAATACTGGAAAGACTAATCACCTTATTTTTGATCCCCTGTTCCCACCAAAATGCAACATAGGAGCTGTGGTCGATTACTGTGAAAGTAGTGTAGATGTTACTGATGAAATTACTGGTTGTGATAAATTCTTTGCATATTATAAATGCTTCCAAAAATGTACTCCTTGTGATCCTGATGTCATGTTACAGAGTAACAGAACTCAGATAGAAAATGTATTGAACTTGCCATAAAAATACTCACTTGTACTGTCTTATGTGGAAATGAATCTAATGTTCTAAAGAAAAAAAAAATACCAACTTGTACCTGTACCAGAGTATAGGTACGAGTTGGTATTATTTTTTTCCTTTTAATATAATTATGTAGTATACTACTGGACACCTACATATGACAAAAATAAAAGTGTTATATCTGAACTACTTCGTTTTATTTATATTTTTTCCACACATTTCTATACATATATTTCTTTCGATCATCGCAATCAATAGCACACAAATGCTTTTGTTTAACGAAACCTCAATTTGTCTATCTTTTACTATGAACCTTATTGATTAGGTCTAAGTAGTCCACCTATCTATGGAAGGGGCTATTTTCTCTCTGAGAGATTGAATCTGAAATGAGGAAGGTATGTAGAAAAACTACATTCACCCTTAGACACGGGTCAAACTGTACCGTAGCCTTCCCAGGCCTTTCTTTATAAGTGTCTAGTTTCCAAAATCTCACCACCCACGAGCCTGGAATTCCCTTTTAGTCGTCTCTATGACAAGCAGGGGATGGTCTACACAAGGTGCACAGCTGCAGGCTTGCGCTGGATGCAAGACTCTTATAACCAATCTTATTTTCTTCTATTTTTATACATAGTTTACTATTCTATAAAGAACATACAGACAAACATTCATATGTTATATAGAATCGTAAACTATGCATTTGATCATGACGTGATGATCTTTAGCAAAGTTATTGTGCATGAGCCAAAGAAGGTTTCTATTTCTGTCGTAGCAACGCACGCAGGGTTAAGCTGGTTAGAAATATAATAAGAGTAGTGTATTTAAGCAGAACACGCATTTTGAATCATTACTCCCTAATTTTTTCTATCTAAAAGTCACCAGGTTCCTTTTCTTGAAGCATTTTGTTGCATTGTTAAATCCTGACAAAAAATATCCAGCATAAGACCATTTCAGTCCAGATATTTTTGAGAATGTATTTAAGTACCTATTGATGGGTATTAAATAAACAAACAAGCCTACTTTTTACTGTCCTAAATATCATCAATGGATTATGTAAACAAATAAGTAGTTTTGCGATTGGTAGGTTCTCCCCGCATTTCAACAATTGTGTTAAGTAGACTAATTATTGATACAAATACAAGACAACACCATTGCCCATAACTGACAAAGATTGTGTACCTAACATACATTTTTTAAAATATTTGAAGTGTCAGCAAAGTCAGCTGATAAAATAAGACTATGTCAGAATAATCGGCCAAGTGAGAATCAGACTCGTGCACGAAGGGTTCCGTACTGTATGGGAGCCCTCTTAATATATTTTATTTTAATTATTTATTTTTAAACAACTATACTTTCTGTGAATATTTCAAGCATCTACCTGATACCGTTATCAATATCGAGCAAAAAAACATGTTTCTTCTATGAGAGCCCCCTTAAATATTTATTTTATTTTAATTTAACGACTTATTTCTGACGTAAACACTTGACTAAATATTCTGTAAATATTTCAAGCACCTACCTGCCACAAGCTATTCATATGGAGCGAAAAACAGCTAAAAATTCAGGTTTGTTGTGTGGGAGCCCCCTTTAAATATTTATTTTATTCTAAATTTAGTATTTGTTGTTATAGCGGCAACAGAAATACACCATCTGTGAAAATTTCAACGTTCTAGCTATCACCATTCCTGAGATACAGCCTGGTGACAGACAGACAGACGGACAGATGGACAGCCGAGTCTTAGTAATAGGGTCCCGTTTTTACCCTTTGGGTACGCAACCCTATTACTAAGACTTCGATGTCCGTCTGTCCGCCTGTCAGTCTGTCCGTCTGACCGCCTGTCAGCCTGTCCGTCTGTCCGCCTGTCAGTCTGTCCGTCTGTCTGTCTGTCCGTCTTTCCGTCTGTCACCGGGCTGTATCTCATGAACCATGATAGCTTGGCAGCTGAAATTTTCAAAGATGATGTATTTCTGTTGCCGCTATAACATCAAATACTAAAAACAGAATAAAATAAATATTGAAGGAGGCCTCCCACACAACAAAAGTGATTTTAGAGTTTTTTGCTCGCTATTAATTACGGAAAGAGGAATGGGGTCCCATCGGTACAGAACCCTCCGTGTGCGAGTTTGACTAGCTCTTGGCCGATTTTTTATACATGTAAGTGCGTCGCCGTTGCGCCGCCATAGTTCGACTGACGAGTCACGGCTTAGTTTCCTTGTGCGTGCATGTGTGTGTAATTGTGTTTGTACACAGCGAAGCTTAGTTTGGCCGGCCTCATATGTTTTGTTCACAACATTCTATTTTATTGTTGTTATTTCGTCTGAGGTGAGATCTATCAGAAGTGAGAAAATTTGTAGACAAACCAAAGTTACCCACATAGTTCCGCGGATTTTCAAGCAGAAGTGGCAGTGGGTAGCCTATATAGTTCGTAGAACATGGATGGCTGATAGACTCATAAAGATTTCGAATGGAGGCCACGTATCAACAAGCACAGCATAGGACGTCCACCGACATGGTGGACTGGTGATTTAACCAAGACCGCAGGAATACGCTTGAAGCAAGCAACTTCTAACCTATCTTATTAGAAATCGATGGGGTAGGCCTATGTCCATCATTGGACTTCTTACCGCTAATAATTATGACGTCTGAGGAATAGTCAAAGTTCATTCTTAAAAATGCACTACAAATAATGGTATATGGAGTTATATATCAGATAATAATAGTACCTAATATAATATTATCTTTAAAGTAAATAAATATACCTAATACGTTATCTTTGTTTCTGGCCGGATCCATTTTACTACTCTGTAATGTGTTAAACAATCAAACGGACTGGTTTATAAAATAGGAGTAATCGAGCGTATCCACAAAATTACTAAAGCATTAAAGTTTGATGAGCGATATAGACATTTCCTCAGTAAACTTTCTACCTAAGCTAATTAAAATACAGACACCCACACACACAAACAAAATTCGATTTATAGAACAAAAATTTAATTTTGTACATACAATAATAAAATTATGTATTTTACAAGCTTTTATTTAGTTTCGCCTGTCCCGTTGTCTGCCTGTCGGTCTGTAATTAAATCTTGCAAGTTAAATTTGACCCACTTCCCGGTTACTGGGCTTAAGGGGGCTCCCATACACCATACCTGAATTTTAAGCCATTTTGCAGACTATTAATTACGGCGACAGCTTGAAAATTTAACAGAATATTTAGTTAATCATTTAATTTAAAAATAAATAATTAAAATAAAATTAATATTTAATTAGTGCTCCCATACAAGAAACTACTTTTGCTCGATATTAATAACGGCAACAGGAAGATGCTTGAAATATTCCAAGAACATTAAGTTTTCATTTTCCATTCAAAAATAAATAATTAAAATAAAATATATTAAGGGGTACATACGGTACGAAAACCTTCGTGCACGAGTGCGACTTGCACTTGGCTGATTATTTTTATTTCTGGCTCAGAACTTTAATCAAACTAATTAGAATGTATTTTACTAGGCATTTAGATTTTTACGACTTCTAAACCTATAAAAAGCCTTATAAAAGCATAGTCAAGTAATCATTTCACTGAAAACTAAAATAAAAATAGCATTTTTCCGCGGCATAAATAAGTATTTGAAATAAAAAAAAGAAACATGCACAAGCAGCTTATATTGATTGGTTTTACTATTCTCAACTACTCTTATTCACAATCACAAGCAGAGTTTAAACGAAATCCCGATGAATCCCCAGTAAGATATTTTTAGTAAAATTGTACTTATATCTAGTTGTCAGACATGAATATGTCTGTGCGTTCTTTGTATTTTCATTGTGAAAATCATTTACCATGGCCATAGATAAAATTAAAGTAAACACTACTGTAATGTTTACTAATTAATCTATGACCATGGCCTATCCTACCACAGCTCCGAAAAAACGTAGAAAAACAGCCGTGGAGCGAAACAACAAAAGACCCGAAAGTCAATGAACTTTTTGTATGAAGAGCTGATTTAATTTTGTGTTTTGAGTATCAATATTCACCAATATTGATCACAGTTAAAGTTTTTCATTTTGATGTAGGTACTACAAACGCCCTAAAAATATTGTGTAAATATACCAGTAACCCTTGAGTATTATGCTTTGTATATTTTTTCTTTCAAAACTTGTTAGTTTATCTATTTTACAAAAAGATTTATTTACTAAATTTATTTATTTATTTTCAGTTTTTCAATAATTGGTCGTCTAATCTTTTTTTAATTGTTTAATTCCTTTATCCACAGATATGTTGCTATCACATTGATTTCTAATAATTGGCCAAGTGCGAGTGGGACTCGCACACGAAGAGTTCCGTACTGTATGGGAATAAATAATTAAATTGTAATAAAATATGTAAAGGGGGATCCTTAATATATTTTATTATACTTTCAAACAACTAAACATTCTGTGAATATTTCAAGATCTAGCTGATGCCGTAATTAATGTCGAGCAAAAAACACGTTTCTTGTATGATATCCCCCCTTGATTACTTATTTTATTTTAATTTAATATTTAACCCAAAATTCTGTGAATATTTCAAGGATATACCTGCCACCGGTAATATGGAGTGAAAAACGGCTTAAAATCATGTTTATTGTATGGGAGCCCCCCTTAAATATTTATTTTATTCTATTTTAATTTTTTGTTGTTATAGCAGCAACAAAAATACATCATCTGTGAAAATATCAGCGTTCTAGATATCACGGTTCATGAGAAACAGCCTGGTGACAGACAGACAGACGGACGGACAGCGGAGTCTTAGTAATACGAGTAGGCTCCCGTTTTTACTCTTTGGGTACGGATCCGTAAAAACATAATTTTTCGTTTCAGGAAATAGTTACAAACCAAACCGTTCAAGAAATAATTATCAACGGATACTACGATTGTGTCGACGATTTTAGAAAAGTACCGTGCTACTTAAATCTTCTCACCGCGGGGAAATATTCATGCAGCGAAAATTATAAAAAAATTGCTTGTTGTGTGATATTTAAACAAGGATTTAACGACTTAACAGGAGGATATGACTTGAAAGCATTTGCTTCTTCGTTCCCAAAAAAATGCAATGCTCTTGCATTAGCAATTTATTGTGAAGAAAACTTAGTCAAGACAGAAGACTCGACTCTATGTGATCTAGCTCTACAAAGATTTTTTTGTTACCAAAAGAATGCTAAATGCGAGTTTGATGTATTATCTGGCACTACTAAGAGAGCTTGAATAGTCGGTATTGTTTTGCAAAGTATATGAAAGGTTTATTTTAGCTCATAATAAAGAACAACTTTTACTACGAGGCCAAGTGCGAAAAACCAAAAAAACCAACTGTTTCATAGTTTCTTTTTATTTTAGCTGACTTCCAAAAAAGAGGTTTTTTTTTTGTTTGTATGTATTTTTTGTGTCAGAATATGTGAATATTGTGTTCATCGATATTTTGGCCAGTTGTAAATTTATTTAAAAAATGTTTGTTTGTTAGCGCTTACTTTAGACATGGTTGATGTTTTTTTCGATATATCAGAGTTGACTTCTGAAGGTACGTGAAGAATCTAATAATATTATGCACAGTTAGGCTCTGTAGAAAAAAATGGTAGGTAATAGACTTTTGTATGGATATTGATCCTTCGCGTACCTATTATTATTTTCTGTTTAAATTAGTACAAAAGAAAGAAGATTGAGTTACCCACAATCAGTGAAATAAAACTAAAATGAAATAAAAATCAAATTTATTTGTTGAATATCTTGCTTTACCAAAATATGAACCAAAAAGTGGTGTCTGGAATCGGTAATCTTAAAAATAAAAAAATGTTTATTATGTTTAACTTATATATAACAAAACTATTACTACATAAAGAGCATTGGATCGTCCACAGACCCTTGAAGGTTTAAAAATAATCCAAACGCTCAGGGCCACTGCCAGTTGGCAGCGTGCCCAGCATGCTGGCTGCATTGCCACGCTGAATGGCAATGCGCGTTGAGCCAAATAAACACCAGCATTTTGGTCACGCGTCGCGTCCACGCTCAGAAAGTTACATAATAATAAAGACACTATTGCCCGCTAAAAAAAACTTATATTTATTTAGTTAGATAACAGGTAATATTACTATGATCCACATTAATAGTCATTACAAATTATTTCAATACAAATTGATAATACTCACTAAGTTAATGAAAACCAATTAATTGATACCAATCGCAATTTTGACGTGACAACGTCTTATAAATTGGTTTGCCGGGTGACACTTCAAGAAACTGCGTTACGCTCCCCGCTCACACTTCATGCGCTCTCATTCGTCTCATTCGTCTCAAAGTCGTTGTCACGTAAAACTTTCGCCCGTATACCGACTTTACAGGCAACCAATTTTTTTATTAATTTGATCATAATAATATTTTTAGAGGGTCACGTTTCATTTAAAATGTTTATCAGTATTTTTTACACAGTCTAGACCATTTCAATGGAATGTTACTACAGCCAAGTACTCTAAATAAGTTATATTTACAATACTTTTACACGTTACTTTCAAAAACAACTGAAACGGGTTATTTTTCTCAGTAAAAAAAAAAAAAAAAACAAATAGAAACACTAAAAAAAGGAATGAATGATGTCTTACCTTGTGGCACTAAAAATAGGTTAAACTATTAAGACTTGTGATGGTGTAAGTGTAATTTAAACCTACAACACCCCTAGTATAAGTTTGTTAAGTTTTTACGAGTTCGATAGAGTTGGCGTAAACTTGTATGTAAACGAAACTGTGCTAAATCTCTGAGAACAGATGGCATACTACAAATCCTACAGAATATTGTAGTAAATATATCTCTATCGATGCTCGTGAAACACTTGACACATGTGTATGCAAGTTTATCAAACTCACCTGCCGAAAAAATTAGTCCTCGTAGTAGTCTTCCTTTCCAAATGCTAGTAAAAAAAAGCAATGTTAAAATATTTTACATCTCTGTAATTCTTAATTAAAATGTTTTAGGGTTCCGTACCTTAACAGGAAAAACAGAACCCTTATAAGATCACTTTGTTGTCCGTTTGTCCGTCCGTGTGTCAAGACCATCTATAAAAGGAACGCGTTAAGGTATCAAGTTGAAATTAAAACCATAGACCGTAAACCGTATCTCTATAGTTTTTTGCCGTTGTGAGAAAATCAAATATTTACGTTACAGTGAAATAATTTTAGAGCTATTTATGTCGCAAAATTAGGATATTACGATACTCATAAGGGAATCAAAACCTATACATAACGGGTACTTTCTGCTGACCTGTAACCGAATGTATGAAACAGCTTTTTTTTCTCAAATCGCGGATTGACCCATAGATAAGTAAAATTTAAAAAAAAGCTAAAACAACGTTAACTTACAATTAGGGCATTGTTCTTCAGGAACACAACTACGAGTACCATTATCAAGTCTGTAGTACCCATCTTTGCACTTGCATCCCTTATAACATGTGATGGGGTCAATACAGAGTATTAGGCCTCCTACTTGAGAACAGTTTTTCCACCCACAGCCACCGTTGACGCAGGAGTCGTACACTTCATAATTGGAGGCATCACAAGCAGGAGCTAGAAAAGACGGTAATTGCCATACCTATAATTTCCTAACTAAACACGCTTTAACAAATAACTAATTAAAAAATTAGTAACATGTTGTATCATTTAAAAATGAAATTTTCCATTTTCATCAATTTTTGAGGTAGCACACAAAAAACGGACCATTTGAAAATCTCTATTTTTTGGGAGTAAGTTGAAAATGAAGCAATTGAACCAAAATATCGGGTACTACGAATTATATAAGTAGAATAGTTTTTGAGTGCTGATTACTACTTGTGTGAAAAAACATAGTAATGAAATGTAGATGCCAGTAATCTATATACTACAATACGTAACAGGGTCTAGACCATTGGATCGGAGGTATTTTGTGGGTATTTTTTCTGTTTCTCGAAAACTACTTCGCACAAACTGATTTTTGAATATTCAATCTATTCAAACTATTACTTACAGCATTCTTCATGGGGTACACAGCTCTTGGTATTAATATCGTAATAGTACCCGTCTTTGCAGTCGCATTTATTCAACTGCGGCACGCATTCTATCCTCGGGCAAAATTTCGGGTTTTCATAATTGTTGGGACAACGTCTGCCGCAGTTCGTCCCACAGCCAGAACGCGCGTTGGGATCGCCTCCACATGACGCTAAATCACAGAAAATATAGCATAAGTATAAATAAACGTTTAGTTTTTCTCCTTTACTTTTACAATTTATCAGCTTTCAATAGCTCTCTGCTGAATAATAGCTAAGATGCTAGTGACGATTATACTTCTGTCTTTTCGGCTTCCACGCTTGATTTTAAAGTACTCTGCTAAACCTAATATACAGCTTTGTTAGATTGCTTGTGTGAATAAGCCAACTTTGTGAGAACTAGATTTTCATTCGAAAAGAAATTTATTTATTTCCTTTATTGTTAAGGACATCTCATGCCCAAAGAGCTAAATAAACGTAAGCATTACCTACGACAGAATTTAAAACTTGGAGCAATGATGCGTACAGTAAAATAGTAAGATGTCATTATAGATCAACTGTGTTCAGCCAAACAATGTTATCAACAAAGGTCAGATCCCTTGATAAAGGACTAAAAGTAGAGCATACGAAAAATACTTACGACATTGGTTAGTGGGTATGCAAACTCCCTTTTCATTTCTTACATATCCATTTTCGCAGACGCATCCTTTTTTACACGTTTCATTACAGTTCAGTGGAAAACCAACTTGAACGCAAGTCTTGGCTTTGCAAGTTGGGTTAGAGCAATCTTCAAAAACTTCATTTTTGGGACAAATATCCGCTACAAAAAAATTTAAATTGTAGTAATTATTCTGGTAAGAATTATGTATACTCTGAGTAAGATTCTCGTTTTAATTATAGTTTTGTAACACTCGTGGATATTATAGTTTTGTAAAGCATATCCGTACGGCCAAAAGCATAACCATAAAGCAAAATGCAAGCCGCTTTCAACCGGTCTTATTGGAGATTCAATAGGGGAGGCTTATGTCCAAACTAGACATCCTGTGACTAAAATGACGAATGGCGATAGAGCTAATGACCAACCTCTACGTCATCCCTCGGGTACCACTTGGTAACTGCCTTGGCTCATATGTGAAAACTCACATTAGCCTGGCAATAATTAGAATAATACAACTAATTAGAATACTCTTGTTTCATTTTCACTTTAGGCATTCGACAGAGAGAACGCTTTTTAAGTTGCATTCGGCATTAGGCATTCGATAGAGAGAATACTTTTTACGTTACCATTAAACTTACGATAGCGCCTTAATATTATTGAGCCTAATAAGTGTACATATATCTTTGATTTTAGTATGACGTTCCTATTCCATGACTTTTTCAGCTACACGGATTTACAAAAAATGGTTTTGCTTAGGTAAATACGTAAACTTACTGCATTGTTCTGCTGTTACGCATTTATATTGCTTAGAATCAAAATAGAAGCCATCTAAGCAATCACATCCATTCGGATTGCATATTCTGGCGCAAGGTCCTATTTTGATGAGGTCACGGCAACGCTTGCCGCAATTTACTCCACAACCATCCCGAGCATTGGGATCGCCACCACATGACGCTGGAAGTTAAAGAGATTTTTAAATTTGTTCAATGTTATTTAGAAAGGGGGTTAACAAACACTCAATAAACATGTCGGAGCATCGACTTTAGCGCCATCTAGTTCATTGAGAGTGATTATAACCACTCTAGCGGAACGCCCAGCCAGCAGTGTTATGAAAAGCGCGAGCGGACTTGCATCCACGTACAGTGGAACGGGTCCCGAAAAGGGTATCTCGTGCTCGGTGGATCGCTTACGGATTATTATAATGTTATAGTGTTATTATTACTAGGAACTTTTGAATAAGAGAGTAGTTTGAGACTAAAACAGGCCGTGATACAGTGTTACAAGCAAATTATATGTCCTCGCCCACAAAATAGCCCACGCGCGTATGCGCATCAAACTGATGATGATGAACTCGTAAGTCCCGTCAAACTTACGCTATAAACAATATGACAAACGCCATTTTTAAGTGCTAGTGCAAAAGTTACAAAGTTGCATTGTGTGATATTAAAGTGCATTGGCGTTAATTTATCCAAGTAGCCTCTATAATACTTATTTTCATATTTTTTTATTTAGTCGCCATTTCGACATATGGAAGGCTAATAAAGAGACATTTAAGCTTTAAAACAGTACATACATAACAGTAGTACATACGAGTGTATGTACTACTCACGGCATTGACTCTTTGGATTACAAGTTCCGTTTTCATTTTTTACATATTATCCATCAACACAAACGCAACCGGGATTCTTCGCACATGGTTCATTCCAGATTGTGGTGCGCAAGATTTGGAAAATCCTAGCTCATTGCAATACTGTTGGTCACAGTTTGCGCCAGGACATATAACATAACGCTCATTTACTAGACATTGGTTTGCTAAAGTTTGCTAAACACATTAATAACATTGTTTGCACACAATGTTATTAATGTGCCACCTGTTTTCTATTGTTTTTTGAATTGGGGACATCAGGAAAATGTCGACTCCCATTTTGACAAAATTTATTTTTATTTTATTTTATTTATTTTCCACAATACAACTATCTTGACAGGTTCTATCACCTAATGCGATAGTGTAGCTATACTAATTAAATTAAACATTCCTACCAACCTTATTTCATTCAAACATTTTACATAATATAGTATACGAGTACGTATAAAAAGAAAAGCATTTTAGCTCCTATAGCTTAACACAAACAAAGCTATTCTTGTGAATTCATTCAGAGAACACGTAAATAGGTCCGTGTCGACCGCGATGAGGTTGATAGTGCGCAGTGCGCGCGTCAGTGGCGCTTCCGCAAGTAGGTTTGTGCGCAATTAACACAATGACCTATTATTAATTGTATGTTTCGTCTGTACTCTAATTTTAAATGACCAAAGCGAAGCAAAGGTCTAGCTTCCACACGAGGATTTTGCTTTTGTCTGTCTAGATGTTGATTTTTGTCTACAGGTTGCATTTTAACTTATGTTTAAGGCAATCTGCTTACGCCTGTAGAATAAATTCAATGTCGTATGTGAAACCGTCAACCGGCACTGGGCCAGCGTAGATATATTATCTCTCTTCGTGAGTAGACCTATGTCCTGCAGCAAACTATTAAAAAAACTGGCACAGGCTCAGACTATGCAAGTAAACTATCAAGAAAGCTTTGTTTACTTCGATTTGATGTAGGCTTATGGGCAAACGGTCTTTTGTGTTCTAAAACTAATCCTGTTTTAAGTTATTACGCATTCAGACAAAATAGGTACTATCAATAGAAATTAACACTTCACAGGTAAGTCTTAGCGATCCTGCCAGGTTGCTAGTGTATTACAAATTTACAAGTGACCCTGTAAAATACTGATGATACTTACTGTCAGCGTCGCAAGAACTAATTGGAATGCAAGTGTTATTTCTGGCACGCGCATAGCCTTTATCACAGTAGCACCACTCATTACATTTGATGTTGACTCTGGGGCAGTTATCTTGACTTTCCTCATCGAGTTTGGCGCACACGTTGTCACAAGCGCCTCCGCAGGAGTAGAATTCATTTGGTCCTGAACATTGTTCTGTCAAAAAACATGTATGTTATAATTTTTAGTCTTCGGTGTATAAATTTTATTACACTATTTAATTAATTCACCTCTATGTTTTTAACCAACTACTTAAAACACGATTTAGGCGCACTATGGTCAGATTAGTCTACCACGATCAATGCCACTCGATCGGAACGTCGGTTAATGAGGTTTTAATTTATCTTATAGTTATCTTCACTAAGCGCTTAGTCCCGTAGTAGGTATATAAAAAAGGATTAATGCAAAAGCTTAGGCCATTATCTTGTACTGTATTCAATTATTTGCTTTATTTGTTTTAGAAAATGATTACGGTAAATGCGTTTGGGATGAGAACTCTATCTTTCATCACTATCTTCATTTCAAGAAATTTCATATTGTAGGATCATAAATATTATCTTTAGACATCGCTTGTAAAATATGGCAGCGTGATGGCGGTCTTGGACAAAACCAAATTAGAAAATAGGAATTCCATTCAAATTAAGCATTCAATGCGGTTGTTTTTACTCTGCGCATTTATTTACTTCGTTTTAATGGATTTTTTCAGCTATTGTACAGTTTGGTCCCACTTTGCAAGATCTTCTTTGGAACCTACCTAGGTATGTTCTCGAATCGCGAACGTTTAAAAATAAGACTTACTGCATTGTTCCTCAGTTATACATTGTCCAACTCGATCTCTGTAGTACCCGAGCTTGCATTTACACATCGGGCCGCAATTGCTGTCCGTTTGTATGGGACAGTCGTAAGCTCTGCCCAAACTTTGGCAAGTTCGTGGTGGACAGTCCCAAGTACATTCATTGTATTCTTCATTGAGTCCAGTACATGCCTCTAAAATAGCAATAATAATTGTATTACTTAATTGGTAGGTAGCTAAACAGGACCGGTTCTAAATATTATAGTACAAACTTTTTTTCATGACAAATCAAACAATATGTTTTATTTCGTATTGTCATGAATTTTTTTTCCGTTTTCAGATCATTTTAATAAAATACTATGATATCTTACAAGAAATTAAGCTAGAATCTTTAGCTGAAATCAGTATTTCTTAGTGTTTAAGTCCCACATTTTTTTCTCTGTTCCTATACAATTTAGACACTATTTAATACTTACCAGGACAATGAAACCTGATTGTCAATCTATATTACTCGTAGTGTCAGTATAGGACGACGCCAACTATATGGCATCTGTAAAGCTAGCTACAAGCTGCACACGTCATCTATCCTTGCATCGCTGGCATATTAATTTTTTTTCAATCGGACAAAAGTGCCTTTATTAACTACAATAAAACTACATCACTACTACTACATTAAAAAATTATTTTATTTTGTAGTGCTTCGCACACTAGATTTAACTCAAAGAGTTGTTCTTTTTGTGATAAACATTTCAAAACTTTGCCGTGATCACAGGATTTGAACCTGCATCTTTTGGGAGTCCGGCTCAATCACCCTTCGAGGGTAGGCCTATGTACTGCACTGAACTGTTAAGCGGTCTAACTTAATTGGATAAAGCGTCTGGGCCAGACGCCCAAATGATGCAAGTTCAAATCATGCGATCGCGGCAAAATTTTGAAATGTTTACCACAACAAGTTCAATTCTTTGAGAATAAATTTTTAGTGCGCAATCACTCGCCTCGTATTCACAGGCGCCTTAAGGTTTGATTCGGCCTATACTAGTCTTTTTTTCTGTATCAATATATTGTAAGTTGTTTAAGGCTTACCGTTAACTAAATAATTTTGCAAACAAAAACTTACCTGGACAGCTTTCGGCAGGTATGCATTTTCCGTTGCTTGCTCTTAAATATGACTCTTTACAAACACAACCTTGTATACATTTACTGGCATCAATTTTTTTGCATGGTACTGGTTGGCCATACTGAGAACAATTCCTTGCTTCACATCCACCTTGAATACAACTGGAGTAAACTTCGTTTGCAGGACAAATTCCGGCTGTAAATTAACATAGTACCTTAATGTTATCAACTGTATGCAACAATGGAGACATTACAGGCACGTAAGTGTAGCGCTGAGGTTACTGTGGAAGGATAGCTGCGCATGGTGACCGCCATACTAAACCCATCCATCCCTTCCACACTTCGCTCAGCACTAGACTTATATGCCGCGACCTGTTCCAGTGCGTTACCTACTCGTTAAAAGTGTCTGCCTACTATAACTTACCATACCATGACCGTGTTTGGAACGTATCAGGCGAAAATATATTAGACTACATCGAACTAGACTGTTCCGTTACCGATTTGTACGCGTTCTGACGATCAGCTTCGCTTTACTTGCAGGGGGCATATTTTTGAACTTCGCACGCCTGGGAACGTGTATATCTTAACAGACACCTTTTTTTTTTCTCGAAATCTATTTGAAATTTTCCATTTCACGCAAAACTTCAGTACTGGACATGGTAATTTAAAAAGAAACTATAGATAGCAAAGAGAAAATCGTGAAATGGAACGTTAATTAAAAAGAAAACAAAATAAAAAAATCTAGTAAATTGTTTTAGAGCTGTCACTGTCAAAGTTCCGTATACGATCCCAGGCATGCGAAGTTCAAAAATGAGTCCCCAGCTCGCCCTCGTGGCGATAGTAGCTGGCGCGAGCAACGGCCATATTCACCGTACCTACTTTGTACGCGTTCCAACGCGATGTTCGACTTCGCTTTTTCTCCCGCTCGTTCTTGTGGTGCAAGTAACGACTACGGGAAAAAATTCTTGCCCGTGGCCCTACTAGTAGTACATCTGGTAGGACCACGGGCAACAAACGACTGCAGCAACCATGAGAAAAAGCAAAGCTGAACGTCAGGACGCGTACAAAATAACGCTCCAGAACTAACGCGTGAAATAGCCGGAGCGTTTTGGCAGCGGCTAAAGTATATTATCGACGACTTATGTTGATGTTACCTTGTAGTGGGCATAGGTAGCATTTCGGGTTGTTTTCCGTGCCTGATACATTCTTCGTATGGTCAACGTATATTTAACAGTAGGTAGACTCTTCAAAGATTAAGATGCTGTTCACATTTTTAACTTAGATACTTTACTCACTGCAGTTTTGAGGCTCAACACATTTTTTAGTGTAGTTGTCGTAGTAGTATCCGTCTTTACAATCGCAGCCATTTAAAATGCAAGAAAGAGCACAAAAACTAGTTTTTTTGAAAACCTCGGAGCAATGTTTGTTGCAGTTTCCTCCACATCCAGGCTTAGCATTTGGATCTCCACCACATGATGCTAAAATTTAAATTTTATGTAAGTAAGTGAATAAATACGTACAAAATAAAATAAATTTTTAAAGGCCGGATGGCTGGCCCTGCCAGAATTTTAAGCGTCTGACTTGGTTGAATAGTTAAAACAACCAAACAACAACAATATCATGTAGAAAATCTCTTTTAACACTTGTTTCACATAGAAATGTTGTTATACAAATTAATAGAAATTTCAGAGGCTCGTTATGTGCAACATTGAATGTTTAAATTTAACGGTATTGTTACATATAAAAAAACTAAATAACTTAATAAACTATAAAATACTAATAATAATTTTAATGTTTCATGTAAAAGTATCTAACATTACCGATTTTTTTTACTACGGTTTAAAACATAAAATTATACTTAGCTGAATTTGTATTTTCTTCTATTGGATTGTGTCTAAAAAATGTTGAATTAGCTGACGATAATAGCGATAAATGTGATAGAGAAAAGTATGGTACGGCTACGTAGTAATATTTCCTCAAAGGGTGCGGCGTTGCTGCCTGACTTGCTCATGCACTGCCGTGCCCCAAGATATTTCAATAAAACTATAGTAGCAGTTTTCTACTAAAATGCAGCGTGAGTAACACCTGTGCTTTACTTAGTTAAAATATTTCAATAAGCTAGCTATTTTTGGCCATCTAGTTTAATAATACCTAAAAGACTTTTAAAACCACTTACGGCATTCGTTAGATGGTATACAAACTCCTTTGTTGTTTCTCACGTATCCTGATTTACAGCGACAACCCGTTTTACAATATTTCTGATCCATCTTTTTACAAGATGTTGGGAACCCAAGATCATTGCAAGATTGTGGTCCGCATTGGGAGTTGACACAGTCATTATATTCTTCATTTATTCCACATCTTGACGCTGTAAATTGAAACAATTTTACATTTTTACTGACTTTCAATAAAATAATATGAGGTGCTCATCGATTAAAAGGTACTCGTACTTATCGAGGTGTTCATCGATATATTCGACAACTCTAAACCGATTCTAAGATTTAGTTTTTTATTTCAAAACGACATACCTACCTCTGAGTTACCCAACTAAATTTTATCGAAATAGGCTGTCATTTTTGATAAATCAACTATAATGAGAAATTACTACGTGGATGACACATCGATTCGTGTGAATTATTTGAATTATGTACACGATGATAGTCGCTTATGCTTTTTTTTTTAATATAAGAAGGTATCCATTCTAAGATTTAATCGGCATTGACTGATCGTCTCGCAGCTTTTGCAAAGCCCATCCCAATGTTGCTGACAATAATCACTCAAAGCAGAAATAATAGTGTAACTACTTTATATTTGAGCTAATTATTACTTTAGTTTGCAATATATTTTTGTAATGAGTAATATTATAGTTATACTGAATAAAAAGAAACTCACGGCATTGCTCTGGTAACACGCATCTTTTAGTGCTGTCATCATAATAATAGCCGTCTTTACAATTACAGCCATTGATTTCACAGATAAGAATGCAAGGTTTCTCTTCATTTCCAATGTCAGAGCAATGTCTGTTGCAGTTTCCACCACAACCTGCCTGCGCATTTGGATCACCGCCACATGAAGCTGAAAAATAGAATGTTAATTAACAGCTTATTAACTTCACTGACCATAGCTGTCTTACTGACAAAATATTTGTAAGATTGAGTAGAGTACATAAGCATTGGAGTTTTGTAAGGCCATCTGCCCACATAAGTTAGGCTCTAAGTCAACTCAAGGCACTATGCAGGGGTATGTCCAGTTAGTAAAGCACAAAAATATCAATCTATATTTCGTCATCTTGGCAGGCAAAGAGCTTTAAATCCGTGTCTGGATAGTGAAACTCAAATCATTGTAATGTAACCACCAAATAAACTCATCTAGATTTTTTGCAGAAAACTTAAAAGTACAGTCAAGTTAATAAAAGAATCAAGAGCGTAACTCGTCCACGGAGGCGTAGCATCTCTGACGCGTCTTCGTGATTTTACCCTCGGATGCACGCCTGCTTGCAGCTTACATACAAAACTATGAAACATTCAGCGAAGCGGGAACGTCGCGCTTGCCCTGCTGTAGGTAGTTATGCATGCTTTATGATGCCTGCCGTTCCACCAGTCATACACGCCAGTCTCGGCGTGCACGAAGTGTATAATGTTGTAAACAACAACAGCTCAAGACGCTTGAAAATGCGTCTAAATATGACGACACGCCTCCGTATAATTGTGGGTATAAGTTGATACTGTCTTAAAGTAGGCGTTTGTTGCAATCACACGAAATCGGGTGATGTTTTCAGCGGTTTATTTGATTCATTTATTTTGATCATAAGTATCTTGCACTTAACATGGCTGATAATTACCTATTCCAAATCAAACAACAGAGTAACGTTTTACTTACGGCATTCTTTTGATGGGATACAAACTCCGTCGCTGTTTCTTGCAAATCCTTGTTTGCAAAGACACCCTTTTTTGCAGCTACCAGAAGCTATTGCCGGACATGCCACTGGGAAACCTACTTCTGTGCATTTATCGGGGCTGCAGTTAGCTTGAGTGCATTCGCTGTAAAATTCATTTTCTCCGCATTGTGGACCTAAAACGAAAAGTCTATTGGTACCTCAATATTATACCTTACGCGTAAAATTTTAAAATTTTCTTAATAATAATAATAAAAATGGATAGGTATATTTAAATAAAAGTAAGACTACAGTCAACCAAACAAAAGTCTATCATGAAAAAAAGTAGTTTTGTTTTCCGTGATTTTATAATAAGTACATCTGTTCGGAGCAGCTCAGAAAGTTTTTGTTAAAATACTTACTGCAATTTTCTGGTAAGACGCAAAATCCGGTGTTTTCGTCCAAATAGTATCCATCTAGGCATTCACAAGCATCTTCGTAGCAAATATCTGTACAAAACTGTTGTTCCTGTCCAATATCTCTACAGCGCTGGTTGCAGTACCGGCCACAGCCGGGCACTTTGTTATGGTCGCCGCCACATGATGGTGCTGAAAAAATAAATAAATAGTTTTTAAAATTTGTTTTTGTTTTAACTACGTCAAATAAAAAGATATAACTCAAAGCACGACTTTTTGTGTAGGTACTAGGTAGTACTAGGATGTCATATTATCTAATTTTTTATTTTATACGATAAGTATCTGACCCAGAAAACGTTGTTTTGCCATATAAATAAATAAATATTAGGGGACATCTTACAAACAGTCACTGGCGCCAAACTAAGAAAAGTTTGTCATATGGCTGCCAAAGACTGTTACACTACATGCATACATAATTTTAAATATACACTTAGATAATCAATCACCCTTCGTGGGTAGGCCTACGTCCTGCAGTGGACTATTAAAAAAGGCTGGTACAATACTCAGATAATTACCAATAACAACCAGAGACAGAGCAAACACCTATGTTCATCACATAAATATGCGCCCTGAGTGGGAATCGAACCTACGCCTCGTTGATCCAGTAGTCAGGGTCACTAACCACTGAGCCACCGAGGCAGTCATATGCACAATAGAATAATATGGAGAAGGTAACTTTTATCATCTATTCGTAAACATATCAAATATACACAAAGAAATACATAAAATCGGTCAAGCCATTTTTGATGAATTTGGTTACATGCACTGTGACACGAGAATTTTATAAATTGGAATGATTTTCTAAACATACTTTATGGGAAATTTTATTAATTGTGAGACGGTCCGATACCAATTAACAAATACTTAAATTAAATTGAAAATATCAGAGTATAGTGCACAATTAATTTTCGCAAAAAATGGCAAAACCGCCTTCCACGTGTACAAAATTCTAATATTTCGCTCGAATTGTTTACATTATTGTTGGTTTATCAAAATCGGATCAGTCGATTTCTGTAAAATTTTAATGAGACGACCTTAGGAGTATACCCTTTCGAACTAAAAAAGAATTTCTCGATTTGGTTCACGGTTCAATTTTGGTTCAATTAGCGAAATTATCGATGTTCATCGTGTACAAAATTAGGAAATGTCACTCGAATTGCTAATATTATTGTTAGTTTATTCAAAAACGGCTCAGCCGATTTCTGTAATATTTAAAAGGAACCACCTAGGGAGTATACCCTTTCAAATTGAAAAATAACTTTTCGATTCGGTTCACAATTGGCGAAATTATCGATGAACATACACAATTTTTTTTTTTTTTAAATACAAACACACGAACATAGAACCCCCTCCTTTTTGGAAGTCGGTAAAAATAACAAATCACTTACTACACTGTTCAGGCAAAACACACAATCCAGTTTTGGCGTCTAAATAGTATCCGCCTCGACAATTACAAGAATTTTCGTAGCAAATTGCAATGCAGGATTTACTTTCTTCTCCTATATCTGTACACCGCTGGTTGCAATATACTCCGCAACCGGCTACTTTGTTAACATCACCCGCGCATGAAGCTAAAAAAATAAATGTAAAACTTGCTTTACTTTTTCAAAAATAGGCACAGACCGAGTCAATTTTCTTGACGGTAGTGATTTTAGCTACAAGCTGTGGATAGTCAAATCCTGACTGTAGCACACATAACAGATTGAATTTCGCAAAATTTAAATAAAACACTGTACCTATAACATTTTTTATAAATAGCAAGCTGAGCGTATTTCCTTGTTGTTTGAGAATCGCAGCCATTTAAAATACTAAAGACAAAAAATAGTTTCTTTGCAAATCTCCGATCAATGTTGGTTGCAATTTACCTCACATTAAGGTTTTTTTAGCAGCTGCCAAACTTTCTTTCTCCTCCCCTGTATATGAATTTTTAGATCACTTACGGCATTCTGATGATGGTACGCATACGCCTTTACTATTTCTCAAATATCCTTCCTTACAGAGACAACCTTTTTTGCAAAATCTGGGGTCGATTCTCGGGCACGGCACTGAGAGTCCAAGTTGGGAACAGTTTTGGGGCTTGCAGTTTCCTTGTATGCAGGTATTATATACTTCATTTACCGGACATTGTGGTGCTGTTGAAAGTAAATAATTCGATTAGTAAAATGTTTCAATAAATGACGGAGCAAACCAAGTGAGAGAGTCTCAGCTTTGACTCGAAAATTTTGCTTTCGTCTGTCCGGATGATAATCTAGACACGCGGCAGCGTGTCCAGCCAAAGTGTTCAAAGAAAACTGGCGACACAGCGGCCGTGTGTAATATTACACGAACCATTGGAGCTACTTTTGACCCCTTCACAACTCAAAAACTATTGCGCCGACACACATGAAATTTGGCACATCTACTAAAGTCTTAAACTTATCAAGAATCCAAAATTTCATAAATTTTGCTTAGCCAGTTATTGATATATTAATGTTTAAAAACTCGTGTTTCATTGACTGATTCACTCACTGACTTATAGATCAAAAACCTAACCCACTTCCAGATGACCTAGAATCTTGATATTTGGCACCAAGGTAGACATAAACAAAGTATCGGGCATAAACAAAGGAAAAAATCTAAAAACTGAAAATTATTGATAATTAGTACTATTAACAAAGTAATTGTAAAATTTACCCAACCAATACTCCAATAAATGGCGGTAGCGTCGCGAGGCACTGAGATTTTCGATAGATGAACCATGCCATTAGTGATAGTAATATAATGAATACTAGATAACTTTTTCAGAGATAAGTGTACTATGAAAATCATGATGTACCTAATAATTATTTCTGAACAAAAAGTTATGATATCTCATCAAAACATAAATTCTTTTATTCTTTTCTACAGGTAACATTTAAAACAAATTTTGACTAAATTTTGTAGGCGGATTTTATGTTTTTTATGTAGTCTGCGATTCTGACTAGGCGAGTATTTCCCTCAAAAATGAAAGAAATTTGATTTTGCTCTACACAGTGCATACAAGATGCTGATTTATTAAGAATACCCTTGTATTTTCGCTGGTTTTAATAATATTTCGTAGGATTGTTAAATATTTTAATCCTTACAAGAATTGTGAGCATGAACCAAATCAGTAAAAAGCGATTCGAGATGTAGGCCTATGAAGGTTCAGATATACAGGTACGAGGTCAATTATGCAGAGAGCTTCTAGTGCTAACATTGAACGATATTATCTATAGTTATGCTGATGAAACAACCGTGTCCTATTATTTGTAAACGCTAGCCTTTTACAGTCGTGAGGTAAAAAGTACGAATCCTGGTCCCGTAACAAAGAGTTCTTTGAAAATTATGAACGGAATTTCACACCACTGGCTTTTTATTTCAAGAAAACATCGTTTGCCAATATAAAAACGCCCGTCAAAAAGGATTTCGATGATCGTATGACGTACGCTATGCCTTTTTTTTCAGTTAAGCTTAAACAGAACTAACAACATTCTACAGATATGAACTTACTGCATTCACCAGGTAGGACACATTTTCCAGTATTTTCATCTAAATAGTAGCCTTTAAGACAATCGCAAGAGTCTGGATAGCATTGGAGAGTACAAAATTTAGGTTCTTCACCGACGTCGCGACAACGTTGGTTGCAGTACACGCCACAGCCGGCTACTGCCTTAGGATCGCCGTTGCATGGTTTAGCTGTTGATATGATGCTTAATTTAGATTTGAAATACAGCAACCATTGTTATAATTGTATTTTAATTTATCTACCTATGTAAGCTTCACATTAATGACTGCATCAATATTACAATCTAGACACGCGGCAGCGAGTCCAGCCAAGACCAAGAAAAATGCAACGCAACAGCCGTGTGTTACACGAACCATTTCGGGCCACTTTTGACCCCTTCATAAACTAAAAACTATTTGACCCAAATCCATGAAATTTAGCATATTAATTAAAAAAAAAATGTTTGTTTAGAATACAAAATTTCACTAAGTTTGCTTTCATAGTTAATGAAATATGAACGCTTAAAACCGGGGATTTATTGACTGATTCACTCACTCACTCAATTATAGATGTATGTAGATCGAAAATCTAACTCACTTCCAGATGACCTATAAACTTGATACTTGCCATCAAGGTAGACTATTACGCATATATAAAGGTAAAAATCTAAAACTTCGAACTTTTACCCCCAACCCCCTGAATTAGGGGATGAAAGCTTGTATGAGACTTCTACTTATTTTCATACTAGAAGTCTAAAAATTCATATAAAGCCTCTTTGTCATAAATAATAAAATACGTGTTTCAAGGTTTTAAATAAATCACCCCCCAACCCCTAAAATTGGGGGATGAAAATTAGTAAGCTAATTTTGAAACTTATGATGCTAGAAGTCTAAAAACGGATATAAGAACTCGTTGCAACAGATAATGAAACACAACTTCAGAATTCTTAATGAACCACCCTTCAAGCCCTAAAACTGAGGGATGAAAGTTTATGTGTCCTCTATGTTTTAACCATCATTTCAGTCAACCTTAGACTATGTATTTTTTTATGTTCTTCTTCTTTTTTGGACTTTTACTTGGTACTACCAGTACCAAGTACCTCCCTTAAATATTTCCAACAAAAATACCTGTTAAGCGGCTTGTATCCAGCGCAACCCTGTAGTCGTCTTAAAAATAAAAAAAATAAAATTTTCTAATGATATATAAAAGTAATGATGACTGAGTAAAAAAAAAACATTAATGTTATTTTATTAGTCCGTTACTACGAATATCAAAAAATGTTGAGCAGGTATTATTTGTCAATCAAACATTAAAATGGCAAAGATATAGCGCGACAAACTATGGGAGTGGGAGCTCCCCACATCACTTCTATGTAAAAAGTGTAGCTTGGCGTGACGTCGCACGGAACCTTGATAGTATTGATTCCTTCGTATTTATACTTCGATGATGAATAAAAATTCAATGCAGGCTTTAGTTTCTTATCCTATATATACACCGTTGATAGCAATATACTCCGCAACCGGCTACTTTGTTGACATCACCCGCGCATGAAGTTAAAAAAAATAATTTATAACTTGCTTTACTTTTTCAAAAATAGGTATAGACCGAGTCAATTTTCTTGACGGTAGTGATTTTAGCTACAAACTGTGGATAATCAAATCCTGACTGTAGCACACATACTCGTAACAGATTGAATTTCGCAAAATTTAAAAACACACTGTACCTATAACATTTTTTATAAATAGCAAGCTGAGCGTATTTCCTTGTTGTTTAAGAATCGCAGCCATTTAAAATACTAAAGACAAAAAATAGTTTCTTTGCAAATCTCCGATCAATGTTGGTTGCAATTTACCTCACATTAAGGTTTTTTTAGCAGCTGCCAAACTTTCTTTCTCCTCCCCTGTATATGAATTTTTAGATCACTTACGGCATTCTGATGATGGTACGCATACGCCTTCACTATTTCTCAAATATCCTTCCTTACAGAGACAACCTTTTTTGCAAAATCTGGGGTCGATTCTCGGGCACGGCACTGAGAGTCCATGTTGGGAACAGTTTTGGGGCTTGCAGTTTCCTTGTATGCAGGTATTATATACTTCATTTACCGGACATTGTGGTGCTGTCGAAGATAAATAATTCGATCCGTAAAATGTTTTAATAAATGACGGAGCAAACGAAGTGAGAGAGTCTCAGCTTTGACTCGACATTTTCGCTTTCGTCTGTCCGGGTGTTAATTCTTTTCTACAGGTAACATTTCAAACAAATTTTGACTAAAATTTTTAGACGGATTTTATGTCTTTTTTATTTAGTCTGCGATTTTGACTAGGCGAGTATTTCTCTCAAAATGAAAGAAATTTGAATTTGCTCTATACAGGGTTATTCCTAATCAATTAGCATCCTTTCAGGGGCTTATTCTTTACATCAAAACTAACAACTTTTGTTCAAACAAATTTGTCAACTAAAAAAAAAACTGCTGTTCCATACATTTTGTCGCGGGTGAACGATAGGTTACTATGGAACAACAAATATTTTTTTCAAGCAAAAGTCGCAAAAAAAATATTGTTAGTTTTTTATGTACAGAATAAGCCCCTAAAAAGATGCTGATTGATTAAGAATAACCCTGTATATACGCTGGTTTTAATATTATTTGGTAGGATTGTTAAATATTTTAATCCTTACAAGAATTGTGAGCATGAACCAAATCAGTAAAAAGCGATTCGAGATTTGGGCCTATGAAGGTTCAGTTATACAGGTACGAAGTCAATTGTACAGAGAGCTTCTAGTGCTAAAATTGAATGATATCACCTATTGTTATGCTGATGAAGCAATAGTGTCCTGTCAGTTGTAAAAACGCAAGCCTTTTAAAGTCATGAGGTTGAGAGTACGAATCCTGGTCCCGTACCAATAAGTTATTTAAGACTTCTGAACGAAATTTCACACCAATGGATTTTATTGAAGGAAAACATCGTTTGCTAACATAAAAACACCCGTAAAAGAATTATGCCTTTTTTCCAGTTGAGCTTAAATAGAACTAACAACATTCTACAGATATGAACTTACTGCATTCACCAGGTAGGACACATTTTCCAGTATTTTCATCTAAATAGTAGCCTTTAAGACAATCGCAAGAGTCTGGATAGCATTGGAGAGTACAAAATTTAGGTTCTTCACCGACGTCGCGACAACGTTGGTTGCAGTACACGCCACAGCCGGCTACTGCGTTAGGATCGCCGTTGCATGGTTTAGCTGTTGATATGATGCTTAATTTAGATTTGAAATACAGCAACCATTGTTATAATTTTATTTTAATTTATCTACCTATTTAAGCTTCACGTTAATGACTGCATTAATATTACAAACTAGACACGCGGCAGGGAGTCCAGTCAAAACCAAGAAAAAGGCGACGCAGCAGCCGTGTGTAATATTACACGAACTATTTAGGGCCACTTTTGACCCCGTCATAACTCAAAAACTATTTAACTCAAATCCATGGAATTCAGCATACTTATTAAAATTCTTTAGTTTGTCTAGAATACAAAATGTCATTAAGTTTGCTTTCATAGTTAATGAAATATGAACGTTTAAAAACCGGGGATTTATTGACTGATTCACTCGCTCACTCAATGATAGAGGTAGATCAAAAACCTAACCCACTTCCAGATGACCTAGAAACTTGATACTTGCCATCAAGGTAGACTATTACGCATATACAAAGAGAAAAATCTAAAACTTCGAACTTTTACCCCCCAACCTCCTGAATTAGGGGATGAAAGCTTGTATGAGACTTCCACTAATTTTCATACTAGAAGCCTAAAAATTGATTTAAAGCCTCTTTGTCATAAATAATAAAATAGGTGTTACAAGGTTTTTAATAAATCACCCCCAACCCCTGAAATTGGGGGATGAAAATTTGTATGCGAATTTCGAAACTTATGATGCTAGAAGTCTAAAAACGGATATAAGAACTCTTTGTAATAGATAATTAATTAAACACAACTTCAGAATTCTTAATAAACCACCCTCCAAGCCCTAAAACTGAGGGATGAAAGTTTATGTGTCCTCTATGTTTTAACCATCATGTCAGTCAACCCTAGACTATGTATTTTTTTTATTTTGTCCTTCTTTTTTGGACTTTTACTTGGTACTGGAAATAATAATGATATTGCTTATTATAATAATGATAAGCCGTATATTTCCAATACATACTAAAATAATAATACATTATAATACATACATACATCATACAAGCTTAGTAATGGAGTCGTAAATAACAAATAATATTTAGTAATAACTATTTAGACATTTGAGTTAATTGTTTTTTTTTCCTCGGGTATTGGAACCCCTGTTAGGGTATAGGCCTCCTCCAGCTTGTACTGGTACGTGTACTTGTACGGGTACTGGAAATAGACCTCCCTTAAATATTTCCAATAAAAAGACCTGTTAAGCGGCTTGTATCCAGCGCAACCCTGTGGTCGTCTATCTAATAATATAGTTTATATAGTAAGCGGACATTTTTCGTTGCATTTACCACTGTAGAGTTGTTCAACCGCATCAATAATAATTTACTCGATTCTATATGCCCTACCTACTTCAATTGTAACAAGACACAACAAACCAACAGTAAACAAATGATCAAAAAATGCACTTACGACATTCATCTTCAGGTATACATATATTAGATTGGTTTTTAACAAATCCATCTTGACATCTACATGAAGGCTTGCATCTAGGATCGCCAAGTTGAGGAGGAACTTCACAGAGTATAAGGCTTTTGTCCACACCACAAACTCTCGGAGGACAACCAGCAGGACACGGGTCATATACTTCATTTGGCTTTGGACAGGTGGCTGAAATAGATAGCATATTTTGTTTAGAAACAAATATTTTTTCTATTGATACTTATAACAGTCATGATGACCGAGTAAAAAAACATTATTGTCATTTTATTAGTCCTATACTACGATTATCAAAAAATGTTGAGCAGGTATTATTTGTCAATCAAACATTAAAATGGCAAAGATATAGCGCGACAAAGCATGGGAGTGGGAGCTCGCTACATCACTTCTATGTAAAAAGTGTAGTTTGGCGTGACGTCGCCCGGAACTTTGATGGGTTTTATTCAGCATTGAAGTAACAATACATAAGAATATAATTTTTTTTGACAGATTAATTAAATTTATAGTCATCTAGCTAAACCGCGTATTGTTCATTACCTACCTACTCTTATATTACGATGAACCAAATTAATCGAAAAATTGACTTGCATGTTGCCCGTGGGACATAGACATTGACAGCATTCTCACTCGTGCAATGCCATCTTTTTACCATAATAAATCGAAATGACCCCGACCTGTTTTGAATGACAGCAGGGAGCTAGCATCGAATATCTAACTGTTTACAATTATACATGCAAAATAGCATAATATATACAAAGGTCATTCGTTTCGTTTCACAAATACGATCCGCAGTTGCATTAGCCGTGGTGGCCTAGCTAGTAGGTAGTAGTGACAGCCGTCCTACAATTCTGCGGTCTGGGGTTCAAATCCCGACCCCGTAACAATTGATTTCTTTGGAATTTATACAGGGTTATTTGCTAACCCTGTACTAAACCGAAAGGTGGTGATTAAACAACTTTTACTATGGAGCCAACACAAAATTCGAGAATAAAAATCAGCTTTTTCCTTACAAAATTGCAACACGGAAGCAACAAAATGTATGAAATACTTTTATGCTTAATTTTCGGATTGCCCCCATAGAAAAAGTTGTTGAATGACCCCCTTTCGGCGTAGTAAACCAGTTCTAGATAACACTGTTTACGGAATTTCACTCCACAGGCTCGGCGAAGGAAATCATCGCACATTCTGAATACGTTCGTAGAGGGAATTGAATTGAGACGTACCTATGTTAATTACAGGCCCAGGGCGCACGGTGGTAGACATGATTCAATCACATTTGGTGGTTAGGACTGCATCCTAAAGTGGACTACTAGAAAATATTGGTACAGGTACAAGTACAGGTCTCTAATTCATTTTTATCTCTAATGGCTGAATCCACTTACGGCAATTTTTCCAGCGTACGCAATCGCCTCGATGATTCCTATAGAAGCCGTCTCTACACCTACAAACTGGTGGTGGGCACTTTGGGTGTCCGCGCGGCAAAGCAGGGGCACAGGAGATCGCGGCGTCATTGATTCCGCAAGTACGGGCTGGGCAGTTGGACGGACATGGGTCGTACACTTCATTCCTTCTCTTACATTTTGGAGGAGCCCCTGAAAAAATATTTTTATTTATGTATATTTGGTAAGTTCAAATGCCCGATGCAATAATAGCTTAAACATAGGCGTGACATTACAGTCAATTATTTACAATTTTAAATAAATCTAATGAATAAAATTAAAAATGGGTTTAGCATCATTAATTGGAGTAGTAGAGTAATAGAGACAAGTAATGTGAAAAATAAATTGTGAAAAAGAAAATTTTGCCTTTAGCTATGTTAATAAATATAAATACATAGTGAAGAGAGTTTTTGGAAATCTTTGGTGTAAATAATGTTAAATAGGTAACATAATAGCTAAAAAATAATAATTGTGGTTCTCTTTTCAGATATCATTTTGGAGTTGTATTTATCTAACCTAAACTACTTACATATTTAAACTTTCACGTTAAATTCTTTATTGTTTTTACAAAAAGGTCCGAATAAGTAATTGTTATGTTCTTATCATAGCATATGCTTAGTAAGTCGGTTGATGTCATATTAAAATGTGGAACAGTCGCATAAACCCAATAAATTAAGGTAAATGTTACCGTCTATATTTTTTGGAAGATAAGCATTTTTTATTTAAATAAGCTACTATATTATTATTTGTGTACCTCAGTAATAACATCAACAAGTTTTTCGTTTGTACCTATAGATACGTGTACGGATGTTGTTTTGCAAAATCAGAGAATTTCGGAGGTATTTTGATTTCCCACAAAATAAAAATTCGTGTCATCTGCCAGACATTTATGTCCGTGCATAGTTTTAATATAAACAGATGTAAATTAAAATAAGGATTTGATAGTGATTAAGCAATTGTAACTAGTAAATAAGCGTTATACTCACTGCATTGATTTGGTCGTACGCATTTTCTTCTGATTTCATCATATACAAACCCATGCTTGCATTCGCAAGCATTGTAGAGACATTCTTCTGTGCAGAAAACATCCTTTTTGTAATAGTTCGAACAAAGCCTATTGCAATTTGTTCCACAACCGGAGCGAGCATTACGATCACCACCACAAGAAGCTGAAAAAATGTTAGAATGTTAAATATGAGTCGGTATATTCAATAATATTAAATTTTTCATCGTAGGTATTACTGTTTCAGTTAATATTTTTTTGAACAATTTGGTTCTGACCATTTCTCGTAAGTAAGTAAGTTCGTATGGGCTGGGTGGCTAGCTCTGGTGTCAGAATTTTAGGCCGCCTGAAGGCCGCTGACTTGGCTAAACGGTTAAGACAACCGGGACCTACAATTTAACGTGTCATCCGAGCCACGGTAGCGCTCAGTTGGAAAATGCCACCATTTATCGTGTAAAATTAAAATAACGCGAGTTACCTACTGAAGATTTATTTCATCATCGAGATGGTCCAAACAAGCGAACCGTCGCAGTACCTACCCTCGCTGAACTGATTTGATGAACTGATGCGATCATTACATCGTGTATGCCCAGTTTCAGGTAGTGGGTCAAATCATGAACCACCTATTCCTACCTTTGAATTAATTGAATGCGCTCCCAGTTGGAGTCAGGTGAAAAACTGATCACGATCAGTTTATCGCCATGCCCACCTTAATGGGTTTGAAGAACCAGTCTTATGATTCGTGGACCGATGATATATTCAAGACCGCAGGGATAATCTAGATACAAGTCGCTTGCAAAGCGTCTTAAGTAGGTATTGCATCAATACCTAATTGAAGGGAACCTTATAAACAACAGGGAATGTCCTACAGTTGATAATGATCACAAAAACTTGTAATAAATCTATACTACATTTTATATTTCCTTTTTTAATAATTAATATCGAACGTTGCGGAGAATGTAGTATGAAGTTCATGATTCTGTATCGTTTTTGTAATACGTTACGTGCAAAGTTAAGAGATTTTTTGAAAAACTGTGACAGAATGATATTTTTCTCGCATACGAAATACTCGAACTGTTGTTTGAAAAATTCACATAAATCTCCAGAGCCTGACATGAAACAAATTTAAAATTTAATCACTACACGTATTCAGGGCCAAATATAAAAGGCCAAATGCATCTTCATGATTTTTTTTTTATGATGGTCAAAAGTAAAATGTCGCCTGTCTGTACTTACATAATCATTAAGTTTTACTGTTTTAGACGTTAACCATATTAAAAGTCATCAAAATAATGTTAATGCAAAACATGAATGCTAATACTTACGACAAAATGCCATTGGGATACAAACTCCCCTATAGTTTCTCACAAATCCTTCTCTACAAATGCAGCGCGGTCGGCTAGGGCAGGATCCATCTTTATTCAAATCAAGGCATGGAATCGGGAACCCAACGTCATTGCAAGTTTTAGGTGCGCAAACAGCTTCTGGACAGGGTGCCCATATTTCATTTCTCGCTGAAAACAAAAATTATCAACTTACTGTCAATCATGCTGCAGTAATGTCGGTTGGGGACGCTATTAATTGGGTTTCATTTTTTTAATTCAACAATAATGATACACAATATTAAACTGAATTGGAACAATGTATGGAGTACTGCTGCCATTTTGTGATGGCTCGGCTAAGTAAGAGCTTAAGGCGTTGGAATCGGTGGACCGGCGGCGGCGCGCTTTTTAGCTTATACAGATGATGAAAAGTAAAGACTATAGCCTAGCCTAGATCATCGCTGTAGGGTTGCGAGTCTGTCCATTTCTATAGGATTCATTCCAGTGAATGTGCATCTTAGCTGCACGACTTTATCCTACCATCCCCTTTTTACTACAGGACAAGTAGAAAGATGCCTCACCACCACCCTTACAATGTCGATTTTCCATTGATACGAACGAAGCGGTTTCGTATTTTTGTTTTTGTTGTTTTTTTTAAACATTTATTTTTTCTATCAGGCAATGGAACAGTCTCCCGCCTTTTCTGTTTACTAAGAGTTATAGATTTTTTAATCTCTAATCAAGTCTCTTTCTTTTTTCTTTCACTAATAAAAATCAAAATTGAAAAAAAATGCAATTAAAAATCCCGATTATAATTTATCCCAAAACGAGCTCTTGGGGTATACTCAGTATTTCATCACTATGAATTCCGAACAAGCCGGTTTCCGAAAGGGCTTTAGCACCATGGACCACATTCATACGCTGCGGCAGGTTATACAGAAGACCGAAGAGTATAACTTGCCACTTTGCTTAGCGTTTGTGGACTATGAGAAAGCCTTTGATTCGGTCGAGACTTGGGCTGTGCTCGAGTCTCTACAACGATGCCGTGTTGACTATCGGTACATCGAAGTGTTGAAGTATTTGTATAATAACGCCACTATGTCGGTCCGAGTACAGGAAGAGAGCTCCAAGGCGATCCCTTTAAAAAGAGGCGTAAGACAGGGAGACGTAATCTCTCCGAAACTGTTTACGGCTACTTTGGAAAACGCCTTCAAGCTCCTGGAATGGAAAGGATTCGGCATCAATGTCAATGGCGAATACCTCACTCACCTTCGGTTTGCTGACGATATAGTAGTCATGGCAAAATCGATGGAAGAGCTCAGCACGATGCTCGAAAGCCTCAATCGGGTTTCTCAACAGGTGGGTCTTAAGATGAACATGGACAAGACGAAAGTCATGTGTAATTCCCATGTTGTACCCACCTCGATCACTGTTGGGAACTCGGTTCTTGAAGTCGTTGACTCGTACGTCTACCTAGAACAAGTAGTCCAGTTAGGTAGGTCCGACTTCAAGAAAGAGGCCAATCGCCGAATCCAACTCGGCTGGGCAGCGTTCGGAAAACTGCGTAACGTCTTCTCGTCCGACATACCTCAGTGCCTCAAGTCGAAAGTGTTCGATCAGTGTGTGTTGCCAGTGATGACTTATGGCACTGAAACGTGGTCTCTTACTATGGGCCTTATTAATAAGCTCCAAATAGCCCAACGAGCTATGGAGAGGGCTATGCTCGGAGTCTCTCTGCGAGATCGAATCAGGAATGAGGAGATTCGCAGAAGAACCAAAGTTACCGACATAGCCCAGCGGATTGGCAAGTTGAAATGGCAGTGGGCAGGACACATAGCGCGGAGGACTGATGGCCGATGGGGTCGAAAAGTTCTCGAGTGGAGACCACGTACCGGCAAGCGCAGCGTAGGACGTCCACCCACAAGGTGGACGGATGACCTCATTAAGACCGCAGGATCACGCTGGATGCAAGCCGCTACCAACCGGTCTTATTGGCGATTCATAGGGGAGGCCTATGTCCAGCAGTGGACGTCCTATGGCTGATGGATGGATGGATGGATGGAATAAAATACTTTCATTTAATGTATTTTTTTTTAGAATTAAATAGGTACTTACGGCATCGAACAGATCTGCCTCTTGGTGGTCTTCTTGGTGGATAATTCCCTGCAAAACAAACGTGACAATCAATATGATTTCAGTAGTAAAACTTGATTTGGCTGAAAAAATAAACTACTTCATTTTGTGTTATGCCATTCAGTTGTGCCTTGCATTCATTACATTTTAAGAAAAGAAATATCATGAAATAATATTTTTATTATTTAAAACGTTTACAAAAAAAAGTCTTAAAAAATTAGCAATTACATTTATTTGATCAGAAATTAAATAACATTTCTTACGTTGCCTAAAATTAATAAACCTACATTAAGCAAATAAAAACGACTAAAAATGTTTTTATTTATCATAATTTTCATAAATCATGATTTTTTACGTATTTTGACGATTAAAAGAACAACAAATACAGAGTTGATCTCTGAAGACAGAGCTTTTTTTCTTGGTAATAACAATGTAAACTTATTAATATCTACGTTTTCATTATTAACTAAAATTTTGTAGCTTAATTAAATAATAAAGATATTAATAATAATATATTTTACATACAATATTATAATAATTAAATTATAATTTAGTAAAAAAAACTGTAAGATTTAGGAGATTATATAAATATGTGATAATAATTAAATACTAACTTGTCGTCGAAGCCAAAACTAAAATTTGAGCCAGAAAGGCCAACAGCAGTACTAGTTTCTCCATAGCTACCACTAAAATGGTGACTAATATTATTATCAAAGCTATTACCCCCTTTTATAACAACGTTTTCACTTGTTTCAACACAAAATAAAATAAAAGAAAAATTCAAATGCAATGAAATATTTTCAGTAACTTTTTTAATGATTATACCTAATATAGGTAGTGTGAAACAGGAATTGTAAAGCATCGGTTGACATAGCTGTGTTGGTATTAAATAAATAAAGTACGCAAATCCATTGAAGTAAGTAAACATTGAAACGACGTCTTACAAAAGCAATTTTTCATATAAATCGCGTGATTGGATACAAAAAGTAGGCTGCATGATAATTGTTTCAAACGATAGCAATAGATTTCTTTAAATTGACTTGCACAGGTTAATCTTTGCTTAATCAAATAACACAAAGTTTCATAGAAATACATTACACACAAACATAATATATAAAATTATAAAAAAACACATCTAGGTTTATCTTTTACACGAGATCAGACTGTGACTAAACTAAAAAAATATAAATTTATGACGTAATTAGTAAATGTTAAGTTAAGATTCGTCGACGACGTGGTCGACGTGGTCTCTCACTATGGGCCTTATAAGTAAGTTTCAAATAGCCCAACGAGCTATGGAGATGGCTATGCTCGGAGTCTCTCTGCGAGATCGAATCAGAAATGAGGAGATCCGTAGAAGAACCAAACTTACCGACACAGCCCAACGGATTGGCAAGTTGAAATGGCAATGGGCAGGGCACATAGCGCGGAAGACTGATGACCGATGGGGTCGAAAAGTTCTTGAGTAGAAACTACGTACCGGCAAGTGCAGCGTAGGACGTCCACCCACAAGGTGGACGGATGACCTCATTAGGACCGCAGGATCGCGCTGGATGCAAGCCGCTTCCAACCGGTCTTATTGGAGATCCATAGGGGAGGCCTATGTCCAGCAGTGGACTTCTTATGGCTGATGGATGAATGGATGGAAATTAAGATTTAAAATTTAGTTCAGTAGTGACGAGATACAAATGAATTCAATATTCATATGTAAGACAATAATATTCACAGTTGAACTAAAAAGTCACTAAATTCACGTACATTTTAGTTTTGTACTGGGTACGAGTAGATACGATATGACATGTACGAGTAGGTACGTACCATGGGCTGGAATCTTAAAAGAAAAAAATTGCCCTTATTTTCCACCATAGACAAATGGTAATTGCTATTTTGACTTTCCCAATTACATTCTCTATGTCCATTCAAGGCTGCTCGAGTTGCAAAATGTCAAAGTCAATCAATCTTTCCGTTAAAATTTTTAGCAGTTTTTGTGCTATCTTTTTTAATGTTTTATTAAAGTTATTGTGTTACTTATGTAAAGTGTTCGTGCTTATCGTCTCCACTGAACTGTTACAAAACCACACATTCATTGTGTTTTATGCGTTGGTGTTCATACATTGGTCTTTAAGTGTATTTTTGCATCCTGTAAAATATTGTGTCGTATGCCGAACTACAACTGCAGGCGAAGCATAATAAGGATACAACGTATTCTGAAATAGTTAAATAGGACTCAAGTGGGTGTCTAATATCAATAATAACTGTGCAAAACTGAAAAACTTTATCTTACGAAAGTTAACCTAAAAATGTCCTTAGAAATTGATGTGAATGATGAATAAACATGAAGTAGCACAATATTTGGTCTTATTTATTACTTCCTATAGGTACATAGGTTTTAAAAATGGTAAAATAACAATGATATTTTAATTGAAGAATTGAATATTATGCATACAGAAATAAATAAATATTTATGAAGCCAAAAAAATTGCTATCGCCATTTCGGTTGCCATGTTTTAAAAAGTAAATAAATGTCAAACTCAAAATTACCAGTCTGCTATCGGTTGTTCATAGATTCCTGTCTGATACGTAGTATCTATAGTAGTCTGTGGTACGTACATACCTATTGTGTGTCGATTTGTTTTGCTAATGGATGCGTAAGAATGCTTTCAAAACTATTTCACCATTTAAATGTAAGTTTTTTTTTTTTAAGTAAATAAGTAAGTACTCAAAAGCGTGTTGAGATGTCAGTATGATAGGGTTCCAAAAACCTGAACAAGGTAGATATACCTAAAGCTTTTCTTTTTTTTAGATAATTTTCAATATTCACAAAATCTACTGTATAATTTGCACTAAGCAAATTTCCAAATAGTAACGTACAATACTTTCTTTAAAAAAATGGGTAATAAGCAATCTTATTTCTTTACCGGAATTGTTCTAAAAATAATGCAACGAAGTTACTGTGCGTACTATTTTACTTCTTACTTAGGTACTAAAATAACAGGTGTATTTAAATAATCGGACAAGTGCGAGTCGGACTCGCACACTAATACAATTTATTTAGTATTAGCCCCCCTAGCTTAATTTATTTTTTACTATTTATTTTTGAAAGGTTTGTTTTCTGTAAATATTTCAAGCATCTTCCTGTTGCCGTTATTAATATCGAGCAAAAAATCACGTACCTTGTATATTGTACCTTACCCCCCTTAAATATTTATTTTATTTTAATTTAATTATTTGTAATTAAAGTACGTATCAACTTAATCAGAATATAAAATATTTCAATGATCTACCTGTCCGCGTTATTAATATCGAGCGAAAAACTTAAAAACATTCAGGATTTTTGTATGGGAGCCCCCCTTAAATATTTGTTTATTTATATTTTTGGTATTTTGCTGTTATAGCGGCAGCAGAAATACGTCATCTTTAAAAGGTTTAAAGTTCTAGCTATGTTCATGAGATACAGCCTGGTGACAGACGGACAGCGAAGTCTTAGTAATAGGGTCCCGTTTTTACCCTTTGGGTAAGTACTTACGGAACACTAAAAAGTAACAGTTTTGTTCTATTTTAGTTCTTAGAATGAAGTAAAATAGCCAAAATTCTTTAACATCATAACAAAATGAAATGTAAGAGTGGTCTCATGTAATTTCTGATATTTTGTCTCGACAAAGAAAATTGCTCAATGACGTGACCAGAATGCTGGCACCTACTTTGCCCAAAAACTTAGTTTAGGCAATGCCGCCAGCGTTCTGGCCTCTTACCCTTTGCTTTACCCTTTGCTACGGGGTTTATTTTTATTTCAGTTAAGTTAAATTTAATTTTAATCATGTAGTTGTAGATAATACTTTTCTCAATGTTGTTTAAGTTTGCGCAATACTTACTTAGTACAAATTATGTACCTACCTACTATATTTCGTATAGGTAATACAGATCCAAGTACGATTCGGACTCGTGCACGGAGGGTTCCGTACTGTATGGGAGCCCCCTTAAATTTTTAATTAATTTTATTTTTATTATTAAATACTCTGTGAAAATTTCAAGCATCTACCTGTTACCATCACAAATATCGGGCGAAAAACGGCAAAAACATCAGGTTTGCTGTATGAGAGCCCCCTTAATTATAAATTTTATTCTGTTTTTAGTATATTTTGTTGTTATAACGGCAACAGAACTACATCATTCAGATTTCTAGCTATAACAGTTCATGAGATTCAGCCTGGTGACAGACAGACAGACGGACAGCGGAGTCTTAGTAATAACTTAGTCCCCTTTGTATTTGGTACCCTAAAAACGTAAACGTTTCAGTGTGTAAAATATACCTACGCCATGTTTTTAGTTACAACACATTATACCTGTTTCAATAGCTAATGAATTTAATAATTATTTTACTTCAATAGGAAAACCAGTGCAACCTAAAAATATAGATAACAACAAAAATATTCAAGGTTCAGTCACAAACTCCATGTATTTGGCACCAGTCACAGAAAAAGAAGTATATAGGACTATTCGAAAACTTCCAAATAAGCATAGTGCAGGAATCGACGATATACCTCCTTCCCTAATTAAAACGTGCATAAAAGAATTAACGCCTCCCTTGACAATACTTATAAATCAATCGATAGAACAAGAATGCTTTCCTGAAAAACTGAAAATAGCTAAAGTGAGACCTGTACTAAAAAAATCCGGAAAATCGAATGATGTGAGTAACTACAGACCAATAGCGCTATTACCAGCAATGTCTAAGGTATTCGAAACCATAATGTCTAACCGTATATATTCATTTCTAGAGAAATTCAAATTACTAGATGACAATCAATATGGCTTCCGGAAGAAATCTTCTACCACCCTTGCTCTTTACAAATACATCCAAAAAAATTTAAGCTAAATAAAAGATAAACATTATGCAGTTGGACTTCTACTTGATCTGAAAAAAGCTTATGATAAAGTATCACATAGAATATTACTGTCAAAATTACATGATATTGGCATAAGAGGAAAAGCCCTAAATTGGCTGAAATCATATTTATCAAACAGAAAACAGCTCGTAGAAATACCATTCTTTCACAAAGATAATCCACTGAAATATAACATTAAGTCAGAACTACTCACACTAAACTGGTCCCTTCCACAGGGTAGCGTGCTGGGTTGTGTGCTGTTCTTGATATATATCAACGACCTGCCAAAAACTTTAAATGTTCCTTGCGTCTTATTTGCCGATGACATGTCACTGATCTTCAAGTGCACATCCGAAACTAATTCATTAAACCAGATAAAAGATACCTATACACAAGTCCAATCTTGGATGGAATCAAATAACCTTGAATTGAATATAAAGAAGTCTAAACTAATACAATTTCACCCTTATCAAAAAAATCCTTTAAACTTAACAACTGTATCAAAATCCTTAAATATTGACATAACTAATAATTTCACACTCTTGGGTGTAGACATAGACTTACATTTGAATTTAAAAAGCCATATTAAAAAAATCAAAACTAAGCTATCTCAATTTGTCTACGCCTTATCGATCCTAAAAGCTAACACTAATATAAAAACAGCGACCAGTGCATACTACGCCTACGCAAATGCCTGGCTAAAATACGGTATTATTATATGGAGCAATAGTACAAATGCCATGGACCTTTTTATTATGCAGAAAAAATGCATCCGTATCTTGGTAAATTTTCGCCGACGTAACAGCTGTAAGCCCCATTTTAAACAGCAAAAAATTTTACCTCTGCCTTGTATATAATACATCTTAGAAGCAGCAATGTTTGTTAAAAAACACCTAAAACTTTTCACTTTTAACACAAATGCCCGAAGACAAACTCAGCTTATAGCACCAGAACCAAAACTTGAAATTATAAAAAGAGGTCCAGAATACATGCTCATAAAAATATACAATGCTCTACCTACCCACTTAAAAGACGAACTTGATGAAAAATATTTGTATAAAAATCTCAAAAAATTGTTAATAAATAAATGTTATTACAGTTTAGACGATTATCTCACTGATAAAACTAAATAATAATAACATTTAAAGTAGCTTGTAGTATGCTCTAGAATTTATGTCAAACTAGTTCTCTCTATATTATGTTTTGTAACTGAAATTGTGTACTATGTAGAATTATACTATGTCTATGCATAGTCATTTAAAATAAGATTAGCTTAGTAAGTAATTTTTAAGATATTCACTTACCTAATATTATGATGTTTTGCTATGCCCTACTAGGCAGGGTGTATACTTAGCTTTTAATCTCTTAGCTCTGTATATTATGCAAATAAATATATTCTATTCTATTCTACTCGTAAAGTAAATGTATTCCATAATTATTAACATAAAATACACGTGTACGCACTTGGTGTACGTACAGTTACGATCGACGTAGTTTTTAGTGTTTTAGATACATTTTAATACATATTTCATTCTAATTATTAGGTCTAGTTTACACTTCAATAAATATAGGATATATTCTAGAATAGAAAATAAAATAAATATGGGCTATCGGCAGTAAAAATGAACACGGGCGGCTCACGAAATTCGGCAACAGTAGCTGAATTCTCGATAGCTTGATATGTATATGATGCGTAGCAGGCGTATTCGTCTTCGATATGCCTTAGCTTCCGATTTTATGAATATAGGTACATTACAGTTGCAAGCTGTCAACTGTGTTTGCTACCGCCTTTTGGAATTCCGTTCTGATATAGTAATAATAGAATAAAGATTACCGGAACGGTACGGAACTTACCGCCCACCAAAATACCTATGGGATTTTCTGGTCGAAAGAAGTTGGATTAGTTGAATGAGCTTAACTACATGAACGAATGATGATACGGTAGCACTAGAAAATGATACGTTATGATACGGAAGGATATGATAAGGATACGAAAATGATATTATGAAATGAAAATGCTAAGTAAATGATTAGGATGATACTAAGGTACGTTACGAGGATTGTGCGATTTCAGTGCTAGTCCTCTGCTGGCAGAGAACAAGTCTGATCAGAGGTCGTTTTATCATGAGATAAGTTATGTTATCAGTTCCAGCAAAAGGTTGTACTATTTTCGCAAGCGATAAGTGCTGAGACCCGTAGTTGTTAGGTTTGATGATCACCACAGAACCGTTCAGTGATAGATTGGTAACAGACGAAAGTAAGCGATAAACCGGCAGATAAATAGCGAGATGAATTGCTGACGATTTCAAATTTATTTGTAATATTCTGCCACCCACCCTAAGACCACTCTGGTTCTCAAGAGACGAATTAAATCGGAACGGTTTCGATAGACTAATGGTTTCGGTCGAAGAAGCAGCAGCCTGAGCGCAGTTAGTATCAGTATTAGTGTACACATCACTAGGTTTTCACTGGGTTTTTCGCGAATGAATTAGAATTTCTTTCGTTCTCAGCAAGCTATAATATTCTACGACGAGCGAGATATGGAGAAAAAGCTATTTCACATATTGTTTTTGAGCGGTTTTCTTTGTGAGGCTCACCTGGTGAGGCGCTACAAAAGATACGCTGATTTTCACGGTTTTCTGGCGAAGCTACGTATGGACAGTGCATTTGATTATGCTGAAAATTATCTAAGTATAGTTTGCTCAGTTCATCAACTGGGATCGTACAGCTACCTATGATATAGTCAGGAGTTTCAGGAGTAAAGTTTTGATATTGTTAGCGTAAATTATGATCAAGAGGGAACTTGTGTTCGATAACTTTAAATCGTTGCAAACCTAATTCGTTTCGAGTTGGTTTTAAACTGCGATAATAGTTACGAGATGCGTATTGTTCAGATGGATCACGATAATGGTTCGTTAAAATTGGTTGTTTGCATATTGATTCATCTTAAGTTAACGCCGAAGAGTTCGGGAAATGATTCGATTGTTGTGAGGTTTTAACTAACAAACTTGTTTTGTTATCTTTATCGTGGATGATGTGTGTAAGACTACGCGATGTGTAGCATGTTTTGCCTAGAAGAAGCCAACCAAATACAGAGTTGAATGCGGTTGACTGGGTTGGTTGGTACCTCCTTTGATTGGTTGACCGAGTACAGAGTCTGCAAATACGTCTGCAGCTAACAGTAAGTGAACCGGTCCTGGGACGTTGAATCCAGGATCGCTGTGGCAATGAAGTGATATGCGACCAATCTGAGGTGTATATTTTCGATACAGGTTGATCGCCGCATATTTTATTGATTACGTGCATATCAAGATTAAATGAACTTGATCGATTGTCTTGATAGAATAAGTGACGTTACCGTCAATAGATCCGAGTTTGTTATTTTGCGATTGTGGCAGGCGAATATCGCCACAGAATGATTTACGAGAAAATATTTATTAAAAACTCCCTATTTTAACAACTGACAAACAACGCAGAGCCTAAACCGCTGGTTACAGACCCTTGAAATTAGAAATTTGCATTTGTCTTGATGCGTAGGGGTGTATTAAGAAAGGATTTTTTGAAATTTAACCCCTAAGGGGGTAAAAAAGTGTGAAAACGTTTGTATGAAAGTCCTTTGTTTTTAAATTATGGTTTTGAAAATTTATATTTAAATAGTTAACCCAAAATTAATAACGATGACTTCAATATTTTTTAAATGAACTACTAAATGTCACCTACATTACGGATTAAACTTTCTGTGGAAATTTCTTTATTTTTGAAGCTATTGTGATCAAATTTCACTATGGAAACTAACGTGGTTTTCGTACATTTTAATTAACTAAAACACAGGTGTTACTCACGTTTGGTTTTAATAGGATACTACTATAGTTTCGATCGCATTTGGCGATCTTTCTCAAGGTCGGAGTACTAGCACGCGGGCTCGTCTCGCATTGCACTGAAATCAACCGAGTGCTATGCGAGACGAGCCCGCGTGCTAGTACTCCGACCTTGAGAAAGATCGAAAAACAGAATAAATATATAATTATATGATAATGATAAATATGATTTCTTAGCTGTTTTTCGCTCGATATTAATAGCGGTGTTAGGTAGCCGCTTGGAATATTCACAGAATATTTAATTGCATACCCACTTTAATAATTCAATTAAAATAAATTAAATGTTTAAAACAAAAACGTGATTTTTGGCGCGATAATAATATCGGCAACAAGTAAGTAGATGCTTGAAATATTCACAGAATATTTAGTTGTGTATTCACTTTAAAAATAAATAATGTAATTTAAAAATATATATATTTAGGAGGCTCCTATACAGTACGGTACCCATCGTGCGCGAGTATGACTCGCACTTAGCCGATTACTTACTGTGTATGTTAATACATGCGTTCTCTGAAACAGTAGGTATGAGATTTCACACCACGGGCTTTTCGGTGAAGGATGACATCGTGAGGCATCCTGTATAGATCCATAGAAAAAATTCGATGGCGTATGGAAATCTGCCAACCCGCAATGGGCCAGCGTGGTGGATTTGACCTGATCACGCTTCGTGTCTAGGGCTATTTTCAGCAATAGACTACTAAAAAGCCGTTAAAGTACATTACAGTGTACTAATTACTCAAGGAAAGTAACTTTTTTGACAGAAATTAGTGAAGCTTAACTAAAAAATATCCTTAAAATATCCTTATTAGTGAGCAGAAAAACGAACTGCTTTAATAACATAAATTACAGTACATCACTACTTTATTTAGTTTTAGTTGTATTTACTAATAATTATGATAAATTACAAAAACAAACATTATATTTATTACTCGTGTATTTAAGTAGGTCCAGCATACACTCCAATAAATATTGGGTCAAATCCAAGCAAAATGTAAAACAAAAACGGATGGTCTGCGGTAAAGTCGACGACAGGTTCTTGGAATACTGCAGTGGTTGAAACAGTGATGACTTGAGTATGAAACAAAAAAAAAACTTGGTCAAAAAATATGTAACTGGCTGTTGCACTCATAATTATGCAATAAGTAAAGAAGGATATCGGCAGCTCATTTACGAATACCTGTTGTATACGAATACACTCATGTTCTCCGAAGTTTATTTTTAAAAATGTTAATTTGTTCGTCGGAATAATTTATGACGCTTCGAAACTGTTCTGAAATGTACAAGTTCGTTTTTAATGAACTTTTAAAATATTTGGCCACACAAGCATTGGTGGAGGATCTTGATGGTAAAAACAATAAAAAATCATAGTAATTTTTCTGATGGTCTAATTTTAATTTTAATTAGCGATATGAAAACAGCAAAAATCAGTATATTTTCGAAGTACATAATTATTAGTACTAGAAAAGATGTTTTGTTCCATGATTGCAAATAAATATTTTGACAGGTCGAGTCTCTGCAAATTTCTGTGAAGGGATCCTGATAAGAATTAGTATCGAAATAAAGCCAAAGGTACCTACAATAATATTATGATTCTAAAAATTTTTACGTACTTCTGACTATAGTAAAATTTTCAGTCCATCACATTAAAGTTTTTAAAATTTGATTTAACATTAGAAATCCTTCTATTGTAAAAAAATATATATAGTGTTCATATTTGGACCCCTGACCAATTAGGGTTAGTTGTCATATAAAACAAATCTGGATAGGGCCATCCAGATTTGTTTTAAATGACAACTAGCTGCCCGTCGCGGCTTCGCCCGTGTACGATTGGCTAAAGAAGACTAATAGTAAGGGATCCTTATTTTTTTTGAAAATATTAAATAGCTTTTGTTCACCGAGAGTAGTGTAGCTTTCCAACAGTGAAATATTTTTTCAAATCGGTTCAGTAGTTTCGGAGCCTATTCGATGCAAACAAACAATCAAATCTTTCCTCTTTATAATATTGGTTTAGAAGAAACCTTTGCCGGGTTAAATTTATGACAATAATATAACAAGTAAGCGAATTAATACAACTGAAAAAATGGGGTTATTTTGTTCATCACAAGGTTTTGCATACAACAAATGAAATAATCGGCCAAGTACGAGTCGGACTCGCGCACGGAGGGTTCCGTACTGTATAGGAGCCCCCTTAAATATTTTTTTATTTTAATTTTATTATTTATTATTGAAGTAAATATAAAACTAAACATTCTGTGAAAATTTCAAGTATCTACCTGTTACCATTATTAATATAGAGCGAAAAACGTCTGAAAAATCAGGTTTGTTGTATGGGAGCCCCCCTTAAATATTTATTTTATTTTCTTTTTAGTATTTGTTGTTATAGCGGCAACAGAAATACATCATCCGTGAAAATTTCAGCTGCTTAGCTATCGTGGTTCATGAGATACAGCCCGGTGACAGACAGACAGACAGACGGACAGACGGACAGACGGACATCGTAGTCTTAGTAATAGGGTCCCGTTTTTCCCTTTGGGTACGGAACCCTAAAAAACAAATAATCGGCAAAGTACGAGTAGGACTCGTGCACGCTGGGTTCCGTACTGTATGGGAGCCCTCCTTAAATATTTATTTTGTTTTAATTTAATTATTTATTGTTGAATTGTACATCCAACTAAATATTCTTTGAATATTTCAAGCATCTACCTGTTACCATTATTAATATCGAGCGAAAAACGGTTAAAAATTCAGGTTTGTTGTATGGTAGCCCCCCTTAAACATTAATGTCATTCTGTTTTTAGTATATGTTGTTATAGCGGCAATCTAAATTCATCATCTGTGAAAATTTCAGTTTTCTAGCTATAACGGTTTATGAGATACAGCCTGGTGACAGACAGGCAGACGGACAGCGGAGTCTTAGTAATAGGGTCCCGTTTTTACCCTTTGGGTATGGAACCCTAAAAACATGTTTTCATATAAATGCCGACTTACTCAACTCGTACACGTGAAGTGAAACGTGATCCGAAAAATCTCCATACAAATACTTACATTGGACTTGTCGCGTGCTATGTATCAACTTAAAATGAGTATTTAATCAATAATATAGTTTTGACTTAGGAGCATAACATTACACTGTCAACTTTCAAGTACTTCATATTTCTTTAAATAAAATGCAAGAACATCGTAGGATTCTGATAATGGTTATTATTTTTTGTTTGATTAACTTTATTTATTTACTGTAACAGCCTTTTTAATAGTCCACTGCAGGACGTAGGCCTACCCACGAAGGGTAATTGGGCCATATCCACCACCCTGGCTCAGTGCGGGTTAGTGGATTTATTTACTATTAGCCAAAAAGTTTTTGTTTCAATTTTTGCGTTTAATATTTTGTGTCTGACCACGCACAGCGGATGATTTAGTGTGAATTAGTGGAATCACAGTACATTATATAGTATTCATTATTATGTGATTTAAATTCTTCTGTGCATTTCTGTGTTGTCGAAATATTGGGTATTTGGGAACTGGGAGCTCACCTTATTTCAAAATCTCTTGGATCGTCTAGTCGATACGACGCATTATCAAATTTTAATCAAAATTTAATTTAAATAAACTGCTGTTTATTTGCCAGCTAGTCGTATAAGTTGCCTGCCTCGGTGGCTTAGTGGTTAGTGAACCTGACTCCTGGATAAAGAGGCGTGGGTTCGATCCCTACCCATGTGATGAACATAGGTGTTTACTCTGCGTTTGGGTGTTATTTAGGTACTATCTATAATTTACTATGTATTTTAAAAACTATGAGTATGTAGTAAATCAGTCTTTGGCAGGCATATCACAAGCTTTGCTTAGTTTGGGGTCAGAGATCGTGTATGATGTCCCCTAATATTATAAAATAAAATCGGCCGAGTGCGAGTCGGACTCGCGCACGGAGGGTTCCGTACCGTATGGGAGCCCCATTCCTCTTGCCGTTATTAAAAGCGAGCAAAAAACTCCTAAAAATCACGTTTGTTGTATGGGAGCCCCCCTTAAATATTTATTTTATTCTGTTTTTAGTATTTTTTGTTAAAGCGGCAACAGAAATACATCATTTGTGAAAATTTCAGCTGCCTTGCCATCATGGTTCATGAGATACAGCCCGGTGACAGACAGACAGACAGACAGACGGACATCTAAGTCTTAGTAATAGGGTCCCGTTTTTACCCTTTGGGTACGGAACCCTAAAAAGTATTGCCATTTAGCATGATAATACTGCCAGCAAGCACACGCTGCTGCCAGGAATGATATTGAGTTTTAAGATTACCTCTACACCTTCTATGGTCTATGGCTATTCTACTTGCTTAGTTTGTACTTTGTTGTACTTAATAAAGCCACATGTAAAAAAAATGAATAAACTACATACCATTTGCTACAGCAGCTTCAGTTCCGTTTTCATCCATTTTTATCCTACATTCTTGTAACGCATCAGAAACATATAGCATGGCTGGTGTTTGCAATATACCTTGCAAGTCATTAGAGTTTGGATCAAATAATTCAGTAATATTCATCTGAAATAATAACCTTGAAGTTAACATGCTTTATTTATTTAGAGTAACTATGAAATTGATTTCATTTTCATCAAAGTCTAAATATTGGGTTTTTTGTGTCATTTTTTTTCAGTACGTATAACATCTATAAATACTCGTATTTTTAACTTAAAACAATCTGAAACCCATATTTACCTGTTCTAAAATAGTGACTAAATTTGTTTGAGTCGATATATCAAATTTAGGTATATACACATTCACTTTTTGTGGGCTTGTAGCATTAATTACTTTTGGAAGTATTTTTCCATCACGAGTTAAATTTATCAAATCACATATACCATTCCTTGCTTTAGGAAGTAGAATAACACATGAAACATTGCCACCTTTGTAAAAAAGTTGAAGACACTGAAAGTACAACAATATTTATTGATATGTATACCTACATAGAAATAATATACATACTACACGTATACATATAAAAATCGGCCAAGTACGAGTTGAACTCGCGCATAAAGGGTTCCGTACCGTATGGGAGCCCCTTGGCAAAAAATAAACGCAAACAATAATATTATTCTGTTTTTAGTATTTGTTGATATAGCGGCAATCGAAATACATCATCTGTAAAAAAAATAACTCTCTAGCTATTACGGTTCATGAGATACAGCCTGGTGACAGACAGGCGGACAGCGGGGTTTTAGTAATAGGGTCCCGTTTTTACCCTATGAGTACGGAACCCTAAAAACTATTAACAGATATGTGGTCTACAAGAATTGTACTGTTTAGTTGTTATCAGTTAAGTAGGTATGTTATGTGTCGAATCAGAAATGAGGCGATTTGTAGAAGAACCAAAGTAACTGGTATAGCCCAACGAAGTTGAAGTAGCAGTGGGCAGGGCGAATAGCGGGGAGGACTGATGACCACCGCGAGCCTGGTAGTGAGGTTGAAAAGTACTCGAGTAAAGACCTCGTACCAGAAAGCGCAGCGTAGGACGTCCACCTACGTGGTGGACAGACGACTTCATTAACGACCGCATAATAGCACTATGGATGCATGCCGTGTCTAACCGGTTATTGGCTAACCGGTTATTGGACATACCTAGGGAAACATAACACACCTAAAAAGACCTATGTCCAGTAGTGGACGTTCTATGGGTGATGGGTGAATGGATGGATGTTATTTTAGGTTATCACCACTACGGTATCTACTTGCTTAATTATATTAGCTATAGAGCCTATAATAAATAATACAGCGTATTATAAATCAAAACAAATTAATATCTTTCTTCGTCATAAATAAATGGTACTTTCCTGGGCATTCAGATCTGGACTGTCGGCATACTTAAAAGTATCTTGTTGAAACATTGTTGGAACTAATACAGAGTTGTTGCAGTCTGTGTAGAAATCTCTGTCCATTGTATCATCAGGATTGAATTGATTTTCCCAAGTTCCCTAGAACGGTAATTAAAATTATTGGGGTATTGCGTAATTTCTAGTGTGTTGTAAATTTTTTAGTAATAATAACACAACATCCAACTCAATCGTTAATCGTGGCAATCTATGCGCAATTCGAATAGTTTGCTTAAATTGGTGTATTATACTATTTTTAGGGTTCCGTACCTCAAAAGGAAAAAACGGAACCCTTATAGGATCACTTTGTTGTCCGTCTGTCCGTCTGTCAAGACCCTTTTTCTCAGGAACGCGTGGAGGTATGAAGCTGAAATTTATATCAATTACTCAAGTCTACTGTCCCTTGAAGCTGTGAAAAAATCAAACTTCTAAGCCAACGCAATCAAAAGATACAGCCGTTTATGCCGCAAATTTTCGACACTTGCAAGTACTCGCAAGGGAATCAAAACCTAAAGGGTACTTCCAGTCGACCTAGAATCTTGAAATTTGGCATGAAGCAACGTTTTATAGCACACATAAAGGAAAAATTCCGAAAACCTTAAATTTTTAGTTACATTACAAAATATATATTTTTTAATAAATATAAACTTATTACTTTTTTTGTCGTAATGAACGAACTTTGTAAACCTTGCAGGTTTGTACGGAACCCTCGGTGCGCGAGTCCGACTCGCACTTGGCCGGTTTTTTAGATTATTAAAGTAATCGTGTCGTACAAAAACAATCGGCCAACTGCGAGTCGTACTCGCGCACAAAGTGTTCCGTACCGTATGGAAGTCCCCCTTAATATATTTTATTTTAATTATTTATTTTTGAAGGGATTATTATACAAGTTAATATTCTGTGAATATTTCAAGCGCCTTCCTGTTGCCGTTATTAATACCGAAAAAAAAATCACGTTTCTTTTACAGGAGTTTAATATTTATTTTTAATTCAATTATTGAACTAAGTACTATTCTGTGTCAAGCATCTACCTGTCACTGTTTTTAATACCGAGCGGTAAACGGCAAAAAAAAAATAAGGTTTGTTTTATGATATTTTTCTTTAAAAATTGTTTTTTTTCTTCTGTTATTACTTGTTATAGCGGCAACAGAAATACGTCATCTGTGAAAATTTCAACGTTCAAGCTAATACGGTTCATAAGTTACAGCCTGGTTATAGACAGGCGGACGGACTTCGGTGTCTTAGTTATAGGGTTCCGTTTTTACCCTTCGAGTACGGAACCCTAAATACATACAGGTGAATTGAGAACCTTTTTTTCGGTAGTCTCAACAAGAAGATGATTGAAGATTTTCAAAACTAGATCAGGAAAGAATGAATATTCATTATAATATATGTACAATATACATACCAAAAAGTAAATAACGTTTAACATAACCAGCCTTGTGTCTGGAGTTATCATAGAAGGAGACACTATTGTAGGTATCAAACCCATTGTTTCGTTATCTACCTGAAATTTACAAAAAAAGAAGACTGATATAATATTCATGCAAAAAAACTTTCTATGAAAAGCTATTATATTTTTTTACCCGTGGTTCACCTAACAAGTTGGACCACGGACCAACTGGGTCCTGGGTGGACTAAGTGGACTTGTTCTGACTTTTGATATACCTGGGTGAACTAGATATACTGACGCAGACCCTTGGTTCACCTGGGTGAACAACGGTACTAACGCAGACCCTTGGTTAACCTGGGTGAAGATGGATAATGATGCGAACACTTGGTCCGCCAGGGTAAGTATAAAGTAACATACCCTGGCAGACCAGTGTTCGCAAGCAATAATATTTTTCTCAAGTACGCTTGGAAATAAGAACATTACTTTGACAACCTGCTACGAGATAAATCGAAACTGCTGTACCTACGCAGCGGCCGGCAAATGTTGTATGAAAATCCATATCTGTCCTGTTTTGGGGCCTATAAACTACTATATCAAGCTCATATATATATTACGTTGCGTAATTTTAAAATGGAATGATTTTTTAGTCCAACGACAAGATAATTCGCCAAAACAACCTTATTCAAATTGCGTTTAAAATTCGAATACTTCGCTGGAAATGTTGCATACAACTCTACATTTTTGATGATTTTTCAAAACCGGTTCAGTTGTTTTCGATAAAATTTAAATAAGATAACCTTTGAAGTAAGGCCTATTAAAAAAAAGGCAAAAATCAAGCCATATTCAAAATATTCTTGTATTTAAAAAATAAATGCAGAAATGTAAGACAAAAGTACCAGGTGTCCAGAACAAAACAGAGCTTGCCTACCTTTTCAGTAGTGTAGGCTATGTTGTCATCGATAGGTCCTTAGCGTCTTCAATGAAGTTAATTTCCACGAATTATTTGAGGAAAGTACTGTGCAAGCCTTGGCCAGAACTTGGCAATGATGGACTTATATATGTGTGCCTCGGTTCCGCTTTAGCCCACAACTAACGCCCGTCCATCAATGCCGCTGTCGATCGCCGCTGCAGTAATGTACTAATAGCTTTGGAGTTAAATAAAGCTAAGCATTAGACTTTTACATAATTTAATTAGAGAAATTTTAAAAATTACCCAGGCATTTATATTAGCTGCAGCTGCATCAGGATTGCTGAAATCTTCATTCTCTCCTTCAGCGTTAAAAACCATTTGAGACTCTTGCTCAAATTCTTCACTCAAAGGATAGTCTTCATTGGCATAATATTTGCTAGCCAGGAGTATTAAAACATCACTCATATTTTCATATTTTTGTATTAATTGTGGAAACGCTTTACGAATCTGAAACCATATTACGACAAAAAAAAAATTCCATTAAAACCATAGGAATGCGTTATATGCAAGAAGCTTCTAATCAATGCAATCAGGGTACAATTGGTATTTACAAATTATCGGCCAAGTGCGAGTTGGATTCGCGCACGAAGGGTTCCGTACCATAGGGAAATATATGTACCGCCCCCTTAATATATTTCGTTTTAATATAATTCAAGATACTGTATTTATTCTTCTGTGAATATTTCAAACATCTTCTTGTTGCCGTTATTATTGTCGAGCAAAAAAATCACGTTTCTTGTATGGGAGCCCCCTTAACATGTTTATTTTATTTTAACTATCTATTTTAAAGTGAACATTTTACTCAATAATCTGTGAATATTTGAAGCGTCTGACTGTCACCGTATTATTTCAGGTTTGTTGTATGAGAGCCCCCTTAAATATTTATTTTATGCGGTTTTTAGTTTTTTTTTTTTATAGCGGCAAAATAAATAAGTCATCTGTGAAAATTTCAACGTTCTAGCAGTTCATTACAGCCAGGTGACAGACAGACAGACGGACGTAACTTTGGTTATGAAACCCTAAAAAGGCCTACATACGAAATTCTTAACCCGCTTGTAGTAAGTGTGTGCTTTTCTGCGTTTTGGAAGGTTGAATTTAGTTATCTAGAATTTTAGTGTGGTATAATAGTCAAATTTGTTCATAATGAGCGGCTGTATCATCCTCTTACAGCGTAGTACACCTTTTATGAATAACGACCTGTAACCACGATAATAATCATTATAAAGACTTACGTCATACTTCGTTTGCAGATTTAAAGCACTCATGATTTGTTCAAATGTTGTTCCATTTGCAAATAAGGCTAGTTGAGCTAATGGTATCAGCACTGAAAACGGTGACGCCATGAAACTTTTTCCAGGGTTCAATTGGAAGAGTTGCTACAACAAAAGTAACATTTATTATAATACACACACAATTAAATACTGGTTCATATATTTGGCTACAAAATCTATTGAATTAATTATATTTCATATACTATTTAATCAAGTATATTTAATGATTTATAAAAAAGTTACTCAAACTAGCCATTGTTGTTACAATTTCAATGAGAAAACTTTTTTTATACGTACGTAAATAAATTCTCCAGTAAACGCTGCATTGCCTAGCTCCAAATCTGATAAACTTTCCCAATTCTCTGGAACTGGCGCTGAGAGTAAAATTAATGCCATTATAACTGATAGCCAAAATATAAATCCATATCAAATGTGACTAGTAGAGTTAAAACTACGAAGCCTCTGACTCTACTAGGGATCGCGATCACAAAAAAAATGTTTTAAGTGTGTAATATTTAGAAATTAGCATTGCTGGCATTCTCCGTGCATTCATGCTGTCCATGGAAGGCTCCTTCTTGTGTGGCGGCGTCATGTGTCGGGTCGTTTTCTTCCATCAAATATGGTCGAGGAGAGCGATGTCTGGCACATGCATCGGCCCCCGTATTGTGTAAGTGTTCTGATGTTCGGCTTCGCGTGGTGCGAGTAATTAGCGCGAGCAGAAGCCGAACGTCAGAACGCGTACAGTATTGTGTACGCCGTACACAATACGGCCCCGGGTGCTGCTTGCGGGTCGGCGGTTTGCCCGCGATATTCACGCAAGGCCCGGAAACTTAGACAAAGATGAAAATTAACCGTCTTCTTTTATAGACTTAAATTAACAGTCGTAGAACTAAATGATACAAAGGACACAGATCCTGGAGTCTGTGAATTCGTAATGTAAATATAAAAAATTGTAACTTTAATAGTTTTAAGGACATTTTACATGCGGTCGAGTGATGAGCTCAATCACGCAGCTCACCTTTCAATTGAAAGATTACCTGGACATTGATCAATTGGTATACAAGTGCCGTTGCCATCTCTTGCAAACCCATTCTTGCAGTAGCACATTTTGGTGCATTTTTTATTTACTGTGGGGCAGTATGATTGGTTTTGCTGACTTAATGTAGAACACACGTTATCGCAAGCACCGCCACATGTGAAGTATTCGTTTGCTCCATTGCATTTTACTGTTAAAAAAACATAATTTAAGTGATTTGAATTCAAGTCACGTCATTTTATTTGAAAAAAAAAGTTACAAAATTTTAATTCTCCATAGTTAAAAATATTTACAATTAAATAACTAACAAATAATAAAGACGTATGTTTAGTATTTAATAAAAAAAAGTAGAGATATCTCAACAAGTCGCGGGTGCTGGAGGAGAGTCAGCGGCACTAGGTATTCCGCTTTGGCAGCGGCGTACGACTTGGTCCCGTTTGCTGTTAAAACGGCGGGACCGTGGGGCTCCGACGCTAAGGAATTTTCCTATGACCTGGGACGGCGTTTGCGCGAGAAGGGTCGGGATCCTCGAGCGAGCTGGTTTGTAGCCCAACAAATTTCATTGGACATACAGCGTGGAAATGCCACTAGTGTGCTGGGAACGTTTGGGTCACGGTCTGCGCGCGAGGGGCCTTATTTGACATGTTTTCTTATCCGTGACAAGTACCTACTTGATGATTATTTATTGTACTTAATTCTGAATTTACATTTTTTTGTAAATTATTGTATACTGACTGACATAAAATAAAGAGACTAATCTTGTTCAGATATAATATTTTTAAGTGTAAAGTATTTTCACAAACCTCTAATATTACGCGTTAATTTAATTTTTACACATTATTTTATACATTAATTGTATTAGTAAGATGAATAAAAATGAACTCTACGGCAATCCTTACTAATATTATAAATCCGAAAAGTTTGTTGGTTTGTTGGTTTGTTACTCCATCACGCACCAACGGAGCAACGGATTGACTTGATTTTTGGCATGGACATAGTTTAAAAGGCGGAAGGAGCTTTAGGATACTTTTTATCCCGAAAAATTGCATAGTTCCTGTAGGACAGGACAAAAACCATCGAAAGCGAAACTGTCGCCACTATCACAAAGACGCTAAGTGATTAATTCCTCTATGACGCTAATATGGACTAACGAAACGTCACAGCCAAACGTAATTGGATGACAGGTGACATTGTCTGCAGACTTTTATAAATCACAAGTAGCATGGCAAGGGGACAAATTGTTTTTCCACCATTATATCCCCTTGAAGAGGAAATAAAGTATGGATTAAAAATGACAACTGACATTAAAATTGGATAAAATGTTATTTTACCTCTGCATGCTACATGTTACTATGACGTTTAATACCAGGCCGTCATTTTGTCTGACATTAAAAATATTTTTAAATCTTCTATCGTTAGAGGTTTAACATGTTTCTTTATTCTACCTTTATGGTACAGAATCATCATACTTTAATATTATCAATCAGAAAAATTTGTTGGTTTGTTCCTCTTTGACGCAGCATCGGAGCAAAAGATTGAATTGATTTTTGGTATGGATACCTATGGTTTAAAAGACAGAAAGTGATAACAGGATACTTTTGTATCCCGAGAAAATTCGTGATTCCCATGGGATAGAACAATAACTGTTTCTCAGCAATGGAGCAACGGATTGACTTGATTTTTGGGGTGGGCAAAGTTTGGAAGACGGAAAGTGACATAGGATACTTTCCTTTCAGAAAAAATTGCGGTTCCCGTAGGATAAGATAGTAACTTTTTCTCTGCAACGGAGCAACGGATTGCCTTGACTTATTGCATGAATATAGTTTGAAAGACGAAAAGTGACAAAGGCCACTTTTTATCCAAAAAACTTTAACAGTTGCCGTAGGATAGGATGAAAAGTAAGCGAGCGGGCCGCGGTAGCAGCCGTCTAAGCGCCAGAAATAACCTGTCATTTCAAGTTTAGGACGTTCCTACATTTTTCGCACTCCTTCGCGGCACTCAACAGCGCTAGCCCAGACTCGGGCTCCATAACGGAGCTTGCGCTCCCGCCATAATGACGGTGTGTTTCGGAGCACAAGACACATCGTCATCCACCACTCGGGAGTAACCAGCACTGAGCGTCGGACAGCATTCCAACGTCCTGATCCCAGTGCAACGGGTCAGTCATAGTAGCCCAGCGCCTGCCTCTTCAACTGCAGAGGGCAGTGAGAACGGCCATCGCGATACCGACACTTCTCTTTCCCTGCAGCCCCACTGCTTCTTCCAACAGGTTGACGGCCTAGCGGAAGGTAGGGTAGGTGGCGGCACCCACACAACCAGTTCCATCCCACCGCAGCCCCTAATCCTCGGTTGCAGCGTCGCAAGAGCGGCACTGCAGCCCGCCTCAGAAGAAACACTCCTCATAAGGCAGGCAACCTACCGGCCATCCTCTCAGCTGCTTTAGTTAAAAGCGGCTGCACTACGAGTGCCGGCCTCTAAGCTGCCTTGGGGGAAAGACCCAAAGAAGAGGGAGACTTCGAGCGCCGCCTTTTCAGCTGCCTTAGACCTCCCCCGCCACGACATTTGGGAATACACAGGGAGGTTGTATATACACTCCAACCGTAACTTAACCAACAAAAGCATTCCTCTAAGGTATTTTGATGTTTGTCGCTTAGGTTAGGTTTCGCAGCCGACATAAACATTAGCCAAAATCAAAATTTAACGCGGGCGAAGCCGCGGGTAAAAGCTAGTATTGTTATAAATTTGGCCATAGTCGAGACGGGAAACAAAGGAGTACCCGGGAAGTTGAGAAATTAAAAGAGACTAAAAATAGCAATTTGACGTTAATTCCTGTGTTACTAAATACACAAATTACCTGTCTCTCTATCTCCTCTCCCCTTGTAAACCCTTTTAGAATAAAGATTCGCTGATGGCGCAATGACTGAAATGCCCGAGCCCGAAACAGCTCTAAAAAGCTCAAACACAAGCGGACTAATTAAACACCAAGAACTTGTACACAAGATTTCGGTAGGTAAAGACACAAACTGAAGCAGAAGAACAAACTCCATCTTCTTCCGATTCAGCAATCCATTCGGGGGATGATGAACCGTCAGCATAAAAAAAAAAACAAGACATTCAGCGATCTCTAAACTTTGAACCAAAATCAAAAAAATCTATGCAGGAAATCGTATCAATGTGGGCAGCAAAGATGGTCTTATGTTTCGTCAAATTAAGAGAAGTGAATTTATACGTGATTTCAACAAAAATTATTCCAATTGCCCAGGAACGAGACTGGGTGGTGCCATATTTTTTTAGTTAATTGACGAAGACTGATTAAAATGAACATTTATAATTTGATTCATCTCAATTAAAATGTATGAAAATGATTTTATAAAAACTGTTAAATACACATTTTCGTAATCAACAACATTTTTGTTGATATATTCAATTTATTTTAGATTTATATTCGACTCGACTCGACTCGACTTCTCGGGAATTCCCGGGAAATGCTGCTCGAGAAGTCTCAGTATCCGGGAACAAAAAAAGTCGGAAAATGAGAAACCCTAGATGGGGCACATATCTGCATAATCCCATGATTAAAAAATATCCAAATTAGTTTCACAGTATAACGCAAATTATGAGATCATCTTGTTACATTTACACAACTGTACTGTACACAACAACTTGCGCTGCGCTGGTTACATAAATATTTGGATTTATTGTATTTCACAGCTAATTAAATAGGTATATATATGTAGGTACATGGTTATGTAGCTTTAGTATATTCTTTTTAGTTTTCAAGGCGACTTTTATGTCGCGATATTATTTGTGATGTCGCAAAAAGTACTACTAGACAGGTATACAGGGTTATTTCTAATCAATTAGCATTTTTAGGGGCTAATTATTTACATCAAAACTAACAACTTCTGTTCTGCTACTTTTTGTCAAAACTCAGAAAAAAATCGTTCTTCCATAGGAAAATATCGTTCACCCGCGACAAAATGTATAGAACAGCTGATTTTTTTTAATTTTTGACAAAAACCGCAGAAAAAAAGTTATTAGTTTTGATTGAAAGAATAAGTCCTAGTCCAGCAGCCCTGTTCTGTGATCTTAAAGTGATTAATAATAAGCTGAAAATTCGTGGGCAGGTTAAGTTCGACGAGATGCCCAAATTAATCTAATAAAAAAATCTCGATCGAGGTTGCTAAAGTACTGCGTAAGTAAAGTATTAAACATGTCGATTTAAAATATCGACACCCCGATATTGTTACAATAACAGTAAGTTTTTTATTTTATTTTAATATCGAGGTAAATGGACAATAAACCCGGAAAAACAATTGTCCTACAAAATGGATGCTACGATTGGAAAGTCCTCCACTCCGAATGTTTCCAAATAACGAGTCATCACGAGTAATTTTGAATTACCAAAATTATTAATAACAAGCTGATTTTTTGTGTGCAGCTTAGTAAATGTTTGTACACTCAAATGGCTATATAGTCCTACAAATTTAGTGGTATGTTTTTCCAGTCCTACCATAAGTCCTACGCTCAGAAGTTGTTTATACCTGCGCAGTACTTTAGCCACCTCGATCGAGATTTTTTAAATACTAATCTGGGCGTCTCGTCTAAATTAGCCTGCTCACACATATTCAGCCTGTTATTAATCACTTTAAGATCATAGAAGAGGGCTGAGGGACTATCCCTAAAAAATATGCTAATTGATTTGAAATAACCCTGTATAAAAAACAAGAGTAGATATACGAATCAATGCTATCCCTAGCCTTATTTATCCTATTGTTGCATTTAGACCTCTATTTTACAGTGCCATAAAGATTATGATATAGATACCTGTTCATATTTATGTGCCTGCTGATGCCAGATTTTACAACATATTTAAAAAAGTATTGCATTCCTGCACGATGGTTTCTGTTGTTACTTGTTGGTACATAAGTACCTGTAGCGATAGCTATAGGTAATATAAAGTTATACTGAAGATTCGTGACTTAATGATTTTATTATCATTGTAATGTACCTATTTGTTAGTTACATAGTTGGGCTCTTTAAGGCTGCCCGACAACAAAGTAGGTATTTGCGTGTCACATGTTACATGCATTTTTCAAGTCTAGAAATATACGTATCAATTTTAATTTTAGCCTCCCAATATTAATCAGAACCAGAATCATTTATTTACGTATCTAGCTTATTACTATAATTAAAAATACAAAATCTGTATAATAATACATAGTACCGCCAACAATAGGTCTCGTCATTCTCTTAATAATTATAGGGCTACTGTTAGAAGCAGACGGAATTATTTTGTGATGCATCATGATGAACAATTTTCGCTCTAACCTTTTTTTTTCGTTAAACCTTTCGACAAAATATATAGAACAGCAAAATTTATTCAAAGTTTTGAAAAAAAATTACATTATAAATTTTAATAACGTTTTGATTTACAAATTAACGTAGTTGTAGTGAAATTTTTTCGAAAGATAATGCCTTAATATGATTTTGACTGATTACCTTGTATTTAATTTATTAGTCAAATACTTGGAAGAAATTGCTGTTTATGCTATAAAGCCGCCTGTTATTCCGTTATTATTTTAGTGAAAGTATTTTCATGTATCTTTGGTGTGATAATAAAGATGTGTGCTACCTATTGTATTGTATTCTATACTTACAACAATCAGCTTCGGATATACATTGATCAATTGCATTTCTGTAATAGCCATCCTTGCATCTGCAAGTGGCGTTACAACGGTTAGCTTGAATAAGAGGACAGTTAAATATTTTTCCAGCATTTTTACATATTTGCTCTACACAAGACGTGTAGCAGGGATCAAACTCTTCATTTGGATTTGGACAAAGCTCTGTAAAGAAACAAAATAAATGCTGTAATTCCAAGTATTCATAATTTTCGTCATATACATCAGCCATAGAACGTCCACTGCTAGACATAGACCTTTCCTATTAGATCTCCAGTAAGATCGGTAGAAAGCAGCCAATAGTATAATTATCAAGATCGCCTCACTATATTTCTTCCCCACTTATCGGCAAAGAAAAATCTAGCAAGACAATCTTAGGTCGGATCTCCACCAAAGCGGAGGAGATGTTTTTTTAAACAACCAATAGAATTATGTAATTGACACATCTCCTTTCCGCTCTTCTTCAGTGGAGATCGCTGTGCGAAGATGTGTAATATTTGTATGGCGCGATGGAAGCGGGGATGTGTCAGCGAGCGTGTCAGAATGCGTACTGAGCACTCAACGCCTCGTACCCGAGCTGAAAAACATCTCTTCTCGCACAGGACACATCATACAGCACACATCTCCGCTTTGGTGGAGTCCCGCCCTTAACATGAAAGTAAATGCGTAGAGATACCTACCCACACAAAGTCCAAAGAACCCATACCTAAATACGGGACGGAGTTAGAACCACGTTGAGTGTTCTCCCACTAGATCACTAGCTGTGGCCCGCGGTGCCGCCTGCGTAATATTTTGACTTTTTGCTATCTCTTAGGAACCTTTTATGTTTCTGGGATGAGATGTAGCCTACGTCACTTTCCGGCCTTTCAAAATTTAAAATCAAGTCAATCTGTTGCTATGTTGCTGCGTGAAAGTGTAACAAGCTAACAAACACACTTTCGGATTTATAATATTACTTGCAACCCGCCCGGCTTCCCGCAGGTGTATTACCTATACATTAAAATATGAACCTTCCTCATGAATCACTCTTCTATTAAAAAAGCGCATCAAAATCCGTTGCGTAGTTTTAAAGATATAAGCATACGTATATAGGGACAGACAGAGCGGGAAGCGACTTTGTTATATACTATGTAGTGATAGTATACCTATTGTAATATAGTACAGTAAGGATACTATAGTTATCTTAATATGCAAACCTGGAGAGCAAATGTTTATTGGTACACAATTTCCATAGTCGTCCCGAGTATAGCCATTTTTGCACAAACATCCTGCTATGCATATTGTCGGTATTATAAAGCAGCAAGGTATAGGTTTTGACTGTATATGGCAGTTGGTAGCACTTCTTACAATATCATTCAAGCATTCTAAGAAAACTTCGTTGTTTCCACATTGATTCGCTGGAATAAAATAAAAATTATTAACGTTGCATAGTTAATTACTATTTATATAAGTATGTATTTAAAAATAAGTATATGTATTGTAGTATATCAGTCTCTGGCAGCCATATCACAAGCTATGCTTAGTTCGGGGTCAGAGGCCGTGTGTAAGATGTCCCCAAAATATTTCTTTATTTATAGACAATTGTTACCATCAAAAACCTATCAAAATCTAATGATAGATTTTTGACCGACGAACCGAACCTGAGGAGGTACTCAATTCGACGCGTATACATATTTTTTTTTTTACGTATAACCACGCATAACTGTTTTCATATTAGTCCGATTTAGATAAATCTTTTTTTTTTATTGGAAAGAGTATACTTCGAAATTGGTCCCGTTAATTTTTTTTGAAATCGGCTAAGACATTTTTGATAAATCATCAATAATGTGAAAAATGCTACATCGATCCGTGCGAAATATTCGCGTATTCTGTACACGGGTTAAGTCGGTCATGCTATTTTTTGCAAAAAAACAATTATTGATAGGTAGAATATTTTTTTGGTAGTAAATAGGCTATTTATGACACTAGTTCATCCTATGATTTTGCTTTTCTGTATTGCAGTCAGATATCATGAAACAAAATATTGTTGCCAAACTTTTCTATGTATATTTTGAAGTGGCCATTTTAATATAATTAAAAGCATTTAATTTACATTTAATGTTATTTTCTGACCATGCTTTACTGGTCGAGCAAGTTCCTCCAGTGCAATTTTCTACGCAAAAAATACTGTTTGGCGGTTTACAGTAACCAGGGTTGCAATCGCATCCGTCCGCCTTGCAGAGGTCATTGCATATGTCACTAGTTTTGTTGCACGAATTTCCACAATCGTTTCCGCACCCTGGTGAGGCGTTAGGGTCAGAACCGCATAGACCTGAAATAAATACCTTTCTTAGGGACATTTTATATCGGTCTCGGACCCCAAACTAAGCAAATCTTGTTACTGATATAGGTACTACCAACATAATATTATGTATATTTTTAAAAACATGTTTATTTATTTTACTATGGAAACTAGCGTGGATTTGCACATTTTTTGTAGGTAAGGAGTTTTGTTGCGCCAGCGCGCACTGGAGATTCTCTTTGTGCGGATCCTGGTATTACTTGGGGACGCTCCAGCGCCTCCAGCACACTGAACTCATTATACCTCCACCAGTCCCACAGTCAAGTCTTGTGGTAACTTGAAGACACGGTCTCCACGCCGTCGGTGGCACGATCTATCCTCCCTCTCTATTGAATTCAGGGCATCTGCTAATTTCAATAGCTTTTTTAACTTTACGGGGTACGAAAAACTTAGCTCTTACCACCGCTTTCGCTCTATCAAACCTCATAACCCTCTTTGGCTCGGAAAACGTTGTCTTACAACCTATCTAAGCAAAAAATGTGAATATTTAAAATGATCATACCTGAAACTGCTAATAATTCACTAGCCAATATGGCCAGAAGCAATTTTTTTCTGAACATAATCGCTGGCTTTAAATATTTCTCCACGTGCACAGCCTTTTTATACCGAGCAACAATTAATGATTTAGTCGTGGAATTGACATAAAACTTGTTTGTTTTACTGGTTTTAATAACATTTTTAACATCTAGATATTTGCTTGAAGATATTAGTTAATGTTCAATAACCGTTGTAATTGAATAGATAACATACGTGACAACAAAGAAAGTTATGAGTATGTAGTTGATTAATAAATAGTTAATATCAATAATGAGTTCTCTACTGCATAGCCTGCCTATAGCTGGCAGTAGTCAGTCATAGAATATAATAAATTGGCAGAACTATACTTTGACCATTTTTATAGCAGACCCAGATCTGTAAAGGAATAAATATTATTATCTCTGTCAGTCATTACTGACTAACTATATTCTAAACTGATATGTAAAACTAACATCAAACCTATAGAATATGCACAGAGAGCTAAACTAAAAGTAGCTCATATAAAACCGCTTTTTAATCCGACTACTGATCTATAAAAAGAATGTAATGTTCTTACCTTTCGTAAACTTATTTACTACAACTTTTTTTACACCAACACACTATAATACCGATATTATTAGATAAATAATAACCTGCCTAAAAATGTAATAATAGAAAAGAATCAAATATTTGCAACGTACTGCTAACTAAAACATTATTTGCAATGCACTTTGGCTATTTAGAGGACAAGCATTATAAGGTGTAATAAACTTAGTAAAGAGTCACATTATGGACCCTAAACTCACAACAAATTAAAGAAAAATCATGATATCTTTCTTGGCATGGTCTATCAGAATACTGAACGTTTTATCTCTCGTGACATGTATTTCCTTTTTGGCTTATTTATTCTTAATATTTACTAGTTTAATTTAACACTTCAATCGCCTTACTATGTTTATCATACTTTTAGATGATAATCTCTAAGATGATTTTTATAAATGTACCGTTTTAATTTAATTTAATTACCTTTCCAAGATTGTGTATGAATTTAAGGATTACTTAAATATAATTTAGCAATAATCTATATCAACTTCTCTAATAATGTATATTACCTATTTGATCTAATTTTGGGAGAAGCCACCAGTTTCTGAAACACAGTTTCTAACTTACACAGATTACAAATAATCGGTAGAAATAAAGTCAAGTCAATATATAAATATATCTTGTTTAAACAGAGAAACAAGCAACACTTTAAGGTTAAAACCATTTTATTAAAATATTAACTATAGTTATATCAAGATTTACTTTCTTCTTAGTATCATCATCATCATCCGCACTATCCCACTGCTGGGTATAGGCCTCTCTCTTACAGTCTCTCCATTTGTCTCGGTCCTGTGCTAATCGTGTCCAAGTTCGACCCGCCATTTTCACAATATCGTCTCGCCATCTTGCAGCCGGACGACCATCGCTCCGCTTGGCTTGCCTCGGCCACCACTCCGTCACTGTCCTACTCCACCTGTCGTCACATCGCCTGGCCACGTGTCCTGCTCAACTCCACTTAAGATTTATGACAGCGAGTCCAATGTCCCGCACGTTGGTTCTTCGTCGGATTTCCGTGTTTAGGACTCGGTCTTGGAGTTTGGAGTCTTCTTAGTACTAAGCACACAAATATAACATTTCTTTTATTAACATGAGTCCAATGAATACTTTTTAATTTAAAAAATACGAACTTAGGCTATTTCAAGTACCTATATAATCGTACCTATATAGTACGTCCTGCAGTGGACTATTAAAAAGATTTTTTTTTTTTTTAAATTAAAATTTATTAACCACAGACTCCAGGGTCTGTGCCCTTTGTTAACTAACATTTACAATTATTTATGTATACTATACAAAGAGTGTACTAACACTCTTTGTATAGTATAAGAGTGTACTAACACTCTTTGTATAGTATACATAAATAATTGTAAATGTTAGTTAACAAAGGGCACAGACCCTGGAGTCTGTGGTTAATAAATTTTAATTTAAAAAAAAAAAAATCTTTTTAATAGTCCACTGCAGGACGTAGGCCTACCCATGAAGGATGGTTTCAATTCTAAAACTTCGAAGACTGGCAATAATGTCTCATGAGCTGTAAGACTATGTAATTCATTTTGTAATTACCAGTCACATACCATACCAGTCTGGACTGGTTATCAGATAGGTGAAGTTACCTCCTTTTTCTCCCCTGTTCATACTGGTTTGACAGGTATCCATGAACAAAAATAGGCAAGCGTACTACATCGTATTCTCTGTATTAAAAACCAAAAACATTATCTGGTTACCAAATGGGTATCGTAAAAAATGGACGAACATTAATTTAAATTTAAAATAGCCATGAACAGTTTTTTTGGAAAATTATCTTGTTTTTATAGTTAGGGTACTCTTATCCTAGTCTTATTACAGAGCCCTTAGTCCAGGTTTTGCGAAGTTTACTTCGCTTTCGCGTGTGACTCCATTCATTTTAGTTAGTTCTTCCTCAAATTGTTTTCACCAGGGGCGCTGTACAAAATAGTACATAGTCATATGGCTCATCAGCTAATAGCTGTAGTTTCAATTTACGTATAAGCTTGGACTAATCCCTCAGATTCTGATTAGTTTTATTAAAACTCATACTTCAATTGTTTTTTTTTTTGCAGTAGGTAACATCTAGCTACAGGTCGCGCATATAAGTCTAGCGCTGAGCTGAGTGTGGAGGGGGTGGCTGCGCATGAGTTTAGCTTAACTGTATTGAAATAAGACTTCATTAATGACTCTTCGCACTTCACCATTCATAGAAATAAAAAAGATGACAAGTTAGTTGTCAAGTGTGTTAAAAATGTCTGTCGGTCGTTTTATTAAATGAAATATATTAGTTTCCTAAAATATAGTATTATATCACTAGAGTTTGGCGGTCAATTTGCGCAGCCATCCCCTCTGCATTACCCTCAGCGCTAGGTTCAGGTACGTTCCGCTACTTGTATCAACAAACAAAACTCTCGAAATCTTTTAAAGAAGCAATAATGAGCGCTTATTAAGATTGCGTCGAAGTCCCTAAAAATGTACCAAATTACTTAAATCTCGCCAGTCAAGGCATATATTTCTGCAATAATTTAAAGATATTATTCCAACTTTGCAACAACGATGAAAACACTGGCCTTACTTAACGAGTATAAAGAAAAATTTGCTTCAATATTTCCTAAGGAATTCAAGACGTTTGAACTATTGAATAACTCTGAAAGTACTCTACCACCCACAAAAGACACGAACACATGTGTTGTCGCCCATGAGTCATAAAAATGCTTACAAAATGGCACATACTGCGAATTTTATTTTAATCATATAAAATATATATATATACAATAGGAATACTGAAACAATCACCAAATGTTTACTTTATACTTTGATGTTATATTGCAATTTTTTGATTGTTGATGACTACATTACACACTTGTTTGTAAATAAATAAATACATTAGGGATATCTTACACACGGTGTCTGACCCAAGCAAAATTATTACCAAACTTTGTACTTTGTAGACGTCAAAGTATACAAATGTATGTTATTTAATGTATGATAATGAATCAATAAACTATATGTTGTTTATACATTTTTAACTAAGGTTTTAAAGTGTACTTATACCTTATTATCCGATTAATCTTGTTTTAGAAATATGAAAATAAAATTTATGATGACTTAAGTTAATCTACTTTACTTCTCTAGCAATAAAACGAAAATATAGGTATAAGAAATAATGACACTATGAAATATGACTCAAACTCGGTTTATTTTTCTTGGACGATAATTAGTAACATAAATACGCAAAGGCAAGACATTAAACGTCAACTCATACCGAAATGCAACTCGACGCTTGAGGTACACCGTACAATAAATTCAATAGGTACTTTATTAGGGTTCCGTACCCAAAAGGTAAAAACGGGACCCTATTACTAAGACCGTCCGTCTGTCTGTTACCAGGCTGAATCTCATAAACCGTTATAGCTAGAAAGCTGAAATTTTCACAGATTATGTATTTCTGTTGCCGCCATAACAACAAATACTAAAAACAGAATAAAATTAACATTTAAGGGGGGCTCTCATACAACAACCCTGAATTTGTAACCGTTTTTCGCCCGATATTAATAATGGTAACAGGTAGATGCTTGAAATATTCACAGATTTTTCAATTGTGTCATACAAATAAATAATTAAAATAAAATAAATATTTACGAGGGGCTTCTGTGGTTTGTAACACTTTTTTAAGAGAGCAAGTCACGCCCGGAATTTTCTATCGAAATTTTGAAAATTGTGTTCTATTGTGAGTGAACTTTACTTTTATTTTGTGTTTTTTTTTGTCTAAAACGTGGTCGTATTTTTTGTTACAAAGGTGTTTCGTTTGAGCGTGAAGTGCTTCGTTTGTGCGGAAATGCTGTAAAGCGACGTGCTTGACGCTTGGAGGAGGTGCATAGCTCGGCCGATGTAGCCGGTCTGCCTGCTGCTTCCAACCGTGTCATTTTTTTCTGGGTTGAGCAAATTCAGTTTGGAGTGAGATACCTATACTGAACTCGAAGTGAGTGATATCGCTGAGGACGCTCTTGATGCAGTTGCCTTAGATCTTTTCTTCGGTACCTTTATTTTACTAAATTGTATTTTCCATCACCATACCGGAGGTGCAGTATCATCTTTATATGTACCTCCTGAATTTAAATTACATGTTTCTTTCCTACCATAACCATTTTGAGATATCTGAAATGATAAAGTTAGACTGCCCTCGTTTTGAAATAAATTTTAAAGAAATATATACCTACCTATTTTACGTGATTTTTACCTTTAAAATGATTACTCACTTCCTTCGTTATGTGTATTAATTCAAAGTATGATTCCGAACTCCGCTACAGGCAGCAGCAGCAGTGCTGCCGCAGCACTAATTTTCCTCGTATTGCTGCTCTGACAATGCTGCTTACATACAATATGGCCTATAAAAATATAAAGGGCTGTTCAAGCGATTGCCGGCATCAGTAGTGATCAATCGGCTAAACCATATTTAAAAAAAAAAAAAACTTACGCTTCCCTGCATTGTAATATTACAAATAGCGCTGTTTGTGAGGAGACATCTGCAAGATTACAGTGAATTTACAGGGCACAGCGACTTACAAACGCTTCCAAGTAGGCGTGCAGGGAAGCTGAAGCAGGTACCGAGGCAACTGGCTACATCGGATAGACTCACTCACGTCATGGGGCCGACCGTAACAAGTTACCGGAGAACATTACTAACGCTCCAAGTCTCGCGTGCTTCAAATGGCGTCTCAAACGATGGCTTGTCGAGCAGACGTTCTATACTCATAATGAATTCCTAAACTGGAAGAGTACCTAATGATAAGCTGTACACGAAATGTACTATAATTTATTTTTATTCATTATTTCTTATTTGATTGTGATTTTAGACTGTTTCTCTTATTAATTTATTTTATTAATTTTGAATAATATTATAAATATGGACATGTAAATAATAATTACGCAATAAATGACTATGACCATGTACCTGTAGATAAACATTATAAGCAACAAAAATACAATTCAAAACAGACTGAACATTATCTCAGGAACAAAGAAACAAAAACTAATTTAGAAACAGTTTATTAGGCCAAAAACATCTACTTACTAAAAAATCCAAACACTTTTAAAAACAAATAAAATTAAAGATTTAGTATAATCAGCGATCTTATTGCCAAATAATAATGTGCAATCTTGTTAATACTGCACGTATACGTGAACAATTTATAATTTCTGAAATACATTGTTCACTTCCCGGTTATTTCTGCCCAGAATAAACTCCATAGAAAAGCGGGAAGTTTTTCATCTGTATGCTGTACATAAAAGGATGGTCACAGTTTACTATGATTTCTTTCACAGGCTGAAAAGCGGTAAGTCCCATCATAATAGCTGAAAAATAAACGGAATCAGTCATGGACATATCGTGATGGTTAATATAAAAGTACTATACTAGATCGAGCTGCTAACTGCAAATGCCGACAAAACGTGCAACGTCTGATACAAACAAGTAATATGTAATGCTGATACAAACGAGCGCACTACGTGAGCTCGACATTTGACTGTGCGAATAACGCTTTTACGACAAAACTGAACTGCGACACGCCATTAGTTCTCTTGCACTCTTGGGAGACACACTGAAGCGCGACATCACTCATATGATGTTTTAGGCGTTACGATGGAATATTCGGAGAGTGCGCCCAGGAGTTGCACAATCTGGTCCCACCTGCCCCTTTCTTCTATCGTACGGCTAGGCAGACACGACCAAAGCGCCACTCTTTTACGGTGGACATTCCGTGCACTAGAACCAAGCGTTTCGAATCCTCATTTCTCATACGAACAGCCAGAATGTGGAACGCTTGCCCTTGGGTCTGTCTTTGTTGTGCTAGGCTAAATAACTATTTTTTTTTTATTTCGCCAAAAATGGGATATAACTACAACAGTTCGCACAATCAACATGTCATCGATGTTGTAATTTTCACAAAATTGTTAATTTTTCAAATAAAAATGCCTTACCTATGCCTCAGCCGGAAAACACCACTAAAGTATGATCTACCAAACAAAAAAAGAATCACCTAAATATGTTCATAATTGGCGGAGTATCTAAACATGTATACATTCAAAAAAAACATACAGTCGTATTGAAACCTCCTTTTTTTGAAGTGGGTTAAAAGGAGACGGTAAGTAGTTAGTCCACAATACTATGTCGCACTAACGTTATGTCGAACTACATTCGCACTAGAGTGTTGTCGCTTCGTCTTCCAAGCGTGCAAGCGAACTAATGTGTGTGGAAGTTCAGTTGTGTCGAACTTGCATTACGAGTATTCGCACAATCAAATGTCAAGCTCACGTAGTTCACTAGGTTTATTACCAGTGTTACTACCAATCTTACTACCAGTAGTAAGAACGATAAATGAATTACCGTTGTTACTACTGAAGTTGAAAGTTGTTAGAACAGCAACTGGATACAAACTGTTGACCGCTGTAGTTTGTATCAGCCTCTGCACTTGCTGTTGGCCGTTGCAATTGGCAGCTTGGTTCGAAATAGTAGGTACCTTTAAACACAAATATTTCTAAGACAGGATTGAATGGAAGAATGACTTTTTCTTCAACTGGGGAATGTAAAACTACTGAGTGCAAGCAAGTTGGCACCTTCCTATTTTATTAAGTTTTTGTCGTCAACAAAACGACCGTGAGGTCGTGAAAAATCTCAAGTATTTTTTTTTACAATATACAGGGTTATTCCAAATCAATTGGCATCCTCAATTGATTAGGAATAACCCTGTATTTTTAATATGACATCGAGTATTATATTATCTAGTATTATTTTTTACATGGTTGGTACTATACAACACACACAGGTTTTTTACAGCGAGCGGCGGGTCCCCGCCGCTCGCACCTGTCTCTGTCCCTGTCTCGCGAGGACTCAGTTAAACGGTCAGACTATAGCCCGCACCATTCACCGTCAGTGTCCGTATTAATACAGTGGGTTCATCAAAAAATCAGTGCTGGGAGTTATCAGCTCAGCAAGTTCTTAATCATGGTGAACGATTTTAAACGGGCTGGTTTGATTTCGATAATGTATTTTTTTTGTCAGTTATTTATTAACAACAATCAACTATGACGCTGGCTAAGTTAATCCACCTTAAGTACTGTTAAGGTGGATTCATAGGTCATCGCGCGAAATTCTAATATTTTCAGGTTTTTAGGGTTCCGTACCCAAAGGGTAAAAACGGGACCCTATTACTAAGACTCCGCTGTCCGTCTGTCTGTCTCCAGGCTGTATCTCATTAATGGTGATAGCTAGAACGTTGAAATTTTCACTGATGACATATTTCTGTTGCCGCTAAAACAACAAATACTAAAAACAGAAAAAATTGATATTTAATGGGGGCTCCCATACAACAAACCTGAATGTTTAGCCGTTTTTGGCTCGATATAATGGTAACAGGAAGATGCTCGAAATATTCACACAAATTTAGCTATATACTCACTGCAATAATAAATAATTAATAAAATTTAAATAAAACAAATGTTAGAGGGTACGTCCCATTCAGTACGGAACCCTTTGTGCGCGAGACCGACTCGTACTTGGCCGATTATCAGGCATTTACAGATAGACTGCTCATTGAAGGTTTATAAAAACTCATTTAGCGGCCATTATTATGTAGTGTTAACGATGTATAGCTTATGCACAAGAGTCCACCAACTAAAAACTAAGGTGAAAATCAGCACATAATGCACTTTCGAGCATAAACTGACCACTAATTTGGTTTTAAATTCTTCTTTATCTTTATTTAATTTTATCAAAACTTAGCCTTGTTACATAATCAACGAGCAAACTAATTTACTATACTAAACATATTCACCATACCATACCTACCTTCATTATAAGAGTACAATTCAAATACAAACTGCAGATTTTATCTACGGCAATGCGCTGTACAATAAAATAATAATATGCTAGAACAGTTAATCTTGGCTTTAGTAATTCTAATAACGTTAGTTGGGTATCCTTACATAGTATAAAATAAAGTCGCTATTTTCAATTGTTTGTTTGTTTGTTTGTATGCTTAAATCTTTAAAACTACGCAACGGATTTTGATGCGTTTTTTTTAAATGGATAGAGTGATTCAAGAGGAAGGTTTATATGTATAATACACCTGTGCGAAGCCGGGGCGGGTCGTCTAGTGTAATATAAATTAAAGCGTTACAATTCAGTGGATTTAAAGTTCAAAAGAGGTAAAAATGAGTACGAACTTAGATCATGACCTTGACCTTAGTTTTAATTGTTGCATGAAGTAATATATGCTATAAAAATTATTTCAATCATGGCCTACAGTTTCAGTGTGAGAAATAAAAATTAAACGTATTGAGACAGTTCTTCAGAAGTGTGTTTTTATACAGTACAAAAAATAATAAGATATTCTTCTATGAAGTAGGTGAATAAGGTAAAGAAACAGCACATACTTCGTCATAATGACTTGATGCTTATTCTGTACCGCGGTAGGTACAAAGTCTGGACTCCCGTCGAATGTCTTTGTCCCTATAATAATGTCCCTTTGTTACTCCTAAAGGCTACCTATTCATGGCTGCTATATGCGTTTTTGTAAACTTAAAATGCGTAGTTGAAACAAAAAAAAAACGCGCTCTAATCGTGACGATCAGCCTTAATAAAGTGATCGTAATAAAATAACTAAGATCAAACTAAATCAGAAACCTTTTATCTTAACAGTTATTTTAAAAAACAGAATACCTACACGATAATTTATGCATAATTTATTAAATTTGTATTCACCTTATTAAGCCAAACACAGAGTTTTATATAATCTATGGCTTTACACTGGTAACGTAACACCCTCCAAAAAATATGAAATTTTTAAACTTTATGAAGTATGCAAAAGGATGATCAGCTTTGAAAGTATTTGTTTTTGAAGCAGGAAGAGCTAAGGTTCTTGCCATCAAAATTGCTGCTGGAAGAAAGTGGTATTTTTAAAATTAATTTGTTCTATTTCGAGTTGGTCAAGTTATTTGTATAAATAAGTTATTGAATCAAAATTAGTCGAGCTTAGTTTAGATTCACCTAGGTAATACAGACAAAATGTAAACAAGACCGCTTTCCAGTTAAAGTCACTAGCTATATCTGTATAATGTTCTAACAACTATGATTCCCAATAAAATAAGTAATTTCACAAAAAAAAGTATTGCATCGCTGTTCAACGAATTTCAGCGATTGCTTTTGGTGAGTTTCGCTTTAATATTTACTGGAAATTTAGGGTAACCTATTCTGACGGTTTATGCATTTATGAAATCTTATCTTTAATAGATATACCGTAAAAAAAGAAAAGAGCGAAAATCTAGCGCAATAAAAATGAGGTTTTGCTAGTTGCGAAAATTAAATTAAATAACTTAATAATTTATCTACGATAGTGATTTAGAAATGTAGTAAAAAAGCCCTGTAAAATTGTATTGTTACCTGTTGCAGCCGCTGCTTCAGATCCATTTTCATTAACTTTTATTACAGTATTCTGTACGGCGTCAGTTACAGCAAGAGGTTCATTACTAGCCAACATACCTGTATAACTACTTGACTTTGGGTCTAAAGCTTTTTTTAGGCCAACCTGGAAAAAAATCATAACTAAGGTAAATAGAACACTAATCAATGTTTTGTGTAGAACTTGGATTCGAGATTTCACTGAAATTTCCGTGATATTTACATACTCGTAATTTACTTTTACTAATAATTTTCTCTACTTTCTTTGGTGAAAACAAAGCTTTACAAGAAAATCCTATTTCTAGCATCTTATTAGTAGCGGATCATAATTATCGCTACCAATTATACAAAAAATACGCATTATTTTTATATAATGGTTTTTAAACTAGAAATTTTTGTTCTTAATATTTACTCGTATATACCTACGTACAATGTTGACTACTATAATTTTACTAGTGTAGCTTTAAAATTAACAAGAATAAACACAATCCTAAAAATGCCGTTATAATAAAATAGATCCGACTGATAAAATAGCTGCTGCAACTTTTCTACCAGGAAAGATGCTTGCAATACCTACTTTTTGTAGCAAATCCATCAAATTTCGAATTTTTGTCTCACAATTTATAACAGGTATATAAACGTCGAGCTTTTTCGTACTCGTCGTGTTCATACATTTGGTAATTTTTTCTGGATTACGGAATATTTTATCTACCAGACTTGGAAGTTCACATTTTTTCTTTGGTAGAAAAACCCAGAAAGAGAAATTGCCTTTTTTATAAGGCATCATTAAAATCTGAAACAGAAATTTCACAGCTAGCTTAAATAGTGAATTAGATTTTGATTGAATAAGTATACAGAGTTATCTGCTTGCTTTATACTAGGTGAGCCGAAAGAGGTTTAGGACCATTGCATCGCATCGCAACTCGGAATTGGGAAAGAAAAAACAGATGTTCGATACAAAATTGCAACTCGGAATCGACAGCTACATAAACAGCAGTTTTTTTTTTCGAATTTCAGATTGGCCCCATAGTAAAAGCTATGAACATAATGGTGATTTGAATCACCATTACTTATGGCTTAGTACACCAGTTCTAGGTAACACTGTATTTATATCTAATAAGTAGATAAGTTCATGAACTTCTGTCGAACAACTGTTTTTCTTTCCCAATTCCGAGTTGCGATGCGATGCAATGGACCTAACCCTCTTTCGGCTCCTTGGAGCCGAACGTGTTGTGGAAATTCGGAGGTATTTTCCAGATCAAATCAAGGATGAAGAAATCGATAGACAACTTACAGGCATACTGCCACTGCATTAAGTAATATTTTGCGTTCAAATAATTTATGGAAAATAAAACTATAATATTATAAAATAACGTTTTGAAACTATTTTGTTCATAGTATATTACTTCATAACTAAGTTTATCTCAATGAATTCTTTTTTAACTGACGACACGGATGAGGTTTACGAGTCGATGCGTATATGTATAGGTATATAATATTTGTTTAAATATATCTTTTTATAGAGTAGTCCGATTTCAGTAATTTTTACTTTTGTTTCGTAAATCATACCTTTTAAATTTTATCGAAAGCGGCTGAACCATTTTTTATAAATCAACAATAATGTGAAAATTAATACATCGCTCCGTGCGAATTATTCAAATTCTGCACACGGTTAAATTCCGTTACGCCATGTGTTGCGAAAAATAATTATGTTAAAAACTATTCAATAGTTTGTCTTGACCTCAGGATTTGAACCTGCATAACTGATACCTCTATCCACCCAAGGGTAGCCTTTTCAACCTCTTGAGTTTGAAATGGCCATGCTGGTAGAGCACCGGCGGCCGTATTGTGTACGCGTTTTCGTTTTCCTACCGCTCGCTCTCGTGACGCGAGTAACTGGTGCGAGCAAGAGAAAAATATGGGCCAAGTGCGAGTCGGACTCGCGCACGAAGGGTTCCGTACCGTATGGAAGCCCCATACCTCTTGCCTTTATTAATAGCGAGCAAAAAAACTCCTAAAATCACGTTTGTTGTATGGGAGCCCCCCTTAAATCTTTATTTAATTCTATTTTAGTATATGTTGTTATAGCGGCAACAGAAAATTTCAGCTGCCTAACTATTATGGTTCATGAAATACAGCCCGGTGACAGACAGACGGACAGACGGACATCGAAGTCTCAGTAATGGGGTCCCGTTTTTACCCTTTGGGTACGGAACCCTAAAAAGCGAAGCCGAACGTTAGAACGCGTACACAATACGGCCTCGGGACAGAAACCTGAATATTAGTTTAAACCTGGTAAGGACATTTTTATTTCTTTTTTGTCGCAAAAAGAACTCTGTGAAATAATAGGTAATAATTACTTACCTGACAATCGAGATCATCACACTCGGCATAAGGAAAATTTCCTTTTTGATACATTGTGTCTACTTGTACGGTTTTGTTTTTAGTAATATAAAAGTCACGTGGTTTTGTGTTTTCTTTATTGAATTGTTTCTCCCAATTACCCTGTAATCCAGTTGAAAAAATTAGAGTAGAGTAAATTTTTACCTACGTTTTATCCAAATACATTCAGATTAGTAAAAAGTCAAATGATGTTTGGTTCAGTATAATATTTTCTGTCTCCAAAAATGCTAATAATTCTTAGTATTATAAAATTTATATCTAGGAATAATTAGGAAAGGGTAGTTACAAAAAAGATATGATGATCTTCAAACGGCTGAACAGATTTTCATGAAACATGGCTAACAACACTCGAGATAAAATTATCTATGACACAAAAAAAACTAAACGAAAATCGGTTCATCCGTTTGGGAGCTACGATACCACAGACAGATACACAGATACTCGTACCACGGTAAATATATCATTACCGTGCTCGTACACAGACACGATAAACTTATAACACCCCTCTCTTTGTCAGGGGTTAAAAACACCTTATAAATATGAGATTAATTAAATTGAGCAAGTGAAAGATGTCTCGGTTTGGATTCGACAATTTTCCTTTCGTCAGTCTGTCGATTTTTGACTGTCAAAAAGGGTAGAAATTTCCTAGTAAATCAGTAAATAAATTTCCTATTTATTTACTGATTTTCATTTCATTTGGCAAGATCGATAATATCTAAACTTGCAAGTATATCTAAACGAAATTGGAGAAAAGCGAGTAGAGATATAAATCTATAAAATATGATGATTCAAGTATATAGATGAGATGTCTACTGTTTTAAGAACTACTAGTAAAATTATTAACACTCACCAAGAAATATAAGGCGTTAACTAAAACACACCTCGTGTCCTCATTAAACATATCAGGATTAACAAGATCTTTAATGGCTCCGTTTGTGTTATCTTCCACCTGAAAAATAAATCAATCTTTACATAAAAATTGTACACAGAAGTACCTACTGAACAATGTTTTAGAAACTAACTAGCAGCGCCCCGCGGTTTTACCCGCGTTGTGCCCGTTCCCGTGGGAATTTCGGGAATTTTTATACATATAAACCTTCCTCTTGAATTATTCTATCCATTAAAAAAAACCGCATCAAAATCCGTTGCGTAGTTTTAAAGATTTAAGCATACAGACAAACAAACGAAAATAGCGACTTTATTTTATACTATGTAAGGACGAACGATTCCAACTTCATACTTTGATATGCATGTAAAAGGAAATTTCGACCTTTTTCAGGAAAAAAACATCGTAAACGCCCTAGCGTGTCGTGTTATTATTTATCGTAACCTCTTGTTCAAGCGGTTTTACGCTTTACCACATTCACTTATAATACAAATTAAACAATTTATTTAGCACGAGCGATCCGCCCCGGCTTTGCTCAGATGTATTGTACACATAAACCTACCTCTTGAATTACTCTATAAGTTCATAAAACCGCATCAAAATCTGTTGTGTAGGTATAAAGATATAACCCTTTACAACCGGCTCAAAATAGGCATGAAATCATCAAAAAAAAATTGACGGGAAAACCATGGTGATTTTGTGAACGCAACCGGTTTCATACGATCGTGCGGTTATCTGCTCATCCCGCACGAACGTATGAGACCGGTTGTGTTTACAAAATCAATATGGTTTTTGCGCCAATTTTTTTATCGATCCTCACGATTGTATTGAGCCGGTTGTAAAGGGATAAGGATACAAGGACACACAGAGCGGGAAGCCACTTTGTTTTATACTATGTAGTGATTAAGAAGTGTTTTATCGCGAATAATGACAACGTCATTTTTGACCGACGAAACAAGTCGACGTGTATAAATTTTTTTATGTTTGATTATATATACCAGGCATTACTTTTTATACAGTGGTCCGATTTTAATAATTATTTTTTTGTTAGGTAGATCATACTTTAAAAGTGGTTTCATTGAAATTGTATCGAAATGTGAAGTTACTAATGTGTGTAAATTACTATATCGATCCGTGCGAACTATTCGAATTTTGTACACGGTTGAAGGTTATACCATTTTTTTTGGAAAAAATAATTATCTTTCTTATCTACCACTCTACTGGACCACCTTCAGTATGTAAATGGAATACTTGTCGCTTACGATTATTGAAAAAAACTCCTAAAAAGGAATTTGTCGGTTACGATGTTTTCCTAAAAAGGCTCGATTTGTACCTATAATTGCATTACTGCGGATTTTTTTTACAAATATTGACCTGAAAATTCGATTTTTAATGCTATTTAATTAAATAACTTACCCATTTATTTATAATTTTGGCCGTCAAATCTCTTTGACTGAAGTTAACGCTAGCTAGATCAGAACCAAAAACTGCTTTTGACACCCGCATAGTTTTATCAGAAAATGGAGTGCTACTGTAACATTTTACCGCTTGTTTTATTATTACTTCCTCTTGTTCACTGTATTGTTTTCTTAATTCAGGAAATACCACCATTACCTGGAAAATGAGAATTTATTTTAATTCATAAATATACAGGGTAACAGGCTAAGTCTACCTACTTCTGTTAAGGGTGTGTAGTTAATATCGTTTCTGACTGATTTGTCTATGGAAACACTCCATCCGAAATCAAATCTAACAGTTTTCGAGATATATTTGTTTTTTTTTTTTTTTATAAAACGTACCCGCTTTTCGGCTATCATCTCAGATATTCTGAAATGTCTCTGTCTTATTACTACTATTATTTGTTTTTTACACGTACAATAAGATGTTTTATGACCTCAATAACTAACATTGTACGTAAAATGAATAAATAAATCGTTGTAGACGATTAATTTTTTTATTAGATAAGGAAGAAAAATTTAAGGATATATAAAAAAAAAAATATGGCGCCTGCTTTGCAGATGCACTTAATAATGTACCAAGAGAACTGAGTCGTGTATTACGGCACGGGCGACATATTTAGGGTCCTGAGTGAAACGATGGTTTCAAGTCGCCCAAGACGAAGACAGACTTGGTTTTAGTGGTTCACACCCCCTCGATAACAATAAGAATTCTTGTTATTTCACATTCGTGTTTTAATGGACTAGTAAGTACTAAATTTAACTAACTTAGAGAGTTAGATGCTGGATTAGTTTCGCTATAGTGGTACTTGTTGTTTTTGTTGTTTACCAGTTACCATTGTGGTTTGTAAATAGTTCGATTGCGAAGACGTTCCAGGGTGTACTGTATCATTCGCAGCGAGCATATTATGTTATAATAGTTTATTCACTGACTTCTAAAAAGAACGAGATACTATGTTCGTCTGATAGTATTTTTTACGTATGTTTATTGATATTTTTGCTAATTGTGAACCAATTTAAAAAAAAAAACTTTTTTTATTCCAGAAGGTTGTAGGTTTTCTTGAGGTAGTTCCATATAAATTTTATAGAAATCAGCTGAGCTTTTTTGAAAAATCAACTATATTGTAAAAATGCTACTTGGATGACACATTGGTTCGTGCGATCTATTCGAATTCTGTACACGGTGGAAGTCGGTTCTTCCATTTTCAGCATAAAATCATTATGAAACTTTAACATTGAATTACTTACTTCCTCTTTGGTCAGTTTCAGTACTCGTGAAAGTTCTTCTGAAGCTTCACTGCCCTCCGTAGCGCTAAGAAACAATTGCGCTAATGCAATTAGCACTGAATAACCTGATATCATGAAGTTTTCTCTTGGTCGACTTTGTAGTAAATGCTAGACAAAAGGAAACATATTTTAACAGGTGAATAAAACATCTTTGGCATCAAAGAAGCAAACTGATCATAATTAGGTATATATTTTTATGCACAGATGATATTTTCGTAGACTTCTTTTATAGAGTCGAATTGTAAATAAATCAAGTACGTTTAGAGAACATATTAAACATCAACTGCATAAATCAGCCAAGTGTAAGTCAGACTCGCGCACGTAAGATTCCGTACCGTATTGAAGCCCCCTTAATATATTTTATTTTGACTATTTATTTTTTAAGGGAATATGCAACTTAATATTCTATTAATATTTCAAGCATCATCCTGTTGCCGTTATATCGGGCAAAAAAAAACACGTTTCTTACATGGGAGCCCACTTTTTTTTTGAAGTGAATGGAGTGTGTTGAGATATTCTGTAAATATTTAAAGCATCTTTCTGTCACCGTTATTAATATCAAGCGAAAAACGGTAAAAAATGTAGGTTTGTTGTATAGGAGCCCCCCTTAAATATTTTTTCCGTTTTTACCCTTTGGATACTTCCCTTCCAAACGGTACGGAACCCTACGTGCGCGAGTCCGACTCGCACTTGGCCGATTATTTTCTTTAAATCTGACAGAAATAATTCGAGAAGTACTTCCTTAAAACATGTAGGTATATCTTTATTACATTTTTTGCAACGTTGGTAAACAGTAATAATTATCATAATTATAGGTCATTCATGTCATATTACGAGTACACCTTATTAGTTTATAATAAGCATCAGGAGTTATTAGGCACATATTTTATAAAAATTTAACAAAGTGGTCCAATGAATAAGATAAAAGACAAGAGAGACTTACGTATATAAACTTGCTAGCCAATTCTTGATTTGCTCGTTCAAATTTAGCCATAGCATTAGGTAGAAAAACTGACTGATTTGTAGAAGTTTCGCAAGCTGAAGCAAAAATAATTGTTTAAATATAAATTTAAATCAATTGAATTTAATTACCTGAAATATTTAACATTCCGCGTATTACGTGGGTTATAGGTACGTGTAACCACAGCCCAGGATAAATACGTTAGGCTATGATTGAAAGTGGAATGATTAAGTTAAAATTCACAGTGGGCGTTATTTATAAAACTTCAATGCATCGATTCATGGCCTTTGACCAGTGACCAGTGCCAAAAACTTACACGGGTACACGCGCATAATGTGGATCCTGGGGGCTTTTAGCGCCATGATGTTTGGGACCTGGCTACAAAAGGTATATACAATAGGTAGGTGTATACAATATACATCCCACACTTTTCTAAAATTGACAACTTTACATTGGATTACGTGGATTTAATTTATTTTTAACCGACCTCCAAAATGGAGGAGGTTCTAAGTTTGTCTGTAGTATTTTTTGTGTATATTCATCGATATTTTCGCCAAATCGTTTTGGTATTTTTACTTCATTGTAAACCGAATTAAAAACTGCCGAAGTAGTCTCATTTAAATTTTATCAAAATTAGCTGAGCCCTTTTTGAAAAATCAACAATAATGTAAAAATTGGATACATCAATTCGAGAGTTTTACCTTTAGACTAATAAATCTATGACAGTTAATAAATACTATCTAGGTATTACAGATGCATTTTTTTCGTGAAGTGTCATTTTCTTTTCTTGCAGGGACAACGAAAATATTCTAACAGTGCAGTTACATCGGAGCCCAACGGCGAATATTCGTCACTGGGAGCTCGTACAATTTATTCGACAGTAGCAATTTGTTGTTCACGATTTGAACCACTACCTGGAGCTGGGCACACACGATGCGATGATTGTATCTGTTCATCAGATCAGTGCAGCAGGGGCCTAATGTCGTTAACCATTGCCAGTGGGTACTGCAACGGTTCGCTTGTTTGGATCACCTCGATGATTAACTGAATCTTCAGAACCTTGCGTAATTTCAATTTTACACGTGAAATGGTCGAAACTCAAATTGTTTAAATTTTGATTTGCCAGATTTTTGTTTCCCTTTTTTTATTTCGTAAGGTTTATGTTTGGCAACATACTGCCTAATGTTAAGCAGATATGCGGTGAAGAGTGTAGCATGCTTACTTAGAAGGTACCTATTTACTCGGGATTTGTAGACACCCACGTTGTACTTTAGCGGGAAGACAGACCCAGGCAAAGCATTTCACATTCTGTGTGTTCGTATGAGGAATGTGGATTCAAAAAGCACGGAACGTCCACCATAAAAAGGTGGTACTTTGGTCGCGTCTATCTCGCCGTACGATAGTAGAAAGAAACAGGTGGGACCAGGTTGTGCAACTCCTGGGCGCACTCACCGAAGTGTATCCGATAGAAGGCTGATAAACACGCTACCTTACGTCCATGCTCAAGAATTTGTAGCTGCGACTTAGTAAAGGTGTCGTTCTCTATCAGCCTCTTGGCTCGCCTCTCAATCGACTCCAGAGTGTTCCAGTTTAAATTCAGTTCTCCAGTTGAAATTTGGCAGAGCCATCCCAAACTTAAAAGCAATATTCCATGCAAGACTTGACTTGTGCTTTAAAACTAAGCTATGACTAAGCAGTTGCTCAGGTGTGAAACACCGTCTCACCTTACACCAAGTTTTTTGGAGGCTGATTGTGCTTTTGACTCTATGTAAGAGCCAAAGTTAAGATTTGAAGAACAGAAATCGGATGTACCTAAAGGCGAGGAAATCGCCACTGGATAACGGTCTGAATTGGTAGGTTGGCTGAAGGTACAAGCAGTAGGCCGTGTGCGAGTCAACGTCAGGTACCCTTGTGGCGCATTGAACTAGCTATGGCTAAGTCATCTAGCGTTAGGGCTAGCTTGCGAGTTTCAAGCCCAGCATGGTTTGTGTCCAGGTATGGGTGAACTCACTCCTTGCGGTGGCCATTAAAGTCCCCCAGGATCACTAATTAGGCCGAAGAGTAACTGAACTGAGCAGCATCCACCGCTTCACTGAGGTATTCTGAAGCATAACGCTTCACTGTCATTTTGTTTCTTCAATAACTTGTATTATTTCAATTTTTCATGAGAAACTATCAGAACCAAGTTGTTTAGAATTTGATTTCCTACATTTTTGATGCATACCAACTTTTTCTAGGATCGGTATTTTTTTGAATAAGATAGGAATGCTCTTTGTTTCTTCAATAACTTATGTTATTTCAATTTTTCATAACAAACTACCGGAACCAAAGTTGATAAAAGTTGTATTGGAATTTGATTTTTATTTGATTCACGTTTCATAAGATACAGCCTGGTGACAGGCAGACAGACAGACGGACAGCGGAGTCTAAGTAATAGGGTCCCCTTTTTACCCTTTGGGTACGGAACGCTAAAAATGGCATACCGACATCGATTCGAGCGAACTATTCGAATAATGTTGAAGTCGGTTGCTAAATTTTTTGCGAAACATTAATATTGACTGTAGATTGTTATGATTGAAGTGGGCTGTGCTATTTTTTGACAAAAATAAATTGTAAATAATAATTTAATAGTCAATAAGGTTGGTTAAGGTTACTTGAACTTGATAATACATATATTGAAAATACAAAAGCTGAAAAGTAGAAGCAAATTTTGGAGAAGTGCAAGTATAATTGTTCCATGCAGATATTACACCACCCATGTAAAGAATCATTATTTAAGTAACACAATTTTATTCATTAATTATAAGTATGGTAAAACTCAATCATACGCCACACCATTCAATAAAATATTATCTTAAAAAACCGTTGAAAATATAATAAAGTTTCAATTGAGTCATAGAGTCTGGCCAACGAAAGCTGTCCAAGAAAAAAGGCGGGAATTTTAAAAAATCAAGAGCTGTTAGCTTGTTTTCTAGTACCGCTCAGCTGATCTCCATGAAATTAAGCGTTCGTGACTGCTAGACCAGTGAGGTGTTTTGTCAAGTGGGGCGTACCACCGAGTTTTACCAGAGTTGAAAGAATTTCAAATTATTTTATTTCTCATTACATACCAGGGCATTTGTTTATAGGAATACATATTCCTGTTGTATTCCGAGCGAATCCATCTTCGCAGTAACATTGTGATACGCACATTTTGTTCTTTATTGGACAGTTGTCTTTACTTGCTGTGTCCAGTTTTCCACAGACGTTATCGCATTCAGGTCCACAGTAAAAATATTCATTTGGCCCTTTACATTTTTCTACAAAGGAATATATAAATATAGTAAGTTTTTTCTATCTTAAACTTTACCTATCGGCTTAGAAATAACAAGGCGACGGGGGATGACGGAATCCTGTCAGAGCTTCTAAAAGCAACTGGAGCACCGGTATCTACTGAAAGTCATTCAAAAGCTCTTTAGCACCAATCATTTAAAAGCTCTTTTACACGGTTGTTCCCGAAGTTATAACGCTGGAGATGTAGGACAGAATCGTGGTAGTGTTGTTCTGTTCTTTGAAAAACAGCGAAAAATACAGACCCATCTCGCTTATGAACTTTTTTTTTGTGTACAAAACTTTACAAAAATGATTACACAGTAAAAACATATAGGTATCCACACTTAAACATTAAACACAGTCTATAATAATTCCTAGTAGGAAATTAATCTTGAGTCGTGATGTGCTGTGTTATTCTTGATTGATGTCAGGTCGTGTGATCGAGTGACATTAGTTGTTTTCAATACGTAAGTAGGTACAATAGTTTGCGAATTAACTATCTTTTAAACTTCAAACCGTCTTAAACGCAAGTTTCATAGATGCAACAGAGGAATATGCACGTCAAAGTTGCGCGTCAACAGCGGTGCATTGCGGTCGTTGGGAGCAGTTATTCAAAAAGTTGTGTATTATGATCATCATTATGCTTTTTTTGAAGTGAAACTTCTAATGCAACTTCCAACAAGGTTGCGTTAAAAGTTTAACGCTACCATGGAGGGGGTATGAAAGCACTGTTGCGTCGAAGTTTCACTTCTGCCGCGCGGAGGGTCTCCGCTTGCACTTTTTGAAATGAAACTTCTAATGCGACTTCCAACAAGGTTGCGTTAAACGTTTAACGCTACCCCTCGGTAAGGAAGCACTGCTCTGTCGAAGTTTTACTTCTTCCGCGCGGAGGGACTCCACTTGCATTTTCTTTACTATGTGACTCGCCCTGCATTCGTGAAAGAAAATCAGTCGTTTCATTTGTACAATCAGGCTATTGACTCTTTACCGAAATGAATCAAACAGCGGCTTATTTATGCGGTTTCAGGATTTCATATCGAAAAAAGCGCTTTAACATAGGCGTTTTGTCGCGCGACTGTACCGCTGCACAGCGAAGCCCTTCACAAGTTCACATTGCAGCGGCAAGTCGTAACGCCGTCTCTAGCGACCGGCGGCGCCTTTTACAGTCGCGATGCAGCTGCGACCCGATAATTTGCAATTTGCTACACAATTAATTATACTCATGCGCTCTAAGCCCGACTGGCCACACACGACTACAAGGCGTAACTGCCACCGCTAGCTCGAAGCGCTGAAGTCTCGCTTCTGTCGCGCAAATGCGCTCTCTAAATTTACCATTTACCTACCAAAATGTAATCAGATAAGAAATGTTTTGAAAGTTTAAGTCCCTACTTTACGAGTTGATCATGACCAGTAGTTTAATGTATGTAGACTAGTGAACAGGGACCAATTTGGTTCTGGCGTTACTTGTCATATTCCAACCTAACCTGCTTTTTTGTTTCACACCTAATCTATAAAAGTAAGTTGCTTCTGGCACTTCGCCGGCCGCTGCTGGGGCACGCTCGCTTCGCTCGCCCGGCTCGTGCGTTGTTTGTCATGTTCTAACCTAACCTACTTTTTGATTCACACTTTAATCTATATAAGTGATTCGCTTCTGGCACTCTGCCGGCCGCTGCCGCGGCACGCTATGTTCGCTCGCACAGCTCGTGCATTGGTTGTAGTTGTAGTTTAATGTATGCAGACTAGTGTACAGGGACCAATTTGGTTCTGGCGTTGCTTGTCATGTAATATGTTCTATTCATGACATGATATTTTCCAAGTAAATTTAGTTTATTAAATATAATTTTGTTATACGAACTTGACGATGCTATTGCAGATATCTATTTTTATATTCTAATTCTGACATGATATTTTTTAATAATTATTAGTAATTTCTGGCATATTGCATAGTAACATACTGTTGCCGATAACGTAACTGCTATTGGTATGTTATCGTTGATAACGATAACATAACGTATTAATATGCTACTTGTTTCCTACCGGTACCTGTTGACATCCAAATTGTCACCTCAAATGACACTGACATTTATTTTTTGCTTGTATAGTATTTATTTGGTATTTAATTTGTTCTATTTTTAATTTGTTGAATCTTGATAATTTTTAGGTGTGTTTTAAAATGAATTTTAATTTTTAAGAAATAATTCTATAATTATAATAAGTATTATTAAAAGTATTGTTATTGGACGTTTTCAAGAACATGTAATGTGTCTACGAAATAAAGAGAATTTGACTTTGACTTTGACATGTTCTAACCTAACCTACTTTTTGTTTCACATCTAATCTATAAAAGTAAGTTGCTTCTGGCACTTCGCCGGCCGCTGCCGCGGCACGCTCGCTGCGCTCGCTCGGTTTGTGCGTTGTTTTACATGTTCTAACCTAAACTACTTTTTGGTTCATACTTTAATCTATATAAGTGATTCGCTTCTGGCACTATGCAGGCCGTTACAGCGGCACAATATGTTCGCTCGCACAGCTCGTGCGTTGGTTGTCATGTATGTATTCTAATTTCTAACATAACTTACTTTTTGTTTCACACCTAATATACAAAAGTTACTTGCTTCTGACACTTCGCCGGCCTCTACCTCTGCACGCTCGCTTCGCTCACTCGGCTCGTGCGTTGTTTGTCATGTACTAACCCAACCTAACCTACTTTTTGTATCACACCTAATTTACAAAAACGATTGTTTTCTCGCCCTTCGACGGCCGCACGACCTTCTAGGTAAGCGTGCTACAACCTAGACCGCTTATCTGCTCAACATCAGTCAGTATGTGGTCAAACGCAAACCTATTTAGAATTTAAAAAAAAAGACCTCCGACGGCCGTGGCACATTAATAATTCTACTAAATGAAACCTTGCCATCCAAAAATTTACTTATCGTCTATAAACTAGTGAACAGAGACTGATGCTCGCTTCGCTTGCTCAGCTCGTGCGTTGTGGTCGTAAGTAACCTATCAAATCGTAAATATATGTAGTAAATATATTTCTTGAAAAACAATAAATGTGACAGTGTTTATCGCTTCGCTCGTCGTCGGACCTATTTTTATAACTTTGCCCTAGAATTTACTTGTGGAAGACCTTACCCTGTATTAAGTGTATTTTATTATTACGAGTAAGTGTATTTATTAGTTATTACCTTTTTTTGGTTTATTTTGTTTTCGGATAAAATTCAGAGCATTGGCATGTTTTTTTAAACGATTGTTAAGTACTTTAAATATAAACTAAAATGATTGTCAAACGACACTTCATGAAATAAAATATGGTCAAGTGTTTTTTTTTTTTAACTTAATGTTTATTATTTAACAAGAAAGTTAAAAGACTTGTTTGTCAAATAAAACGTTATAGAATGTTAGTTTGCGTTGTTAGTTTTATAGAAAGTAATTATTTTGAGAAATAACCAATTTGTTAAATATTTTTGTCTAATAATCATTTGGCTTTGGTCGTGGGTTTGTCAAACGTTGGTAAACACATGCCTGTTTAAAAAAAAATTTTGTGAAATGGAATGGATACCAGAAAACATGCATGGGACGTTTGAAAAATACTATAACACTATTTTAAAAGTATAGTCTACAGAGCCTAATGGTATGTATATAAATAGAAATATTATTTATATACAAACACAAGATGAGTAAGTACAGTAAATAAATGTTAAATAAAACTAAAATTGAATTTAGAACAATTTTATTTATCGAATGAAAAAATAAATTTTGAATTATGTACTACTACCAGACAAAATGCCGAGACAATGACTACTACTACTAATGATACGAAAATATATTTTGAATCAAAAAGTGCTACCTAGACTCATTCACCTGAAAAAATAAGTCTTTTATTTATAAATAAGCTATAACTAGGTATTTAGTAGGTTATCAGGTAATACTAATATGATCCATATTTATAGTACTTAAAAAATATTACAATATAAACTGAAAATACTTTATAACTTAAAATAAACACAAATAAATAATACCAATCACCGAATTGTTAACGTTACGATGATTTGAAGAAAAAAATACTACAATTGAACCATTTTAATGAAACGTTTTCTACCAAAAATACTAAATAAAATTATATACAATACTGGCACACTACGTTACTTTAAATAAATAAATAAACTGAATCTCGAGTGGTGTGCTTAATTTCTTAGAAAAATATGCACTTGATACACATTTAATTATATACTTTTAAGAAAATGAAACAAATGTTAGTTGTTAGACCAGAAAAAAAGGTTATTTATACTAATAAGACATGGTAAGAAAACTTGCAGTACTAGGTACTCCTATAAGTTTTTCATGTTTTTACGCGCTCGATAGAGTTAGCGTTTTAAGGTTGCTTGTCTCAGTCAGCGCGCGAAATTCATTTTTTTAAGTTCTTTTTTGCCTTTTACAGATAAACTAGACATTTGAAGTAAACAAAGATTCATTTAGCGGCCATGGATATGTCGTGTTTACGAGTAACATGCACCTAAAAACCAATTTCGTGGTGATTTTCACCTTAGTTTTTAGTTGATGGATTATTGTATTATAATACCTTGTTAACACTATTTATGGCCGCTAAATGAGTTTATTAACTTAAAGCGAGCAGTTTATCTGTAAATGCAAAAAAAAAAACAAATAAAATTGAACTTGACGCAGTGAAATCACCTTTTAAGGTGAATTCACTGACTAGGTCAGCGGGAGCAACTCTTTTTTGGGGTTTTTGGCATTTACAGATTGATTGTTCTTTGTGAGTTTGCAAAAATTCATTTAGCTGCCATTAATACATAAGTTTGACATACACGATGCGATGATTTGATCAAATTTTCGCTTCATGCCAACAGGGAGCTCATTAAGTTAATTCAAAGGTAGGAATTGGTAGTTAACTATTTGTACTACTACCTGAAACTGGGCGCACAGAACGCGATGATCGCATCAATTCATCAGATCAGTTCAGTGGAGGCCAAATATAGGTAGTTAACTATAGCTGGTTAGTAGTTATTGAGGACCTTTGAATTAATTGAATGAGCTCCCAGTTGGAATGAAGCGAAAATTTGATCAAATCATCGCATCGTGTATGCCCACTTTTAGAGTCAACGAGGTATAGTATACAGAATGTTCAGTAAAGAGTGGATAATAACCACAGAACAGAGATCTAGTTGTACTGTTCTGTGGATAATACTCATTTATTGGCAAATTACAATTTACACGTCATTTTACAAAAAATGTTTTTTAAGCAAACATAAATGCTATAATTACAATATTGTTAAATAATTAAATAATTATGAATTATAACTAATTTGTACTACAATTGCATAAATACACAATTACACATAGTAACACATATATACTTCACTGGCTGGCGGGGGAGGCCACTACTAACCAAATACAAGAAAATTGTGTTCTGTGAAATGGCCACGGTTTTCGAGCTACTCGTATGTAACATTTTCTAAATTTTAAAAATAAAAAATCGGCCAAGTACGAGTAGGACTCGCGCACGAAGGGTTCCGTACTGTATGGGGCTCCCATACAGTACGGAACCCTTCGTATTATTGAAGTGAATATAAAACTAAATATTCTGTGAAAATTTCAAGCATCTACCTATTACCATTAATATAGAGCGAAAAACGTCTAAAAATTCAGGTTTGTTGTATGGGGGGCTCCTTAAGTATTTATTTTATTTTGTTTTTAGTATTTGTTGTTATAGCGGCAACAGAATTACATAATCTGTGAAAATTTCAGCTGCCTAGCTATCATGGTTCACGAGATACAGCCCGGTGACAGACAGATAGACAGACGGACAGACGGACATCGAAGTCTTAGTAATAGGGTCCCGTTTTTCCCTTTGGGTACGGAACCCTAAGAAGCACATCCTTGGTCTCTTTTCACATTCCTGTGGCCTGAGTTCTAGTTGTTTTATGTCTGTTTTTTTGCAAAGTAGTGACGGATAAGTTTGCTATCAAATCCAAACAGTCATTTTTGTGTCGCATCAACATTGAATTTGACAGATTTTGTCAAAAAACAAAGGTTTTCAATGTTTGTTTTTTCAAAATGTTCTAAGGAGCAAAATCTAGTGACTTACTTTGAGCTCCTATTCTGAAAATAAAGAAAGCCCATCAAGATGCCGATCTTTTTAAAACTAGTTTAAAACTAGTTCACTTACGTTCTAAAGTGGTATAACAGATAGCATTTAAATCATCCAAAAAAGAAAATTAGCTCATAAAGTGTAGCAAAGTTAAACGTTTAAAACTCCATAAAGACATTGGATTGTATTGTTAAATCACTTAACAATTCTCGGAAATTGATAGCAGCCCATGCATCAGAGGTACTGAAGAACTGTCCTTATCTTTTGTAGATCTAGTGAGAGATCAAAATTTAGAAAATGTTAAATATGTATCCCTAAAACCGTGGCAATTTCACTGAATACAAATTTTGTGTATTGGGTTAGTAGTGACCTCCCTTGCTCTCCAATGAAGTATTATCTAGAAACGCGGCAGCGTGTCCAGCCAAAGCAAAGTAAAAGGCGATGCATCAGCCGTGTGTAATATTACACGAATCATTTCGAGTCACTTTTGACCCCTAATAACTTGAAAATTATTTGACATTTTTTTTTGAAATTTAGCATATTTATTGAAGTCTTTTGATTTGTATAGAATATACAATTTCATTAATTTTGCTCCAACAGTAAATAATATATTTACGTTTAAAAACCAGGGACGGGAAAATTTCATTGACTGATTCACTCATTCACTCACTGACTTATAGATCAAAAACCTAACGCTGCACAAATCCCATTAAAAATGTTGCAAATCTAAACTCTATCGAGCGCGGAAAATACTTGACAAACTACAGATCTATCAAACTTACCAGCCAAAGAAAATTAGTACGGCTACTCTCCTTTTTCACATGCTGGTAAAAAAAAAAAAAACAATATTTAATAGTTGTAATTACTCTAAATTACACACAGAGGTACGTTACTCTGGCTACGTGATTATGGCCTAAATATATTTGTTTAAATACGTACTAAGTACTAATGGTACGTATGGTATTAGGTACTTATGTATCGTAAAAGATACTGAAATATACTTACGCGTAAATTTAGAACGTTTTAAAACACCGACTTCTTCTACTTCACGACTTTCAATACAAAATCAAATGAAATGTATTCAATAGATATAAAATTACATTGGAAATTAGCATCTAAATTATTCAATAACGTATGAATTCGGAAAGAACTTATTTATTTTTCTATATGCTATCTATAATTTTGTACGCCTGAATAACCTACTAGACTTCATAAAACTTACTAAATTATTTCACTTAATTTAATATTCGTTTATTTGCGGATATGGGTAAATAAAGATGGCATTAATACATGAAATCGAGCTCCAGTTAATTTAACGGATGTGTGTACACTCAGTATAAGATTATAATAACAAAATCACATTACATCATTACATTTTTGTAAATCGCCCCTTGCGAAAATAAATATTAAAAAAATATATACAGGGTCATAGGTATTAAACGCAAAAAAAAATTAAGGGCGGGTCTAGTACATCTAGACAAACAACTTTTGTCCCAGCACTTTTGGAAAATTACGAAGAAAAAATCAGCTTTTCATACAAAAAGTTCGTCAACGCGCGGCAAAATGTATGGAGAAGCGAATTTTCAAACGTCGTAGATCAAAACTTGTTTGTTTAGAGATTTAATACCTATGACCTTGTATAGTTACACGAAGATATTTATGTTGGTTTCGGTTTATAAATAAATTCATACTAAAGTAAGTTCGTATATGCCGGGTGGCTAGATCTGGTGTCAGAGTTTTTAGGCTGCCTGAAGGCCTCTTACATGACTAGACGGTTGAAACAACCAGGATCTACAATTTAACGTGTCATCCCAGCCATGCCATGGTAGCGCTCAATTCATACTCAGGCTTCAGGTTAGATTTTACAAAACATCATCATGGCATCGCATGCCAGTTATTTAAATATTTCACAACGCAACAAGAAAACTGGCACACATTCTTTCAGGATGATTATGTATTCCTTGTATGTATATTTATCATTGTTTTTTGTATAAGTTTATATTATATTACTAATTTCAGATTTCGATGAATCAGTTTTTTTTTTTTTTAATTTAGGACTACTCCAGAATGTCACCACTACATTACTTTCTGTATAGTACCCACAACACGGGCCTCGAGCCTAGTGTGGGACCAAAGGATACTTCGCTTATGAATCCTGAATCGAATTATCTTGCCAAATTTCAACTGTTATTCATGTATTTCAATTTTAGTTAATAAATATCTTTGACTTTGACTGTTATTTTAATAGTCAAAGTTAAGGGGTAATATTATTAAAGGGATAATATTAATACTTTACCGTCATTACTTATATTTTGTTCTTAGATATTGTTTACTTACTAGGGCAGTGGTGCATGGGAATACATGTTCCTGTTGCATCCCTAGCATATCCATCTTTGCAGTAGCATCTATACACACAGTGTTTTTCATTTCTGTGACAGTTATGTTTGCTTTCTTTGTGCAGTTTATCGCATACGTTGTCACACGCAGGTCCACAAGAAAATTGTTCATGAGGTCCCTTACATTTCACTGAAAAAAATACAAGTTTTATAAATGACTGATGATGCAAATCTTTAATTTTTTTACACATTTCCATATATCAAGTTTTGTAATATAGAAATATGTGAGCTAAATAAATTCGTTTCAAGCTGGGTGGCTACGTCTGCTGGTGTCAAAGATTTTATGGAACCTAATGAAAGCTCATTATGTGGTAATTAATCTAACAAAGCGCTTTGTGGAAAAACCATTTCGACACTTCTGTACCTTACAGCTATTTTTCTTTATTTATTGTTTTTGTGTATAGATATGAATCAAGTCAAATAAACTTTTTATTTTTAATTCAGTCCAAAATTCCAAAACCTGAAGTTCACTTTTCATGCTTTAAGTATTTGGTAAAAACTATAGAAATACTAAACTATACGAATCACAAAAAATGCAGCGCTACTGTCCCTACATAAAACTGATCATATGGAAAATCAGTAAAAATACACACATATTCTATAAAATAAAATAAGATAATAACAATGTCAACTTACTATTACGACACTGTTTTTCAGTTACACAAGTACCATTATCAAGTCTGTAGTAATCCTTTTTGCACGTGCATCCTTTAACACACTTGATTGGGTCAATGCAGAGCATTGGGCCTCCGACTTGAGAACAGTTTCTCCACCCACAGCCACCGTTGACGCAAGAGTCGGGCACTTCATTGTTGGAGGCATTACAAACAGGAGCTAGAAAAAACAGTAGGTACATGATAAAATTCCCTGTATATCCTACTAATATTATAAACGTGAAAGTTTGTCAGGATGGATGGATGGATGTGTGGATGTTTGTTACTCTTTCACGCAAAAACTACTGAACGTATTGAGAAGAAACTTTGCAATTATATAGCTTATACATCAGAATAATACATAGGCTATAAATTATAATGAAATTGCGTAAATTTTCCATATTAGAACAATAAGTGTTAAGTACCTAAGTAGGAAAAATTCTGCCATTTACGAGCTATTCTAGCGTGCGCTCCAAGCAATGACAAAAAAAAACTGTCAAATCAAACAAATGTCGAATCGAATTTTTAGGTTTTTTTATTTTCCACCTCCTTTATTAAGGGTGGTAAGGTAGGGCCTCGAAATATCATGCGGGCGAAGCCGCGGGTAAAATCTAGTCAGATATATTAATGTCGATTTTAATACTAAATAACTAGTTTTTGAGGGTTGGGTTTAGAATAATGTAACTCGAACCTGAGGATTGTGACACTGTACACTGTGTGGGGACCACGGGGGTGTATTTCAATAGTCCCTATGAATTCTGGCTGTCGGAGTTGCGCCGAAGTATATTAAATTAATTATACAAAATGTTGAAAAATTCGAGATATAGGTTAGCAAAACACTTCGAAAATTACTTGTCAACCCGTAAAACGAAACAAATATTTTGCAAAATTCTTATTTTGAAGTTGGGTCAAAGTATCAAAATGAAACGTCATTTTATTGACATTGACAGCAAATCTGTCATTTGACTGACAGATAACTGGTCGCTCGCGTTAAATATGTATACAAATTAAAGTAATAGTTGTTAGTTTGGTGTTTTATTTGATAGTACCTTAAAAATGAATATTATATAACTCTCCGGCTCCCAACCCAAAATCGTGTTACATTTTTCTAAACCTTACCCGTTTTTGACAATAACGTTACATCCGACTTCATAATATAATATGAGAACATCACCAAATGAATGTAGTCAGATTATATCGAGAGCATCATTCCATAGGGGCGTATCGCTTTTTGACCACTTTTCAGGAGAGGCAAAAAACTGTCTAACTTTTTATTGAGACATCGTATAATACTAATATTTTCAGTATAAATATTAAAAGTGATGCCGGATGTTATAGTATTTTATAAATTGATGTATTTTGGTTTCTTCTTGTAGATTTTGTTCTTACGCTTCTATGGCTCGGATTTTTACACAATTGGGCTCCGTTTTGCTATACAATTTGGGGCATTTAGCAAAAATTCTACAATTAATTTCACCTCGTTGATTTAATATAAACGCCATGACAGTAATTATCAGATAGACAGTTTTTATTTAAGTAGCCTAGATTTCAAAATATTCTAATTTGTACGCCCCTCTGGCACGACAAGATTATAGAATAATATCTCAAATTCTGTTAAGGCGTATAGGTTATATGCATACTGACAAGGTGTTTTAGTAAAATTGAGAAGTAATCTAAACCATTTTGAATGTTATTACACTCTAAATATAATAAAATATGATTTTATATACCTATGTAGTGTTTAACATAATTGATTAATAACTATACACCAGCTGATAAGGACAGGTATCGTGGAGATAAATGTAGTGATGCAGAATAAATTATTATAGATTTTGAGTTAATAATTATTTGAAAAAAATTACAACTTAGTTACAGACTGGTTTCAGTGCTAAGATCGCAAATAATGGATTTCATAATGGTTTTGATGTATGCAGTCTAATATAAATACTACATTCAACGTAATTATATTTAGTTATTTCATTTTATCGCAAGAAAGCTATTTAAGTCAGTTTTTTTAAATACTACTCAATTTAAACCGCTCAAATATTATTAAAAAAATGCAATCTTAGAATTGCGCTAGCAAGATTGTATTTAGTCAGCACACAAAGTTTAAATTATTTGAGTTTTTGTCACTTACAGCTGAAAACATTTAGTTTTAGAAATTTGATGCTCAGGCTCATCTTGGTAGGAATATTTTCCCTATTAAAACCTATGAATAGAGTGTTAAATACAGAATGTTGTTTTACGAACTGCAGGTCCCTGCAGTTCGATTTAAGATTTATAAAAGTCACAAAAAACAGCTGCTCCATTTTGTCGAGAGTCAGTGAAGTTTTTGTAATAAACTCAATTATTTTTGATAATTTGGTGACAAGTATATATTTTTAATCATAAAATCTTTTCACAGAATGGAAAATTTTGGAAATTTTACATACAAGCACCAAAGCGGGTTGGTTTAGTCGCTTCAACGTGTAGTTTTTGGTTATCTATACACACACCTGTTATGTTATTATTTTCTAATCCTTAACACCCTGTAAGTGCGTAAATAGTTATTTTGTGACGATGACTTGACTTATTCGATACAACACTGTTCACTTTAATTTAGGCTTGTTATAAATAGAACGTAATAGGGGAATTAATAAGGAAAATCATAAAAATATACCTGATATACCTGATCTAAAAGTAGGTAAGTGTAGAAATAGGCAGAGAAAAGTAAACATTAAAAGAGTACGAGTATTATTATATGCGCTAGGTCATCTAGAATACTGTAGAAGGTACATAATATTTTTATGACTTGGGTAGTTTATAAGGATTTCAAATAAAAAATCACATTATACAAGATATAATTATTTTTAGCAAAAAATGGCAAAACCGCCTTCCATCGTGTACAAAATTTGAATATTTTGCTAAAATTGTTTACATTATTTTTATAAGGCGGTACAGCTTAGCCGTTTTCTGTAAAATTTAAATGGGATCATCTCGAGTCGGGAGTATATCCATTCGAACTAAAAAATAAATTTTCGATTCGGTTCACAATTGGCACAATTATCGATGTTCATCGTGTACAAAATTCGGAAATTTCGCCCAAATTGCTCACATTATTGTTGGTTTTTTCAAAAACGGCTAAGCCTATTTCTGTAAAATTTAAATGGACCACCTAGGGAGTGTACCCTTTCGAACTTAAAAACTTTTCTATTCGGTTCACAATTGGCGGAATTATCGCTGAACGTACGCAAAAAACATACATACAGACGAACATAGAACCTTTTCCTTTTTGGAAGTCGGTTAACCACTAGAACGTCGTCGTTTCGCTTATTTGTGCATCAAACGTCGCCGTCTCGAATCCATTTTTGCGTCAAACGTCACTGCCCCGAGTCAAATTTTTCGCGCGCGGTTGCATGGTATCCGTCCCTCTAAAAACGAATATCAAAGGAACAATAGACAAGCTACGTTCTAATAAAAAATACCGTGGAGTAGCCTAATTTATTGGCAAAAGTATTTTTTATATGTCTATGATTCAAGTCTACACCTTAATACTTTAAAAAAAATAGTAAACTTCCGACAACACTACTTACCGAACCTCCCGCCATCCCCAACTTTAGAACACAATATTTCGATCACAACACAATTATCACTATAAATTACATACACCATTCGAAAGGAAAAGTCTTTAGCAATGTTTTAATATACTATATGAATTAGTTAAAATTTACCACATATTTCAGACAAAAACTGCACACTACTCCCGAATTGAACCAAAGTGGGCGCGGCGCCGGCACAAAATGGGGTCGGGCATCTCCAAAACAGTTGCAAGGAACTGTTTATTGACTTGAAGGCCATCTATGGTTCATTCCGAACATTAAATACTAGCGTTATTACGAAAAAGAACTCTAACTTTACGGTTTAAAGCTGTTTTTTGCAAAATCACAAAATGGGACAAAAGTTCCCATCGACGTTTGACGCAATTTTATTTTTTGGACAAAAGTTCCCATCGACGTTTGAGAGCATTTTGCATTTGGACTACAGTCACCATCGACGTTCCAGTGGAAAAAATAAAACTGCTTGATATAAAACAATTAATGATGACAATGAAAATGATTTGACTCCTTACAGCTAGTAAATAATCTTAATTTTTGTAGCATACTTTGCTCATACGCCTCTTTTCCACGACAGATTTATTTAATTTCTCGTATACGCCTATAAAGTTCACACGAATATCAAAAAAACTAAGATACTTTAAAATTTGTATGTTAGACGAATACATGGGTCCGTAGTTATATATTTCAATGATGAAATAAAATAAAAATCGCGTTTTTGTCGATACGCCCCTCTGGAATGATGCCCTCGATATACGCAATTAGATATTATCAAATAACTCAAAAACTACTGGTTAGATCATTATAATGTAAATGGAGACTACATAAAACACATCAGTTTTCAAATGAAAACAATAATCATCATTATTTAGTCTTTATTCCCCAAACTGGGTACAATAAAGTATCGTAGGGCCTAGGCATTCTGTAACATTTGGAAAATACATTTTTTGAAGTAGGTGCTAAATGTTGCTGGTATACAATATGAACAAAATGACGAAATTCGTAGTCAAGTACTGAGATGTCACAGTACAGACCCCTAATTCAGCTAGGAGAGACGAAACTGAACTATGAAACGTTTGTAAACACTATGGTTGTGAATAATTTTCACAAACGTTCATAAGTTTAGATTTTTTTGATCTTAGATTAGTAAAGTTAGCTGAAACAGATTCTTCAATAATACCCAAGTAAAATAATTTTGATAACTTACAGCAATTTTCAAAAGTGACACAGCTGTTGGTATAAGTATCGTAGAAGTACCCGTCAAGGCATTCGCATTTGTTCATCAGTGGCGTGCATGCTATCCTCGGACAAAACTTTGGGTTGATATAGTTATTGGGACAACGTTTGCCGCAGTTCGTTCCACATCCAAGACGCGCGTGTGGATCACCTCCACATGTCGCTAAATGACAGATTAGATAATAGTTACACTTTGTGTTTGTTTTTAATAAATCATTATTAATGTAGGCACTTATAAACGATTTGCACTCGGCTCAAATTAAATAAATAAACAAAAGATAGCGCGCGACCAGATTCTGGGCAGGCTTTTTGGGACGAAACGGTCATAACCAGAATCTGGGCGCTTGCGACTCAAAGGGATAAACGATTTATCAGCATTAAGAGGCCCATTTCTGAGTAGTTTAAGGCCAGATGTTGGTTATAAAAAGGATTGTCTGGCTGGGAAAATAATTGCCTGTCTGCCATGAAGAAATGTCGTCTTCAACACCTGAAGTTACAACTCATCTGTTTATTTGTGAGAGGGTCTAAAGTTTTATCAAATTGTTTGTCTGCTGTGAATATGCCAATTTTGAGAGGCATAGATTTTTATTTGCCAATAAAATGACACTGCATAAACAGTATTCTACTTTATTGCTAAACCTAAAGCGCAATAAATTAAAGAAAAGTGAACATTGTACTTCAGATAACATTAAAAATTTAATGCATTGATGTGTATAGTAAAATCGTAAGATTTCCCACCGGTGAACACTTTGTCGAAGTTCTGAAAGCAGTACGAGGGTCAAACTGAAAGTTCTTAGAACTGGCCACTTATAAACAATATAATAAAAAAATAATTCTATAATTTGAAAATAGAACTCTTTGCCAATATTACTGAGTATATACTTCATTCATTTGTCATTTGTTTTACGATTTGGCGGCAAATTGAAAATTGTCTGTGTCACGTCAACATGAATTTAACACGAGAAAATTTTCGTGCAATGATTTTTTATGACTTTCGATGTCATTTAAGTCAACAAGAAAGTTATGATAGACTACGATTGGCCTTTCACGATGAAGCCCCATCTCGTGCGACTGTTTACAACTGGTTTAATGAGTTTAAACGTGGTCGCACTAATCTCACTGATGATTTACGTGAGGGACGGCCTTCTACGGCGACGACTGAAGATAACATCTGTGTTGTGCGGCGTATGATAGAGACTGACAAAAGAGTGACCTATCAGCAGATTCGGACAAGCTTAGGCATCGGTATGAGTCAAGTGCACAAAATCCTACACGAACATTTAGCGGTCAGGAAGCTTTGCGCCCGGTGGATACCTCATAATTTGACTGAGGCTCAAAAACTCCATCGTGTGGATTGGTGCCGTAAAATGATTGAAAGATTTAACGGAGGTGACTCAAATGCTGTGTTCGACATACTAACAGGTGACGAAAGCTGGATTTACTGTTATGATCCTGAAACCAAAAGACAATCTGCTCAGTGGGTGTTTCCTTTCGAGGAGTTGCCAACTAAAGTGAAGAGAGATCGAAGTGCGGGGAAAAAAATGGTGGCCTCGTTCTTTGGAAGGATAGGTCATTTCGCGACAATTGTGTTAGAGGATCAAAAAACAGTTTCTGCAGAATGGTACACTACCAATTGTTTGCCACTTGTCTTGGAAAAAGTTCGAGAGAAACGACCTCGCAGTAGGATCCTCCTTCACCACGACAACGCCTCATCGCACACCGCCAAGCGAACGATCGACTATTTGGCGACATCAAACGTTGAATTACTGGGTCACCCGCCGTATAGCCCCGACCTCGCGCCTTGTGATTTTTATTTATTTTCAAAAATTAAAGAAAAACTTAAAGGAAAGCGGTTTATGAATGCTGAAGAAGCGGTGGCTGCGTATCGCGATGCCATTGAAGAGACCCCTAAGGACGAGTGGGCAAAGTGCTTTTCCCAGTGGTTCCATCGCATGCAGCGGTGTATTGACGTGAATGGACAATATTTTGAAAAGATATAATAAAACTAATAACTGGCTAATGTAATCAGTTTTTGATTTTCTAAGAACTTTCAGTTTGACCCTCGTATATACAAAAAAGTACTTACAACATTGGTTAATCGGTATGCAAACTCCACTTTCGTTTCTTACTTGTCCACTTTGACAGACACATTCTTTTACACAAGTTTTATTACAGTGTAGTGGAAACCCAACTTGAGCGCAAGTCTTAGGCTTGCAAGTAGGGTTGGAACAGTTTTCAAAAACTTCATTTTTGGGACAAATATCCGCTGCAAAAAAGTTGTTGTTAAAGTAGTATTCTACAGGTAGTGACAGATGCAGAATTCGTAGCAAGAGAACATAATATAATGAGGTATATTTTGCGTACAAGCCATGATGTAGTAGTAATGACATCCGCCTTGCAATTTTGAGGTCGTGGGTTCAAATCCCGCTCCCGTATCAATAAATTTCTCGGAATTTATGTACGGAATTTCACGCCATATATCGCGAGGCTACCTGCATACGTCTGTAGAAGAAATTCGAAGGCGTATGGGAATCCACCAACCCGCACTGGACTAGCGTGGTGGATATGGCCCAATCACCCTTCGTTGGTATGCCTAAATCTTGCAGTGGACTCATATAAAGGCTGATACAGTACAGTATACTCTGAGTGCAGTGTTTACTGTACCGTATAGCAGTGTCCTGCTTATACTCAGTTTAGCCTGGCAAATAAGGTAATTATGTGTCTTTGACTTTAGTTTGATAACAAATTTCCACGTCTGGGACACGATCTACCAAGCAAAACCTTAGCATAGGCCATTCATTTAAGCCACACGGATTTTATGAATGTGCTTTTTAGTATTGAGTAAAGTAAAAAAAATATGTGATGATTCAATAAGAAAACTTACTGCATTGTGCTTCTCTAACGCATTTTTGTTGGATAGAATCGAAATAGTGGTCAGGTATGCAATCACATCCGTTGAGGTGGCATATTTTAGTGCAAGGGCCTAATTTGACTAGGTCACGGCAACGCCTGCCGCAGTTTACTCCACACCCAGGCCTAGCATAGGGATCGCCTCTACATGAACCTGGAAGTTTAAGAAATGTTTTAATTAGTATTTTTGGTGTATTATATTAAATCGTATACTTAAACATTAATTTTTTTATCAGCCTTCAAAGGCTCACTGCTGAGTAGTGGTGATGATGAAAAAACTTGTCTGATTGAGAATATATTGCTGGTCTACCATAAAAAAGACTATCGTCTTCAACACCTGAAGTTAAATAACTCTGCTGTTTATTTGTGAGAGGGTTATATCTAACGTCTTATTAGATTGTTTGTCTGCTGTGAATATGCCAATTTCGGAGGCATACACTTTTATTCGTCAAAATAACACTGCATAAATAGTATTCTACTTTATTTAAACGAAAAGAAAAGTGAATGATGGACTTCAGATAAGATTAAGAATTTGAAGCATTGATGTGTACAGTAAAATCATTGTTCATCTAAACAACGTCTCCGACCTTTGTCGAAGTTCTGAAAGCAGGACATTTAAAAAAGTACTTACGACATTGGTTAATCGGTATGCAAACTCCACTTTCATTTCTTACTTGTCCACTTTGACAGACACATTCTTTTACACAAGTTTTATTACAGTGTAGTGGAAACCCAACTTGAGCGCAAGTCTTGGGCTTGCAAGTAGGGTTGGAACAGTTTTCAAAAACTTCATTTTTGGGACAAATATCCGCTGCAAAAAAAATGTTGTTAAAGTAGTATTCTAATGAGAAATGCAAAATTTGTAGCAAGAGAACATAATATAATGAGGTATATTCTGCGTATAAGCGATGATGTAATAGTAATGACATCCCCCTTGTAATCATGAGGTCGTGGGTTCAAATCCCGCTCCCGTATCAATAAATTTCTCGGAATTTATGTACGGAATTTCACGCCATATATCGCGAGGCTACCTGCATACGTCTGTAGAAGAAATTCGAAGGCGTATGGGAATCCACCAACCCGCACTGGACTAGCGTGGTGGATATGGCCCAATCACCCTTCGTGGGTATGCCTACATCCTGCAGTGGACTTATAAAAAGGCTGGTATAGTACATTATAACCTGAGTATGATAGTTTAGTAACACGCATCTTGATTAGTAAGGCACACCCGTGCAGTTATAACCATAAAACAAACGTATGGTTCAGGAGCTATCAACGCGAAGCAACTTTATCTATTCACTGTTTGATGATATCATCTGACCATAGAGCTAATGGTCGACCTCTATACCATCGGCCAACTCTCGGGTACCGCACGTAACCTGCCTTGGTCCACCTGTTGACATTTCTTATAGCCTAGTGTCCTGTCTATACTCAGTTTAGCCTGGCAATTAATGTAGTTATATGTCTTTGACTTTAGTTTGACGCTGAATTTCCACGTCTGGGACACGATCTACTAGATTCTAGCATAGCTCATTCATTTAAGCTACACGGCTTCAAAGGCTTACTGCTGAGTGGTGTTGATGACGACAAAACTTGTCTGATTGAGAAAATAATTGCTGATCTACCATAAAAAAGACTATCGTCTTCAACACCTGAAGTTAAACAACTCTGCTGTTTATTTGTGAGAAGGTTGTATCTAAAGTTTTATCAGATCATTTGTCTGCTGTGAATATGCCACTTTTGGAGGCATACACCGTTATTCGTTAAAATAACACTGCATAAATAGTATTCTACTTTATTGCTAAGCCTAAACAATAAACCAAAAGAAAAGTGTACGATTTACTTCAGATAAGATTAAGAATTTGAAGCATTGATGTGTACAGAAAAATCGTAAGATCACTCTGGTCGTATCACACATTGTTCATCTAAACAACGTCTCCGACCTATGTCGAAGTTCTGAAAGCAGGACATATAAAAAGTACTTACGACATTGGTTAATCGGTATGCAAATTCCACTTTTATTTCTTACATAATCTTTTTTACAGACACATTCTTTTACACAAGTTTCATTACAGTGTAGTGGGAACCCAACTTGAGCGCAAGTCTTGGGCTTGCAAGTAGGGTTGGAGCAGTTTTCAAAAACTTCATTTTTGGGGCAATAATCCGCTAAAAAATAATAATAAGTTGTTGAAGTAAAATTCTGATAACAGATGCAGAATAAGTAGCAAGAGAACAAAATATAATGAGCTGTATTCTGCGTACAAGCCATGATAGTCTAGTGGTAATGACATCCGCTTTGCAATCATGAGGTAGTGGGTTCAAATTCCGGTTCCGTATCAATGTTTTTTTCGGAATTTATGTAAAAAAATTCACGCCACAGGCCGAAAACGGTAAAAGAAAATATCGTGAGGCAACCTGCATACGTATGTAAAAGAAATTCAAAGGCATATGTGAATCTATCAACCCGCACTAGACCAACGTGATGGATATAACCCAATCACCCTCTGTGAGTAGGCCTACGACCTGCAGTGGACTCATAGAAAGGCTTATACAGTATACTCTGAGTAAAATGGTTTAGTAACACGCATCTTGATTAATAAGGCACACCCGTACTGTTGTGCATTACACAATGAATTTTTGTTGATTATAGCATAATAAAGTGCGCTAACGGAATAATTTGTATTAATCAAGTTATTTGAGTAGATATCTCATAACAGTATAATTTTTGTCATCGTTATAAGTTTTAATAACCACAACGACAAGCTGACTAGATTGATTGTTTTTTTTTTTATTATTTTAGTCGCACTTATTTTGTGACAAAGAAAATGCTGGCATTAAGGCAATTGGCATGATGACAGGGTAAAAAAATCATTATTATAACTAGTCCGTTAGTTATGGTAAAAAAAAATATTGGGCACGTATTTTTTCTTTTGTCAATCAAACAACAAATGACATAGATAAACCTTGTCAAAGTTTGGGAGTGGGGACTCGTTACGTCACTTCTTACGTAATTATATACATTCGTATGGTACTTGTGACATCACGCGGAACTTTGAAGGGCTATATCTTTGTCAATTTTTGTTTAATTGACAAAAAAACTATGTCTAGTTTTTCTTGAAAGTCTATCTGACGGACTCATTATAAGGTACTATATTATTTTTTTGGCTATCATGCCTATTGTGAAGTGCCAACTTGCCCACACAAAAATACTAAGCTGTTTTCTACCTCTAAATATTGTCCGAGTGATTTTGTATCATGTAATCAGCACTTCAGTAGGTTTATACGTCTTAGTATTTTTAAATGACCTTAAAGTTATAAACCTCTAAAAATCATATTTCACCCAAACTTTTGTCTGAAAATTATACAGAAACTAAAAACTTTTCTGAAAAAAATAAACGTACGAGCGTGCAATTTTTTCTTACTCAAGCGATCGACACCAAAACATAACATTTTGTTACTATTTAAGGGAAAAACAAAAAAAAATCCGCCAAGTGCGAGTCGGACTCCCGCACGAAGGGTTTGTTCCGTATGGGAGCTCCATTCCACTTGCCGTTAATAATAGCGAGCAAAAAACTCCTAAAAATCACATTTGTTGAATTGGAGCCCCCCTTAAATATTTATTTTATTTTGTTTTTAGTATTTGTTGTTATAGCGGCAACAGAAATACATCATCAGTGAAAATTTCAGCTGCCTAGCTATCACGGTTCATGAGATACAGCCCGGTGACAGACAGACGGACAGACGGACATCGAAGTCTTAGTAGTAGTGTCCCGTTTTTACCCTTTGGGTACGGAATCCTAAAAAAAAGATTGAGTGAGGAGGAGTGGGTGAAAGAGGTTTCTCTCGGAATGTTTTTTCTCGTTGTTCTACAGAAAATACTAAATTATTATTCAGTTCAGAATCCTCTAGCTGTAAAACCGTGTCCTCATATCCAGTACTCACGGCACTGTTTCTTAAGAATAAGTAGGTACATGTTCTGTTGTCGTTTCTCACATACCCATCAACACAAACGCAACCGGGTTTTTTCACACACGGTTTATCCTCAGGTTGCGTGGCGCAAGATTTGGAAAATTCTAGCTCACTGCAATACTGTTGGTCACTGTTTGCGCCAGGGCATATAACATAACCCTCATTTACTGGACATTGATTTTCTAAATACAAACAATTTAAAATAATACGTGTCCTGTTTTCTTCTGAATAGTAGGTATCTAGACAATCTAGCTAGTTTAGCTATAATAGTTAGCAATATAATATGCAATTATAGCAATAGCTAGAATAATTAGCTAGTATAGCTAATAATATATTAATAACTCTTTGGTGGCTGCCCATGTGATATGGGACCACCAAACACCACTGATAAACAACATTCTGTATCATTAATTAATATCATAAATTGTGGATGGAATGTAACGATTTTTGTTAAATGTCAAAAAATAATCTTAGCATCAAACTCCTTATTAATTGCGATGAATATTTATTGTGTTTATATTACACAATAATTGCAACTGTGAGCCACTCCTAAAGCAATAATAATGTAGCTTACTTAAAAAAAAAACATTATGTTTTCATCATATACGCAGGTACGCTAATTATATCGAAAATGAAGTCGAAATTTTCATGTTGTCAGTTCATGTCAGTGATACGTGGTGTGGTTAATTTTGCACTCAAGCTCTGTTTTTCTGGCAAAATAGTGGCCGTCATACAAAGTTATCCAGAACTGGTGTACTAAGTTATCCAGAACTGGTGTACTAAGGAGGTGATTTACACCATCATTATGAACAGCTTTTAATAAGGAACCAAACCAGAATTCGATTCATACATTTTGTCGATTCCGAGTTGCCGTTTTGTATGGAACAGCTAATTAGTACAGGGTAGGCAGATAAACCCTGTGTAGTGGAATTGATCGCGCGGTGCATGTTCTCACTAGAACGATGTCTATGTAAACAAAATGGCGCTATTTTTGAGAGCCACAATTACTTAACGCCGTAAAGTGAGAGAGGACTTATAACGTTAGTAATATTACACACTTACACCGCTATCCAAACCCGAGTTTAGTAGGTAGATACTATAATTGATTAATTAAGACACTTACGACATTCTTCGCGTGGAACACATTTATTGGTGATGTTATTATGGTAAAATCCATCTTTGCAGTCGCAAGCGTTTTCTTTACATATGGCAGAACAAACTACAGGTCCCTTATGGCCAATATTAGAACATTGCTTGTTACAATTTCCACCACATCCCGACACAGCATTTTTATCACCACCACATGAGGCTGCATCGAAAATACACATTAGTGTTCATAGTTTTCTTAGTAAAATAATGACCAAATCGACCATCAGCATTTTCTAAAAATCACCTTACAAAGAATTTATTTAAATCCCTAGCTTACAATGTCAAATAAAACTTATTTAACACTTAAATCTTATATTTTTCTCGACTTCCAATATAGAGGAGGACGAAAAAAAAATCATACAGACGAACATAGTATACTTACTATGTTCGTCTGTATGTTTATTTTCGTGTTTGTTCATGGATATTTTTGCCAATTGTGAACCGATTTAAAAAATAATGTTTTAGTTCGAAAGAGTATACTTCCGAGATGGTCATATTTAGATTTTATAGAAATCGGATGAGCCGTTTCTGAAATATCAACAATAATGTAAGAATTGCTACATGGATGAGACATTGTTTCGATTCGTGCGAACTATTAGAATCCCGGTGGAAGTCGGTTTCGCAATTTTTGCCGAATATTATCTAAATCAAATCCGTAAGACTTAAACAAAGCATGGCGATACTTTGCGCCAAACAGAAACAAGTATTGTAAAAAACTTATTTTTAATAAACAATCTTTTACTGAACAAGTACTCTCCAAGACGAATCAAATGACCCAAAACTCGATAGGGTTGCGCCGTTTCATTAGTGTGTTCCTATGACCACCTTCCAGATCCATCATCAGACCCTGGTTTCCATTGAAAGACAAACTACTCGATAAGGCAATTCAAATGAACCCAAACTCAGTGAGGTTGTGTAGTTTCATTGCTAAGTTCCTTTGTTTCGTTATAATATTAGTAAGAATGACAGCAATCTATCAGCATGTACCCATAATAGAATTACCATTGAAAGTTTACTTACGACATTGATTTTTCGGTATACACACTCCACTTTTATCACATCTAACATATCCATTCTGGCAGATGCATCCCCTCCTGCATCTTGATTTACAGTCTAGTGGAAATCCGAGATCGGAGCAGAATTGAGGTTTACAAACTGGGTTGGAACAGTCTTCATAGACCTCGTAGGGACCGCAATTTCTATCTGCAAATGTACTTATTTATTATTTTATCAGTAAAATATGTGCGGGCATTCAACCGACTACAGTCCACAACTGTCTTAAGAGGGATTTACATGGGTAACTAAAGCCGCAGGATTATTGCCGCGCGGCTAAAAACGATTGTCTACGAGTAAATGGCAACTCGACTAGACAGTAAGACACCATTTAGATTTAGACCATAGAAGTTCGGGTGTATGTGAATCTTTTTCTAACGTTATTTTAAATTTCTTTTTTAAAATGGGACGAAGTGATGTATATTTATTGCTATTTTAGTACGGTTTCTAATACTTTAGTTCTAATTTTACGGTTTAGAGGGTCGATTTTCGCATCGCGGCAAAAATTGTGCGGCATCAGTCACCCGTCTAGATTCCCGTTTTATCGCATATTTGCATGTATGAATACATAGTCATTGAATTTCTAAAAACATTATGTAGCAATAGCTCATGTCAATAGCTCATGAATGTTAATTATATCTGAACGTATAACGCGTTTTCTGAATTATTAATTGTAATTATGCGATCACTGTTTTTATAACCTACTCATTGATACAAATATTGTAACCTAACGTGTTAATAATACTTATACTACACCTGCTCGGAAAGTACCTTGATACTTTATCAAATTTACGGTAGAAAGTACGTCATTGCATATCGAACAAATATGCGGGGAGAAAACGCATCTGAGCGGGAGAGAAAAGTGTATGAAAATCCATTTCTTACGTGGTTTTTCTTTTTTATTTTTGGGTAAGACTATGCGCTGGTAACCTAAATAACAAAAGCCAAAAAGTTTTTACAGTGAGTTTTTATCTCCAAGTTCGCAAAATGACACTGACCACTAGCTGTGTGTTGGATGGTGTCAAACAATTTGAAAAAAGAACATGTGAAAATTGCAGACGCCATTGGCGCCATTTTCAAGTGTTACATTAAGCTTCACTAACTGCAACAATTTCAATATAAATTTCAATTAGTAAAGATTTAGTTTTTTATTTTCCTCGTAGGTGTAGTATAAAGCACTATGTATCGCTCGAGAGAAAGTGCGATTCCCGATCTCGGGTGTTTTACGACACCCTCGACGGTAATCGGTCACTTTCTCCTCTCGGTGAACAATGTACTATTACTAAATAAATGAGTATGAATAATATTTACCGATCATACCACGCTTAATGATCGCGGATAGTGATGAGAAAAGTTGGTTTTAATACCTATTTTGATTCAACAGAAGACATTGAAAAATGTGTTATTTTGGTTTTCAAACCATTCCGTAGCTAAAGCGCAGGTAGGTTTTGTGTATTTTCATCTATATTTTCGCCAATTGTGAACCGATTTAAAAAAAAAATCTTTCTTAGTTCGAAAGATACTCCCGATGTGGACCCATTTAAATTTTATCGAAATTGGCTGAGCCGTCAATTTTGAAAAATCAATAATAATGAAAACGCTGTATACATGAATTCGAGTGAATTATTCGAATTTTGTACCCGATTGAAGTCGGTTTGCCATTTTTTGCGGATAATTACTTGATACTCGTAACACTAGAAAACAGCATGTCTGTTGCATGAGATTTTTTACATGAATCTGAATAGTTTTAACACGCTGATTTCAAAAATATTTGCCGTTTTATGTAGCAGCTCTAGTTTTGGAGTTACAAAGTGACAGAGTTTTTTATTGAAAATGCACATAGTTTGTTGTTGAAAACGCTGTCCTTGTTCCTCGCTTAGGTCACCGAGATTTTCAGGAAAATAGTCTAGATGGCTGTGAAGGTAGTGAAGTTTAATACTCATGTTGCATCCAAGCCGCTGGAAGTGTATCAGCAACTGCTCAACGTGCTGAATGTAGCCGTCAGACTTCCTTTTGCCCAAAAAATTCCTCACCATCCAAACAAACTCTTCCCATGCACATTTCTCGACAGCTGTCATATGGTTGATGAAAGTTTTATCATCTATCAACTTCCTGATTTGTGGGCCATCGAAAATATCACCTTTGATTTTCTCACTATTCAATTTTGGAAACACTTGTGGCGAGTCGGTGGTCAATCGCTGACTTATTTGCGTTAAAAAAAACACTTTTACAATGTATTTGAGCTGCTACTAAATATCTTAGGGTAGATTTGAAATCAGCGCACCCAAATTAATAAACAACACTAGAAAAAAATCAAAAAAAAAGTTTGATTTTGTTATTCTGTGTAATCTATCTGACGGACTAATTATATTTTTAGCCATCAAGCCTTTTGAAAAATTTTATACTTACTGTCAGCGTCGCAGCAACTAATCGGAATGCATGTTTTATTTCTAGCGCGAGCGTAGCCCTTCTCACAATAGCAATCCTCATTACATTTAACGTTGACTATTGGGCAGTTATCTTGACTTTTTTCATGGAGATCGGCACAAACGTTGTCACAGGGGCCTCCGCAAGTGTAGAATTCGTGTTTTCCTGGACATTTCTCTGTTAAAAAAAGAAGGTACGAAATTTAACCTTTTTAAATAGTTAGTTACAGGGTCATACCTAGGTATTAAACGCAAAACCATTCAAAGGCGGGTCTAGTACATCCAGACATACAACTTTTGGTACTAGGAACGACATTAGAAAATTCGCAAAAAAAAACACTTCTCCATGCATTTAGCCGCGCGTTGACGAACTTTTTAACCGAGTTCCAAAAAGGAGGAGGTTCTATGTTCGTCTGTATGTATTTTTTTTGTGTATATTCATCGATAATTCCGCCAATTGTGAACCGAGTCGAAAAAATTTTTTTTAGTTCGAAAGGGTATACTCCCTAAGTTGTAGCTTCACATCCGCCAACTTGTATGATTCGGCCTATACGTTTTGTTGAAAGTCAATGAACAACTTTTGTATTGAAAACAACGCAAAAATTACAAAAAAATCGGCGAAGTGCGAGTCGGTCTCGCGCACGAAGGGTTCACGAAACTTATTATATTTTATTTTAATTTAGTCATTTAGTTTTGAAGGGCAAGTGTACTGTGAATATTTCAAGCATAGCAAGCGTTGCCGTTATTATTGTCAAGCAAAAAAATCACGTTACTTGTGTGGTAGTCCCCCTTAATTTTTGATTTTATTTTATTTAAATAATATTGAACAAAATATTCCGTAATCATTTCAAGCTTCGTCTTGTCACAGTTATTAAAATAAAAACGGATAAAAATTCTGGTTTGTTTTATAGGAGCCCCCCTTTTATATTTATTTTTTCATGTTTTTATTATTTGTTGTTATAATGACAACAGAAATATACATCATCTGTGAAAATTTCAACGTTTAAGTTATCACGGCTCATGAGATACAGCCTGGTGACAGACAGATGGACTGACGGACATCGGAGTCTTAGTAATAGGGTCCCGTTTTTACTATTTGAATACGGAACCCCAAAAACAACAACTAGACTTATCAAAGAGTGATAACAATTTATTATTGATTCAAGCGAGTTGGTTTTAGTTTTCTACCTTTTAATTAAGTAGTGCGTATAGCTTAGTTTGACTAGGTGTTTCTCAGCGACCACCGCAGTTAAGCAACATGCGGCACGATCAGTGTTCGGATGGGTGACCGCGGGCGTGGGGACCATCGACTTGGCCATTTTTCAGGAGGCGACTTTTAGGCGGTATTTACAACTGAGCGGTACCGTGACTCGGATGACACTTTAAGTACTAAGTCCCGGTTGTCCCTGTTTATACGAACTTGATTTAACTGTAATCTGTTTGGGTATGTATTGACACTTACCGCATTGTTCTTTAGTTAAACATTGTCCATGTCCATCTCTGTAGTACCCGAGCTTGCATATACACATCGGGACGCAATCGGTGTCAGTTCTTATGGGACAGGCGTAAGCTCTGCCCAAACTTTGGCAAGTTCGTGGTGGACAGTTCCAAGTACAATTATTGTATTCTTCATGAGGTCCAGTACATGCCTCTAAAATATGAATAGTACGAGGGTCAAACTGAAAGTTCTTAGAACTGGCCACTTATAAACAATATAATAAAAAAATAATTCTATAATTTGAAAATAGAACTCTTTGCCAATATTACTGAGTATATACTTCATTCATTTGTCATTTGTTTTACGATTTGGCGGCAAATTGAAAATTGTCTGTGTCACGTCAACATGAATTTAACACGAGAAAATTTTCGTGCAATGATTTTTTATGACTTTCGATGTCATTTAAGTCAACAAGAAAGTTATGATAGACTACGATTGGCCTTTCACGATGAAGCCCCATCTCGTGCGACTGTTTACAACTGGTTTAATGAGTTTAAACGTGGTCGCACTAATCTCACTGATGATTTACGTGAGGGACGGCCTTCTACGGCGACGACTGAAGATAACATCTGTGTTGTGCGGCGTATGATAGAGACTGACAAAAGAGTGACCTATCAGCAGATTCGGACAAGCTTAGGCATCGGTATGAGTCAAGTGCACAAAATCCTACACGAACATTTAGCGGTCAGGAAGCTTTGCGCCCGGTGGATACCTCATAATTTGACTGAGGCTCAAAAACTCCATCGTGTGGATTGGTGCCGTAAAATGATTGAAAGATTTAACGGAGGTGACTCAAATGCTGTGTTCGACATACTAACAGGTGACGAAAGCTGGATTTACTGTTATGATCCTGAAACCAAAAGACAATCTGCTCAGTGGGTGTTTCCTTTCGAGGAGTTGCCAACTAAAGTGAAGAGAGATCGAAGTGCGGGGAAAAAAATGGTGGCCTCGTTCTTTGGAAGGATAGGTCATTTCGCGACAATTGTGTTAGAGGATCAAAAAACAGTTTCTGCAGAATGGTACACTACCAATTGTTTGCCACTTGTCTTGGAAAAAGTTCGAGAGAAACGACCTCGCAGTAGGATCCTCCTTCACCACGACAACGCCTCATCGCACACCGCCAAGCGAACGATCGACTATTTGGCGACATCAAACGTTGAATTACTGGGTCACCCGCCGTATAGCCCCGACCTCGCGCCTTGTGATTTTTATTTATTTTCAAAAATTAAAGAAAAACTTAAAGGAAAGCGGTTTATGAATGCTGAAGAAGCGGTGGCTGCGTATCGCGATGCCATTGAAGAGACCCCTAAGGACGAGTGGGCAAAGTGCTTTTCCCAGTGGTTCCATCGCATGCAGCGGTGTATTGACGTGAATGGACAATATTTTGAAAAGATATAATAAAACTAATAACTGGCTAATGTAATCAGTTTTTGATTTTCTAAGAACTTTCAGTTTGACCCTCGTATAATTAGTAGGTAGGTACCGATGCAGTACGTGCTTACTACAGCGTAGTAGCGTTCCGCACGGTCAGTATTTGGATTGGTGAACGCGGGTGGCATTTTCCAACTGAGCGCTACCGTGGTCGGATGACACGTTAAATTGTAGGTCCCGGTTGTTTTAACCATTTAGCCATGTCAGAGGCCTTCAGGTGGACTAAAAACTCTAAAACCAGGGCTAGCCACCCGGCCTGTACGAATATACTTAGCGTAATCGCAAAAATAGTTTTTAAAAAATCAACAGTCCTTACACCAATATTATAAATCCGAGAGTGTGTTTGTTACTCTCTTTTTTGTTTTTTTTTTTTTTAACAATGGATTGACTTGATTTTTGGAACCGATTTATGAGCTCAAAGGTTAAAAAGTGACATATAAGCTATATAAAGTGACATATAAGACATATAAAAGATTCAGGCATAGCACAAAAATCAAAAAAATACGCGGACGAAGCCGCGGGCAATTGCTAGTTTTAAATAAAATAATGTTTTTATCGTCTATTAAAAGGCAATTTTTTTCAGATTTCCAATCAGATACTATGATATCCTAGATTTAGAATAAATTTAGATAATCTTCGTTGAAAGGAGCACTTCTTAACGATTGAGCTCCTCACAATTTTTGTTTGCAATTTAATCACTATTTTATACTTACCGACAGTTGATTCCGAGTGTCAGTTTATAATACAAGGCCACTACAGGGCGAATCAAACATAATGGCGTCTGCAGTTAGATACAGCTGCGCATATCCCCTCTCCTTGCGTCGCAGACATATGAATAAGTTACTACCGTGCAACCACTCGCCTCGCATTCACAGGCGCCTTAAGGTTTGATTCGGCCAATACTAGTATTTTTGTCTGTGTATATTGTTAGTAGTTTAAAGACTTTATGCAAACAAAAATATACCTGGACAGCTTTTGGCAGGTATGCATTTTCCATTGCTTGCTCTTAAATATGACTCTTTACACACACAACCTTGTATACATTGACTCGCGTCAATTTTTTTGCATGGTATTTCTTTACCGTATTCTGAACAGTTCCTTGCTTGACATCCACCTTGAATGCAATTGGAGTAAACTTCATTCACAGGACAAATTCCAGCTGAAAATTAACATGCGATTAACACCCTAAAATGTTATGAACTATTATAGTTCGGCCGTTCAGAGAATGCGTTCCTGACATGTCATCTTGAAAAAATGTTTTTGGCCGATATCTCGGAAACTATGTATCTACTTAAGGGTAAAACAACAGTAAGATCATTTTTGTAGGAAATGATTTCGCATCTTTAGTTTCCAGTAAACTTTTTTTTAAAACTTACCGTTTACGATTTATGGACCATTAAATGTTTTAAGGTCCATAGTTTCCGAGATTTCGGCCAAAAACATTTTTTCAAGATGACGTATCAAGAACGCATTTTCTGAACGGCCGAACTATAAATATTTGATAACAATATTTTTAATTTGTCGTAAAGCCAGGACCATACCGGTACAAACTAACATCAAATGTGCTATACAGTGAACACGCATTGAAAGGCAGAATCTGTCATTCCATGTTACGTTTCACCGGTGTGGACCCAGCTTAAGTGTGATATAAAAACGTAATCTAGGTCCAAAATTAAATTTTGTAACTATGCTCGATTGCGGATTTACCAATAGCCTAAGTAGGTTGAAGTCTAGCACAAATTTTAGATTTTTTTAATGTTTATCAAAAATTAATGATGTTATTTCTACAATTTGCGTAGTCGCGTATTAGAGCGGCATATTTTAAAGAGGAGAAAAGTTGTGGTCAACAACTTTACTTAATTTATATGATTTTGAGCTAAGATTATCAATTGTAGAGGTCGCTACGGGGTAGGGGTGGCAAAACTTTAACAGTTTTCTAGCAGCAATTGCGTAATTCCGTCTTTTAGTATGCTAGTACAAAACCCAGCGCGGCATAATACTGCGTACCTGTCTACGTCATTCTAAGATAAGAACTTGAAGTTAACAAAGATATATAGTTGTCGAATCAAAGTAGGTACAACATTGTAATGAAGAACTGCTCTAACCATAAAAATAAAATTTTCAAGTGTACCAGTGCAAAACCCTACGAGGCACATCACTGCACTCGTTACTCTAAGATGCAAACTTGAAGTATATTTACATAACGTTGTTGATTTATATAAAGAAGTGGTAATCACGCCGATGAATCAACTGGTGGAAAGAAATCACCGCCGTATGTCGGCAAAGACAACACCGGAGGCATTACCACGCTTACGAGTACGTTACCTACACTTCATACTAAGCTATAACATAATAGCATATATTTAATTGAACACTGTACTGTGCTATATTAGCGCTAATATAGCACAGCTAAGTGTGAACGTGTCCATAATATTAATGTGTGTTGCGCGATACTGATGTGGTAGCAACTATATATGAAGGGTATCAGAAAAGTAATAAATCCTATAACTTGGATACCAGTATCCTACGACGATCATTTTTTCTTCGTATGATACTGGTTACCAAACTCTGGTATCATACGTGGCCGAAGGGATATTATTATGCTATATTATAGCTTAGTCTGAACCTTCCTTTAAGATGAAGGTTCTATTAACATTTTTTCTTGAATTAACCTAAGTTATAGCTTGGCTTTACTTACTACAGTTTTGAGGCTTAACACATTTGTTTGTGTAGTTGTCTTTGTAGTATTCTTCTTTACAGTCGCAGCCATTTAAATTACAAGAAAGGGTACAAACACTAGTTTTATTGAAAACCTCGGAGCAATGTTTGTTGCAGTTTCCTCCACATCCAGGCTTAGCATTTGGATCTCCACCACATGATGCTAAAATTTAAATTTTATTCATATGGTACAAAGTTTTACGTTTTTCTTTTTGTATATATTTACTTATCATTACCAGAAATATATTTTATGTAAGTAGGTAGTGTCTATCTTGTTGCCTTGTAAGCAAGCTCAAAGTATCTTAACGTATACCGTACGTAACGTATGCGATCCGTATAGAAGCAAAATTACCGACAGCCCAGCGGTTGGGCAAGTTAAAATGGCAGTGAGCAGGGTACATAGCATGGAAGACTTATGATGGATGGGATCGAAAGTTCTCGAGTGGAAACCACGTACCGGCAAGCGCAGCATAGGATGTCCACCCACAAGGTGGACAGATGACCTTATTATGATCGCAGAATCGCGTCGGATGCAAGCCCATTCCAACCGATGTTATAGGACAAAAATGATAATGATAATGATTTATTTCGTGACTAATACATTGCTTCTTAAGCTAAATCGAAATAACATAATTAAGTACATTTTTGTGTTTAAAATTAAATTAACTTCATATTAATAGATTGCATGCATTAACATAAAACAGTTCACATAATATAATTATAATAAATATTTTTTAACAAATAGTAAGTATATAATTATTATAACCAAGATACTGATTTCATTTATATTTATTTTTTAGCTGATTGTGAGGCGCTAGCTTCCACAGTAGGATTCCCTGTGTTTGTGGAAGCTAGTTCTCTTCTAGGGTGTTTAATAACGTGCAGTTGAGAGGAGTTTGTGCTGTGTACTTGGTACTGGTTATGAGGTATTTGTAAGTTGTCACAATAGTAAAACTCATTATGTATACGCGATTCGTAATTTTTAAATTTTGTAATTTAACTTATTAGACGGAGCATTTCTTCGGTACATCTATAACTAATAGTAAGAAGATATTCTTTGATTTTCATTTTACATTTGTACGTAGTGTCCTTAACAACATTTAGTTTCTGATTTATTTCAGCATAGATCAAGCCTCCAAGGAAATTATAACATTTTTGGCCAATTTTCGTCTTAGTCTTAGGCACTTCCTATCTGTGTGTTCGTCTTGATTTGCTAGTTAATAATGCTGTTTTATGAAATCGAAGAGCACATACTAGTATATAAAGCTGTCTAATTCGAAGCTGTTTTGTGTCCCGATATAGATCGTCAGTCGAGTATCTATAATACTTTTTGTGGGCTACTTTAACTTAGGACTAGCCTTTGGAAAATAGGAGAAGCTTATATCCATCTGTGCACGTCCTACGGCTGATGGATGAGTGAATGGATAAATGGAGAAGTTTTCAGACATGAAAAATTCTTCTCGATGTGCTTTATCGCCAGAAGCCGCAATTAACACTTGGGAGTATATATAATTCCTATTTTTGTAGAAAACTAAGTAAGTAATGTACTATCATAATAAAATTAGTATGCACAGTAAAATGTGAAGATCACTTAGCAGCTTCGTAAATGTAAAGAATAAATTAAACATGTAAAATTCGGACACCTACGGTTGCGCCGTTTCATTAGTGAGTTTCTATGACCACCTTCCAGATCCATCATCAGACCCTGGTTTCCATTGAAAGACAAACTACTCGACAATACCATTTAAATGAACCCAAACTCAGTGAGGTTGTGTCGTTTCATTGCTAATTTCCTTTGTTTCGTTATAATAATAGTAAGTATGACAGCAATGTATCAGCATGTACCCATAATAGAATTACCATTGAAAGTTTACTTACGACATTGATTTTTCGGTATACACACTCCACTTTTATCACATCTAACATATCCATTTTGGCAGATGCATCCCCTCCTGCATCTTGATTTACAGTCAAGTGGAAATCCGAGATCGGAGCAGAATTGAGGTTTACAAACTGGGTTGGAACAGTCTTCATAGACCTCGTAGGGACCGCAATTTCTATCTGCAAATGTACTTATTTATTATTTTATCAGTAAAATATGTGCGGGTTTTCAACCGACTACAGTCCACAACTGTCTTAAGAGAAATTTACATGGGTAACTAAAGCCGCACGATTTCTGTCGCGTGGCTTAAAACGACTGTCTAAATGGCAACTCGACTAGACAGTAAGACACCATTTAGATTCAGACCATAGATGTTAGGGTGTATGTGAATCTTTTTCTAACGTTTTTTTTTAAATTCCTTTTTTAAAATGGGACGAAGTGATGTATATTTATTGCTATTTTAGTACGGTTTCTAATACTTTAGTTCTACTTCTATGGTTTAGAAGGTCGATTCTCGCGGCGCGGCAAAAACTGTGCGGCTTCAGTCCCCCGTCTAGGTTCCCGTTTTATCGCATATTTGCATCTTTGAATATATAGTCACTGAATTTCTAAAAACATCATGTAGCAATAGCTCATGTCAATAGCTCATGAATGTTAATTATATCTGAATGTATAACGCGTTTTCTGAATTATTAATTATAATTATGCGATCACTGTTTTATAACCTACTTATTGATACAAATATTTGTAACCTAACGTGTTAATAATACTTACTAAATAAATGTGTACGAAAAACATTTTTTTACCGATCATAACACGCTTAATGATCGCGGATAATGATGAGAAAAGTTGGTTTTGATACCTATTTTGATTCAACAGAAGACATTAAAAAATGTGTTATTTTGGTTTTCAAACCATTCGCAGGTTCTAAAACGCAGGTAGGTTTTGTGTATTTTCATCTATATTTTCGCCAATTGTGAACCGATTTAAAAAAAAAATCTTTCTTAGTTCGAAAGATACTCTCGATGTGGACCCATTTAAATTTTAGCGAAATTGGCTGAGCCGTAAATTTTGAAAAATCAATAATATTGAAAACGCTGTATACATGAATTCGAGTGAACTTTTCGAATTTTGTACCCGATTGAAGTCGGTTTGCCATTTTTGCGGATAATTACTTGATACTCGTAACACTAGAAAACAGCATGTCTGTTGCATGAGATTTTTACATGAATCTGAATAGTTTTTACACGCTGATTTCAAAAATATTTGCAGTTTTTATGTAGCAGCTCTAGTTTTGGAGTTACGACGTGACAGAGTTTTTCATTGAAAATGCACATAGTTTGTTGGTGAAAACGCTGTCCTTGTTCCTCGCTTAGGTCACCGAGATTTTCAGGAAAATAGTCTAGATGGCTGTGAAGGTAGTGAAGTTTAATACTCATGTTGCATCCAAGCCGCTGGAAGTGTATCAGCAACTGCTCAACGTGCTGAATGTAGCCGACTACCTTTTGCCCAAAAAATTCCTCACTATCCAAACAAACTTTTCCCATGCACATTTCTCGACAGCCGTCATATGGTCGATGAAAGTTTTATCATCTATCAACTTCCTGATTTGTGGGCCATCGAAAATATCACCTTTGATTTTCTCACTATTCAATTTTGGACACACTTGTGGCGAGTTGGTATTCAAGCGCTGACTTATTTGCGTTAAAAAAAAACGCTTTTACAATGTATTTGAGCTGCTACAAAATATCTTAGGGTAGATTTCAAATCAGCGCACCCAATTTAGTAAACAACACTAGAAAAAATTCATGCAACGAAAAAAAAGTTTGATTTTGTTATTTTGTGGAATCTATCTGACGGACTAATTATATTTTTAGTCATCAAGCCTTTTGCAAAACGTTATACTTACTGTCAGCGTCGCAGCAACTAATCGGAATGCAAGTTTTATTTCTAGCGCGAGCATAGCCCTTCTCACAATAGCAATCCTCATTACATTTAACGTTGACCATTGGGCAGTTATCTTGACTTTTTTCATGGAGATCGGCACAAACGTTGTCACAGGGGCCTCCGCAAGTGTAGAATTCGTGTTTTCCTGGACATTTCTCTGTTAAAAAATAAGGTACGAAATTTAACCTTTTTAAATAGTAAGTAGTTATACAGGGTCATAGGTATTAAACCCAAAACTATTCAAAGGCGGGTCTAGTACATCCAGACATACAACTTTTGTACTAGGAACGACATTTTAAAATTCGCAAAAAAAACACTTCTCCATGCATTTAGCCGCGCGTTGACGAACTTTTTAACCGAGTTCCAAAAAGGAGGAGGTTCTATGTTCGTCTGTATGTATTTTTTTTGTGTATATTCATCGATAATTCTGCCAATTGTGAATCGAGTCGAAAAAATATTTTTTTTAGTTTGAAAGGGTATAGGTAGCTTCACATCCGCCAACTTGTATGATTCGGCCTATACGTTTTGTTGAAAGTCAATGAACAACTTTTGTATTGAAAACAACGCAAAAATTACAAAAAAATCGGCGAGTCGGTCTCGCGCACGAAGGGTTCACGAAACTTAATATATTTTATTTTAATTTAGTCATTTAGTTTTGAAGGGCAAGTGTACTGTAAATATTTCAAGCATAGCAAGCGTTGCCGTTATTATTGTCAAGCAAATCACGTTACTTGTGTGGTAGTCCCCCTTAATTTTTGATTTTATTTTACTTAAATAATATTGAACAAAATATTCTGTAATCATTACAAGCATCGTCTTGTCACAGGTTATTCATATAAAAACGGCTAAAAATTCTGGTTTGCTTTATAGGCACCCCCTTTTATATTTATCTTTTCATGTCTTTATTATTTGTTGTTATAATGACAACAGAAATACATCATCTGTGAAAATTTCAACGTTTAAGTTATCACGGCTCATGAGATACAGCCTGGTGACAGACAGACGGACTGACGGACATCGGAGTCTTAATAATAGGGTCCCGTTTTTACCATTTGAATACGGAACCCTAAAAACAGCTCTTTTAGCGATTGTGTAAAATATTTATATGTACTCTTATAGCAGATAATTAATTAATGATCTGCTAAAAAAAAATATTTTTCACAATTTTCGGGAAGGTCCTAAAGTAAAAGTTGTTCCAAGTTATCAAAGCAATTTTGTGCATAACAATATATGGCATAATAATTTACTCATCTGAGTTTACATTCCTTTTTAACAAGGTTTAGTTAGTTTCACCTTTATGTTTGTAACTTATTCATGAAAACTCGATTTTGAACCACTTAGATCGGTCAGATTTCATCTCAAATTTGTAGACTTATCAAAGAGTGATGACAATATATTATTAATTCAAGCGAGTTTGTTTTAGTCTTCTACCTTATAATTAAGTAGTGCGTATAGCTTAGTTTGACTAGGTGTTTGTCAGCGACCACCGCAGTTAAGCAACATGCGGCACGATCAGTGTTCGGATGGGTGACCGCGGGCGTGGGGACCATCGACTTGGCCATTTTTCAGGAGGCGACTTTTAGGCGGTATTTACAACTGAGCGGTACCGTGACTCGGATGACACTTTAAGTACTAAGTCCCGGTTGTCCCTGTTTATACGAACTTGATTTAACTGTAATCTATTTGGGTATGTATTGACACTTACCGCATTGGTCTTTAGTTAAACATTGTCCATGTCCATCTCTGTAGTACCCGAGCTTGCATATACACATCGGGACGCAATCGGTGTCAGTTCTTATGGGACAGGCGTAAGCTCTGCCCAAACTTTGGCAAGTTCGTGGTGGACAGTTCCAAGTACAATTATTGTATTCTTCATGAGGTCCAGTACATGCCTCTAAAATATGAATAGTATAATTAGTAGGTAGGTACCGATGCAGTACGTGCTTACTACAGCGTAGTAGCGTTCCGCACGGTCAGTATTTGGATTGGTGAACGCGGGTGGCATTTTCCAACTGAGCGCTACCGTGGCTCGGATGACACGTTAAATTGTAGGTCCCGGTTGTTTTAACCATTTAGCCATGTCAGAGGCCTTCAGGTGGACTAAAAACTCTGAAACCAGGGCTAGCCACCCGGCCTGTACGAATATACTTAGCGTAATCGCAAAAACAGTTTCCAAAAAATCAACAGTCCTTACACCAATATTATAAATCCGAGAGTGTGTTTGTTAGTTTGTTACTCTTTTTTTTTTAACAATGGATTGACTTGATTTTTGGAACCGATTTATGAGCTCAAAGGTTAAAAAGTGACATATAAGCTACTTTTTATTTCAGAAAATAAGAGATTCATATGACAGCACAAAAATCAAAAAATTACGCGGACGAAGCCGCGGGCAAATGCTAATTTTAAATAAAATAATATTTTATCGTCCATTAAAAGGCAATTTTCTTCAGATTTCCTATCAGATACTATGATATCCTAGATTTAGAACAAATTTAGATAATCTTCGTTGAAAGGAGCACTTCTTAACGATTGAGCGCCTCACATTGCGTACTGCCAGGGAATGGAACAGTCTTCCTGCTTTCCTGTTTCCTAAGAGCTTGAGCCTAAGCTTTAGATTATATAATCTAAAGCTTTTCTGCTGCGGTCTGCGTGCTTCATCTTCGACCACAACGTCGCTTACCAACAGGCGAGTTGGTGGTCAAACGCGGACTTATTTGTGTTAAAAAAAAAAAAAAAACATTTTTTGTTTGCAATTTACTATTTCATACTTACCGACAGTTGATTCTGAGTGTCAGTTTATAATACTAGGCCACTACAGGGCGAATCAAACATAATGGCGTCTGCAGTTAGATACAGCTGCGCATATCCCCTCTCCTTGCGTCGCAGACATATGAATAAGTTACTACCGTGCAACCACTCGCCTCGCATTCACAGGCGCCTTAAGGTTTGATTCGGCCAATACTTGTATTTTTGTCTGTGTATATTGTTAGTAGTTTAAAGACTTTATGCAAACAAAAATATACCTGGACAGCTTTTGGCAGGTATGCATTTTCCATTGCTTGCTCTTAAATATGACTCTTTACAAACACAACCTTGTATACATTGACTCGCGTCAATTTTTTTGCATGGTATTTCTTTACCGTATTCTGAACAGTTCCTTGCTTGACATCCACCTTGAATGCAATTGGAGTAAACTTCATTCACAGGACAAATTCCAGCTGAAAATTAACATGCGATTAACACCCTAAAATGTTATGAACTATTATAGTTCGGCCGTTCAGAGAATGCGTTCCTGACACGTCATCTTGAAAAAATGTTTTGGCCGATATCTCGGAAACTATGTACTTAAGGGCAAAACAACAGTAAGATCATTTTTGTAGAAAATAATTTCGCATCTTTTGTTTCCAGTAATTTTTTTTTAGAACTTACCGTTTACGATTTATGGACCATTTAATGTTTTAAGGTCCATAGTTTCCGAGATTTCGGCCAAAAACATTTTTTCAAGATGACGTGTCAGGAACGCATTTTCTGAACGGCCGAACTATAAGTATTTGATAACAATATTTTTAATTTGTCGTAAAGCCAGGACCATACCGGTACAAACTAACATCAAATGTGCTATACAGTGAACACGCATTGAAAGGCAGAATCTGTCATTCCATGTTACGTTTCACCGGTGTGGACCCAGCTTAAGTGTGATATAGAAACGTAATCTAGGTCCAAATTTAAATTTTGTAACGTAATCTAGTCCAAAGTTAAATTTTGTAACGTTGCGGACTTACCAATAGCCTAAGTAGGTTGAAGTCTAGCATAATTTTTGGATTATTCAAATGTTTATTAAAAATTAATGATGTTATTTCTACAATTTGCGTAGTCACGTATTAGAGCGGCAGATTTTAAGGAGGAGAAAAGTTGTGGTCAATAACTTTACTTAATTTATATGATTTTGAGCTAAGATTATCAGTTGTAGAGATCGCTACGGGGTAGGGGTGGCAAAACTTAAACAGTTTCCTAGCAGCAATTGCGTAATTCCGTCTTTTAGTATGCTAGTACAAAACCCTGCGCGGCATAATACTGCGTACCTGTCTACGTCATTCTAAGATACGAACTTGAAGTTAACAAAGATTTATAGTTGTCGAATCAAAGTAGGTACAACATTGTAATGAAGAACTGCTCTAACCATAAAAATAAAATTTTCAAGTGTACCAGTACAAAACCCTGCGAGGCACATCACTGCACTCGTTACTCTAAGATGCAAACTTGAAGTTCATTTCCATGACATTGTTGATTTATATAATGAAGTGGTAATCACGCTGATGAATAAAGTGGTGGAAAGAAATCACCGCCGTATGTCGGCAAATACAACACCGGAGGCATTACCACGCTTACGAGTACGTTACCTACACTTCATACTAAGCTATAATATAATAGCATATATTTAATTGAACACTGTACTGTGCTATATGTATTAGCGCTAATATAGCACAGCTAAGTGTAAACGTGTCCATAATATTAATGTGTGTTGCGCGATACTGATGTGGTAGGAACTAAATATTATAATACTATATTATAGCTTAGTCTGAACCTTCCTTTAAGATGAAGTTTCTATTAACATTTTTTCTTGAATTAACCTAAGTTATAGCTTGGCTTTACTTACTACAGTTTTGAGGCTTAACACATTTATTGGTGTAGTTGTCTTTGTAGTATTCTTCTTTACAGTCGCAGCCATTTAAATTACAAGAAAGGGTACAAACACTAGTTTTATTGAAAACCTCGGAGCAATGTTTGTTGCAGTTTCCTCCACATCCAGGCTTAGCATTTGGATCTCCACCACATGATGCTAAAATTTAAATTTTATTCATATGATACAAAGTTTTACGTTTTTCTTTTTGTATATATTTACTTATCATTACCAGAAATATATTTTATGTAAGTAGGTAGTGTCCATCTTGTTGCGTTGTAAGCAAGCTCAAAGTATCTTAACGTATACCGTACGTAACGTATATGAAAAATTCTTCTCGATGTGCTTTAACACTTGGGAGTATATATTCCTATTTTTGTAGAAAACTATGTAAGTTATGTACTATCATAATAAAATTAGTATGCACAGTAAAATGTGAAGATCACTTAGCAGCTTTGTAAATATAAAGAATAAATTAAACACGTAAAATTCGGACAATTACGGTTGCGCCGTTTCATTAGTGAGTTTCTATGACCACCTTCCAGATCCATCATCAGACCCTGGTTTCCATTGAAAGACAAACTACTCGACAAGACCATTCAAATGAACCCAAACTCACTGAGGTTGTGTCGTTTCATTGCTAACTTCCTTTGTTTCGTTATAATATTAGTAAGGATGACAGCAATGTATCAGCATGTACCCATAATAGAATTACCATTGAAAGTTTACTTACGACATTGATTTTTCGGTATGCACACTCCACTTTTATCACATCTAACATATCCATTCTGGCAGATGCATCCCCTCCTGCATCTTGATTTACAGTCTAGTGGAAATCCGAGATCGGAGCAGAATTGAGGTTTACAAACTGGGTTGGAACAGTCTTCATAGACCTCGTAGTGACCGCAATTTCTATCTGCAAATGTACTTATTTATTATTTTATCAGTAAAATATGTGCGGGTTTTCAACCGACTACAGTCCACAACTGTCTTAAGAGGGATTTACATGGGTAACTAAAGCCGCACGATTTCTGTCGCGTGGATAAAAACGACTGTCTAAATGGCAACTCGACTAGACAGTAAGACACCATTTAGATTCAGACCATAGAAGTTCGGGTGTATGTGAATCTTTTTCTAACGTTTTTTTTTAATTCCTTTTTTAAAATGGGACGAAGTGATGTATATTTATTGCTATTTTAGTACGGTTTCTAATACTTTAGTTCTACTTCTATGGTTTAGAGGGTCGATTCTCGCGGCGCGGCAAAAATTGTGCGGCTTCAGTCACCCGTCTAGATTCCCGTTTTATCGCATATTTCCATGTTTGAATACATAGTCACTGAATTTTTAAAAACATCATGTAGCAATAGCTCATGAATGTTAATTATTTCTGAATGTATAACGCGTTTTCTGAATTATTAATTGTATTTATGCGATCATTGTTTTATAACCTACTTATTGATACAAATATTGTAACCTAACGTGTTAATAATACTTACTAAATAAATGAGTATGAATAATGTTTACCGATCATAACACGCTTAATGAACGCGGATAATGATGAGAAAAGTTGGTTTTGATACCTATTTTGATTCAACAGAAGACATTGAAAAATGTGTTATTTCGGTTTTTAAACCATTCCGTAGCTAAAGCGCAGGTAGGTTTTGTGTATTTTCCTCTATATTTTCGCCAATTGTGAACCGATTTAAAAAAAATCTTGCTTAGTTCGAAAGATACCCCCGATATGGACGCATTAAAATTTTATCGCAATTGGTTGAGCCGTTAATTTTGAAAAATCAACAATATTGAAAACACTGTATACATGAATTTGAGTGAACTATTCGAATTTTGTACCCGATTTAAGTCGGTTTGCCATTTTTTGCAGATAATTACTTGATACTCGTAACACTAGAAAACAGCATGTCTGTTGCATGAGATTTTTACATGAATCTGAATAGTTTTTACACGCTTATTTCAAAAATATTTGCCGTTTTTATGTAGCTGCTCTAGTTTTGGAGTTACGAAGTGACAGAGTTTTTCATTGAAAATGCACATAGTTTGTTGGTGAAAACGCTGTCCTCTTTCCTCGCTTAGGTCACCGAGATTTTCAGGAAAATAGTCTAGATGGCTGTGAAGGTCACTACCTTCACAGGATGCAACATGAGTATTAAACTTCACTAAGTTTAATACTCATGTTGCATCCAAGCCGCTGGAAGTGTATCAGCAACTGCTCAACGTGCTGAATGTAGCCCTCAGACTACCTTTTGCCCAAAAAACTCCCATGCACATTTCTCAACAGCTGTCATATGGTTGATGAAAGTTTTATCATCTATCAACTTCCTGATTTGTGGGCCATCGAAAATATTAACTTTGATTTTCTCACTATTCCATTTTGGAAACACTTGTGGCGAGTTGGTGGTCAATCGCGGACTTATTTGCGTTAAAAAAAAAAAAAACACTTTTACAATGTATTTGAGCTGCTACAAAATATCTTAGGGTAGATTTGAAATCAGCGCACCCAAATTAGTAAACAACACTAAAAAAAATTCATGCAACAAAAAAAAGTTTGATTTTGTTATTCTGTGTAATCTATCTGACGGACTTATTATATTTTTAGTCATCAAGCCTTTTGCAAAATGTTATACTTACTGTCAGCGTCGCAGCAACTAATCGGAATGCAAGTTTTATTTCTAGCGCGAGCATAGCCCTTCTCACAATAGCAACCCTCATTGCATTTAACGTTGACCATTGGCAAAGAATATATAATAATACTACGTATAGAACGGCCACTCGTTACCCCCCACCCGTTTGAGTCTTCCTCACTTCCACCCCGCGCTACGTACCGCATCGTGTACTCTGCGCGCGGGCTGCACTGGCCGGTGGATTTTCTAATAAAAACTACCTAGACTGTGACAATAGGGAACACTTGTACTGTGTATGGTTGAATATCAATGATACGTAACAAAACAAGAAATTTTAATGTTTCCCTAAGGATAAATAATAGGAACTTATTTTACATTATTTGGTTACTTCCTCTTGATATTATCTTACAAAAGAAGTAGATCGGTTACTTTTTGTTAAAATGCTTCCAAATTAAGTAATTGTTATACTTTTTTAAGCACTAGATTAATATTCATTTTTGCAAATTAAGTACGCAACTGTCTCACTCACGCGGCATGTCGTCACGTTGTGGTGATCGCTGACAGCCATAGACGTTCCGCACACAAATGCGCGTGTAGCGACCGTGCGTAAGTGTGTTGTCTGTGAGTAAGTACTGTGTAGGTGTGCGTAAGACAGCAGATTTTGTATGAAAAATCGCGGAGTGTCCGGGCTGTCCATTGGGCAGTTATCTTGACTTTTTTCATGGAGATCGGCACAAACGTTGTCACAGGGGCCTCCGCAAGTGTAGAATTCGTGTTTTCCTGGACATTTCTCTGTTAAAAAAGAAGGTACGAAATTTAACCTTTTTAAATAGTAAGTAGTTATACGGGTCTTAGGTATTAAACGCAAAACCATTCAAAGGCGGGTCTAGTACACCCAGACATACAACTTTTGTACTAGGAACGATATTCGAAAATTCGCAAAAAAAAAAAACCACTTTTCCATGCATTTTGCCGCGCGTTGACGAACTTTTTAACCGAGTTCCAAAAAGGAGGAGGTTCTATGTTCGTCTGTATGTATTTTTTTTGTGTATACTCATCGATGATTCCGCCAATTGTGAACCGAGTCGAAAAAAGCTCCTAAGTTGTAGCTTCACATCCGCCAACTTGTATGATTCGGCCTATACGTTTTGTTGAAAGGCAATGAACAACTTTTGTATTGAAAACAACGCGAAAATTACAAAAAAATCGGCGAAGTGCGAGTCGGTCTCGCGCACGAAGGGTTCACGAACCTGAATATATTTTATTTTAATTTAGTCATTTAGTTTTGAAGGGCAAGTATACTGTGAATATTTCAAGCATAGCAAGCGTTGCCGTTATTATTGTCAAGCAAAAAAAAATCACGTTACTTGTGTGGTAGTCCCCCTTAAATATTTGAGTTATTGTATTTAAATAATATTGAACAAAATATTCTGTAATCATTTCAAGCATCGTCCTGTCACCGTTATTAATATAATAAAATCGGCCAAGTGCGAGTTGGACTCGCGCACGAAGGGTTCTGTACTGTATGGGAGCCCCATTCCTCATGCCGTATTAATAGCAAGCAAAAAACTCCTAAAATTAACGTTTGTTGTATGGGAGCCCCCTTCAAATTTTTATTTTATTATATTTTTAGTATTTGTTGTTTTAGCGGCAACAGAAATACACCATCTGTGAAAATTTCAGCTGCCTAGCTATCACGGTTCATGAGATACAGCCCGGTGACAGACAGACAGACAGACAGACGGACAGACGGTCATCGAAGTCTTTGTAATAGAGTCCCGTTTTTACCCTTTGGGTACGGAACCCTAAAGACGACAAAAAAATCTGGTTTGTTTCATAGGAGAATTTAAAATTTATTTTTTCATGTTTTTATTATTTGTTGTTATAATGACAACAGAAATACATTATCTCTTAAAATTTTAACGTTTTAGTTATCACGGCTCATGAGATACAGCCTGGTGACAGATAGACCGACTGACGGACATTGGAGTCTTAGTAATAGGGTCCCGTTTTTACTATTTGAATACGGAACTCTAAAAACAGATCTTTTAGAGATTGTGTTAAATATTTATGTTATGTACTCTTATAACAGATAATGATCTGCTAAAAAAAAACATTTTTCACAATTTTCGGGAAGGTCCTAAAGTAAAAGTTGTTCCAAGTTTTCAAATCAATTTTGTGCATAACAATGTAATAATAATTTACTCATCTGAGTTTACATTCCTTTTTAACAAGGTTTAGTTAGTTTCACCTTTACGTTTGTAACTTATTCATGAAAACTCGATTTTGAACCACTTTGATCGGTCAGATTTCATCTCAAATTTGTAGACTTATCAAAGAGTGATGACAATATATTATTGATTCAAGCGAGTTTGTTTTATTCTTCTATCTTTTAATTAAGTAGTGCGTATAGCTTAGTTTGACTAGGTGTTTGTCAGCGACCACCGCAGTTAAGCAACATTCGGCATGATCAGTGTTCGGATGGGTGACCGTTGTGAAGTGCCAACTTGGCCATACAAAAACAATAATCTGTTATTTACTTTTAAACTACTGTCTACAATTGGAATAGGTTGCCTGAGGATGTAATCTCAGCAAGAACTATAAACACATTTAAGAATAAACTAGACCTTCGGATAAAGAAAGTTAAAAATTCTTTGACACACAAATACTAATTTTTTTAGACTCTGCTTGATTTAGGCATATCAGTATACACTGCTCGCCTATAAACAAATAAATAAATATTATCCGATTTTTCGTTTATTCAGCACTTCAATAGTTAGGTTTTTCCGTCTTAGTTTTTACAGTTTTTATTTGAACTTCCTTACATTGTATAAAATAAAGTCGCTATTTTTGTCTGTTTGTTTGTCTGTATGCTTAAATCTTTAAAACTGCGCAACGGATTTTGATGCGTTTTTTTTTTATGGATAGAGTGATTCAAGAGGAAGGTTTATATGTATAATACACCTGTACGAAGCCGGGGCGGGTCGTCTAGTAATATTATAAGCCACTAAAAAGTCATATTTTACGCAAAACTATGGCTGAATAGTATGTATAAAGAATCTAAAAACTTTTCTGAAAAAAAAAACAGGACATTGCAATACTACTTACTCAAGCGATTGACACCAAAAACAAAACATTTAGTTACAATTTATAAAGTGAAAAGAGTTTTCTCTCGGAACGTAAATTAAATCATAAGTTTTCCGCGATTTTTCTCGATATTCCACAGAAAACGTGAAAACACTGGTCAATGCAGAATCCTCTTAAATTGTGTTATCAATATAATACATAAAAGAGGGCGATATCCAGTAGTGAACGTTCTATGGCTGATGAATAGATGGATGGATACTGGATAGGTATTTCAATTATGTAGCTTCCTATTTTTGGCCATCAAAGTAGGTAGGTAAGTAGGTACTCATGTACTGTACTGTACCAGCCTTTTTAATATTCCACTGCGGGACGAAGGCCTACCCAAGAAGGGTGATTGGGCCATATCCAACACGCTGGCTCAGTGCGGGTTGGTGAATTATCATACGCCATCGAATTTCTTCTAAGGACGTATGCAGGTTGCCTCACGATGTTTTCCTTCACCGAAAAGCCAGTAGTTCCGTACATAAATTCCAAGGAATTCATTGGTTCTTCATTTACTCCACAACGTGGCGCTGTAAATTGTTACAGTAAGATTTATGTAGTAAACGATTTTATTATGCTCTGATCGCCTAGACAATGCGATCCTGACAATTGTCTGTTGGCCGAGACTAGTGATGAGAAATAAATAAAACTCGTATTTATTTTGTAACTGACCCAATAAACAAGTAATCAAGATTCATTTACCTACCTATTTGTCTATCTAGATTCCTATTTCTGAATTGCAGTCAAATAGTTTCATTAAAGCCTCCCTGCTACCTAGCAAGCTGCTGGGGCAGGAGCGGAGGCAGCCGCCAGAAATAAACACAAAAAAATACGCCTGCCTGGAATCAGCGTACGACATTGTTCCATTCGCTGTCGAAACAGCGGGCCCGTGGGGCGCCGAAGCTAGAAAATTTGTACTTGACCTGGGTCGCCGCCTAAAAGATAAAGGAAACGACGCTCGGGCTGGCTAGTTTTTGGTCCAGCGCATTTCCTTGGCCATTCAGCGGGGCAACGCGGCGAGTATTTTGGGTACATTTGGCTCGGCGCGCAGGGGACTATGGCACTAATTTTTCGGACGAAGTACCTACCATTTTTTTTTTTTTTATACTGTGATTTTGTAATTTGTATTTTTTCCTTTGTATGTAATTTGACATGTAACTATAGTGGTACCAATAAAAATAATACTTTCACAAAATAAAATGCGATAATAATTAATAATTATTTATGCAAATATTTGCTAAAAACATATCAATTTCTTGTCACTCACTTCGCGTGTTTGGCGTGGGCGCAGTTTTATAATAAATAAACATAAGCGTTGTAACTACAATCTCATTATTTTAAAATCTTTCGAAACTAAGTTATAAAGTACTAGATTTTGCACACGGCTTCGCCCGCATGATATTTTAAGGCCCTACCTTACCACCCTTAATAAAGGGGGTGGAAAACAAAAAACCAAAATTAATCGGTTTGCCATTTGTTCGATTCGACGGTTCTTTTTTGACATTTCTTGGAGCGCACGCTAGAATAGCCTGCAGATGGCAGAATTTTTCTTACCTACTTAACACTTATTGTTATAATATGGAAAATTTTCGCCATATCATTTTAATTTTTTATAGCCTATGTGTTATTCTGATATATAAGCTATATAATTGCAAAGTTTCATCTGAATCTGTTCTGTAGTTTTTGCGTGAAAGAGTAACAAACATCCATACATCCTTCCATCCATCCATCCATCCTTACAAACTTTCAGGTTTATAATATTAGTAGGATAATATCAGTAGGATTTAAAACTAACTTAATATTAGTTGGTACAAGGACGACCTTATCGCCTTAAGCTATTTTTACCATGCAACCTTTGGTGCCATGCAACCTTTGGGTGGACAAAAACCGAACAGAATAGTGCCAAATATATAGAATGTTTCAGTATTGTCGTTATAACGGTGGGTTTTGGGTCTACCTGTATATTTGTTGGACAATGGGCATTGATAACCTCTTCTATTGTCGTGAGCATCAGATGTAGCCCAGTTTAATTAAAAAAAACAACGGGTTGCACTCCAGCAGGGCAAGCACGGCGAGTGGAGAAATTGCTCTTTCCCCCGTTTATTTCCCTAATCGGTGGAAATACTTTCCTTCTCCACCTCTCAGAGTACGGCTAAAGGAGAGAGAGGGGGAAATGGATAAAATTGACATTTGTCAGGGAAAACTAGTCTCGGTACTCCACCTCTAAAGCATGGCCTCGAGAAATAGGGGATGATTTTTCTCTTTTTGACATAAGCCTGGTGAAATGTTATACCAGCGTACTAGATGTGGGTTTAAGTTATCCCCGTAAAAATCGAAAATGTTTAGTGCGTATCTTTTACATGTTTTGACCAAAAATACGTAAAAACAATGAGAGGAAGCTGTACTTGAGGATTATACACGATGCTAGTAATCCATTTAAGCTGCCTATCAACGAATGTCATCATTTAATTAGGATGGATAAAGACGGCAATGTATTTGTGCAATGAGTTGAAGGAAGTCTAAGCTTTGAGTCTCATTATCCGTGGGATGGATTACCGATAAATTTTAAAGAAAATAAGTGATTATGATAATAATAACTTGTATATTAGTAAACTGTGAGCTCGTAAGCTACTCATATTTAAAAAAAATCGAATTGCTAATCAATAACCTAATGTTTGAATTCCTACAATAGTTCAATCAATAAGAGCCTATAAATTACTTTTGGATATGTATGAAAAGAAGCAATATAAAAAATATATATCAATTAACGTTGTAAATCTTGGCACCTAAAGTTGCACAATTTTATAATTATTTGGCGAGATGTATTTTACGATTCAATCTAGCAAATTCCTAATTTTATCACTTTTATAATTTGCATTATAATGTGACCAACAAAAAAAATACTAGTCAAATCTGCCAGGATTTTACCACAAATGGCCACACTGAAACTAAAAACTATCAATCACAGACAACAAAAAGATTGATTGAATGAACTTTTTTCAAAAAGTTTGAATGTTTTATGTGAAGTTTGATGGTTGTCAGGCAACTTTTCTTTAATTCGTTTTATATGGCAATAATGAGGCGGGGAAAGGTATTCCACCGTCTTTCCCGAGGAAAAAACTACTCCACCTAGGTAGCCATGCTCTAGAGGTGGATAGAAATGTGAACTGGAAAGACTACTATTCCACTCCCCGGGAAATATGTTCCACCTGCCGTGCTAGCCCTGCAGGAGTACCGGCAGAAGTGAAAACTTGATCATATAAAGTACTATCATTAATGTAAGCTGCTCGGATGTATTTGGCCAGAACAGAGAATTCGATTTATATTATTATCGAAAAGGGTATTAAACACCTCGTCGGCAATGATACAAAATAATTTATTACATGTTTCTCCTTAGTTCAATTAATATATCGCTACAAACGTTTTCCTATACCTCGCTTCATTTTCACCAAGCTTGTTTGGGAAATAGAATATTTATACATAAACAGCTTTTCAAATGAGGCAGCTATGTCTTATTCACATATTTGCAAGTTTGAGTCGAGAGAGGCATTTAAGTTTTGTAATGCCTTCTGTCTACGGTACTCCCGTAATTCATACGAGGGTCAAACTGAAAGTTCTTAGAACTGGCCACTTATAAACAATATAATAAAAAAATAATTCTATAATTTGAAAATAGAACTCTTTGCCAATATTACTGAGTATATACTTCATTCATTTGTCATTTGTTTTACGATTTGGCGGCAAATTGAAAATTGTCTGTGTCACGTCAACATGAATTTAACACGAGAAAATTTTCGTGCAATGATTTTTTATGACTTTCGATGTCATTTAAGTCAACAAGAAAGTTATGATAGACTACGATTGGCCTTTCACGATGAAGCCCCATCTCGTTCGACTGTTTACAACTGGTTTAATGAGTTTAAACGTGGTCGCACTAATCTCACTGATGATTTACGTGAGGGACGGCCTTCTACGGCGACGACTGAAGATAACATCTGTGTTGTGCGGCGTATGATAGAGACTGACAAAAGAGTGACCTATCAGCAGATTCGGACAAGCTTAGGCATCGGTATGAGTCAAGTGCACAAAATCCTACACGAACATTTAGCGGTCAGGAAGCTTTGCGCCCGGTGGATACCTCATAATTTGACTGAGGCTCAAAAACTCCATCGTGTGGATTGGTGCCGTAAAATGATTGAAAGATTTAACGGAGGTGACTCAAATGCTGTGTTCGACATACTAACAGGTGACGAAAGCTGGATTTACTGTTATGATCCTGAAACCAAAAGACAATCTGCTCAGTGGGTGTTTCCTTTCGAGGAGTTGCCAACTAAAGTGAAGAGAGATCGAAGTGCGGGGAAAAAAATGGTGGCCTCGTTCTTTGGAAGGATAGGTCATTTCGCGACAATTGTGTTAGAGGATCAAAAAACAGTTTCTGCAGAATGGTACACTACCAATTGTTTGCCACTTGTCTTGGAAAAAGTTCGAGAGAAACGACCTCGCAGTAGGATCCTCCTTCACCACGACAACGCCTCATCGCACACCGCCAAGCGAACGATCGACTATTTGGCGACATCAAACGTTGAATTACTGGGTCACCCGCCGTATAGCCCCGACCTCGCGCCTTGTGATTTTTATTTATTTTCAAAAATTAAAGAAAAACTTAAAGGAAAGCGGTTTATGAATGCTGAAGAAGCGGTGGCTGCGTATCGCGATGCCATTGAAGAGACCCCTAAGGACGAGTGGGCAAAGTGCTTTTCCCAGTGGTTCCATCGCATGCAGCGGTGTATTGACGTGAATGGACAATATTTTGAAAAGATATAATAAAACTAATAACTGGCTAATGTAATCAGTTTTTGATTTTCTAAGAACTTTCAGTTTGACCCTCGTAATAATAGGCTTTAAACTTTATAAAAGGCACTGGACATGCGTGTGTTGGTGAAATTCAAAATTTATTTCAAATGTTTTACTTACGGCATTCTTTTATTGGGATGCAAACTCCATCGCAGTTTCTTGCATATTCTGGTTTGCAAAGACATCCGCTAGTACAGGAACTAGGTTTTACTACCGGACATGCCATTGGGAAACCTACTTCTGTGCATTTTTCGGGGCTGCAGTTACCTTGAGTGCATTCGCAGAAAAACTCATTTTCTCCGCATTGCTGAGCTGAAACGAAATGTGTATGTAATACATTATTGCAGCGACCAGCAAAAGACGCGGGAGTTGTGGGCTGAGGCGAAGCTGAGACACACATACTTGAGTCAATCAATACCTAGTTGTGGGCAAGGCTTGTATAGTAGGTAGGTTCTTTTCGCAATAAAGCAAATAATGCACGGAAATTAACTTTATTGAGGATACTCAGGACCTATAGATGACAACTTAACACCATTGATAAGGTGGGTAGGGTGGGTACCTAAGCTCTGTTAAATCCTGTGCGCCTTGTATTGTCTCACATTTATTCTTTTATTTCTTAAACATACAAGTCTATTTTGAATATGTCTTGATTTTTAACTTTTTTTGTTTGATAGGTTTTTTTGTTTCAAAGGTATTGGTTACATTTATGTGGTAATGTTATCGAAATCGGTTGAACGGTTTTTGAAAAATCACCAATAATCCAAAATTGTATGCACCAATTCCAGCAAATTCAATTCGAATTTTGTGCGCTATTGAAGTCGGTTGGGCCATTTTTGGCAAACAATAAATTAAATTGTAGGTTATGCTAGATTAGCGTGATTGTGACATGTGCCTTGTCAATTTGAAGAAACAAACTGTACAACACGTTGTAAATACTTTTATCAAAGGCTGAGCGCGTAATTACAACAAAATGTCATTAGAAAATAATTGCTATTCCTATTTTGTTTATGAATTTTATGATAATTAATTTAAAAATAAGTAATTTTGATAATTTTTCTGAACACCTTTTCCGTTCATTTTAGGTAGGTATGTCCAAAATGTATGAATGAGCAAGTGAGATAGCAGCCAAACTCTATGAGAATTTAGTTAGTTACTTACGGCATTCTGATGATGGTACGCATAGGCCTCTAATATTTCTCAAATATCCTTCTATACAAATACACCCACTTTCGCAAAATCTAGGGTCAATCCTCGGGCACGGTACTGAGGATCCAAGTTGGTAACAGTGTTGAGGCTTGCAATTTCCTTGTTTGCAGGTACTGTATTCTTCGTTTACCGGACATTGTGGTTCTGTTGAACACATAGTACATTTATATCAGTGACATCGACATTGTCTGCCCTCAAGTATTTAGTAGCGCTCGTAGCGTAGTTTGACTAGGTGTTTGTCAGCGATCACCGAAATTAAGCAACGTTCCGCAAGGTCAGTAGAAATTTGGATGGGTGACCGCGGGTAGCATTTTCCAACTGAGCGCTACCATGGCTCGGATGACACGTTAAATTTTAGGTCCCGGTTGTTTTAACCGTTTAGCCAAGTCAGAGGCCTTCAGGCGGCCTAAAAACTCTGACACCAGGGCTAGCCAACCAGCCTATACGAACTTACTTACTTTTTAGTATCCACTGAGTGACGACAGTATGCCAATTAATAAATAAATTAAAATTAAAGGTAACGAAAGTTACTTAACATTATGACCGCGACGCGTTAATTTTATTAAATTTTATATTATGGAGCCCGGTTTTTTGACGACTACAAACATCTTTGGCGCCTGAAAATTCTGGTCAAGTATAGGTAACTTTGGTTTCAAAAGGTTAACATTTTCAAACACGGGTAAAGCATGATTAGAGTGATTGTGTCATGTGCCATGTTAATTTTAAGAAAAAAATCGTTCAACACATTGTTTTCATTTACACCACACAGTGTCATGAAAAAATAATTGCAATAAATACCAATTATGTTTATGAATATTATGATAATTAATATAAATATAATTAAAATGGCAGGGGCGGCTTTGTGGCGAGCCGTCGGTGAGTTGCGACACCGCGAACCCTCCCTGGGGCTAAATGAGACCCCTGACTCCTCTCTTGCCTTAACTGGCCGGCTTGGAGTGGAAACCGCAAGAGCTAAGAACCTAAGCTCCAGGGTGGAAGTGTTATAGGGCATAACGCCGCGAGTAGCGTCCAGTGAAAGCGCAGCACACCTCTCGGCACCCGACAGCCGTCCACACCAATGTTGCCCCTCCGGTGCCAACTTAAAGTAGCCTTTATGGGGGCCCATTTAGTGGACGGTGAGTCACCACCTGCTACGAAACTTTGAAATGGGGCATATATATCGGGTGCCGAACCTCATTCCATAATCCAATTTTAAATAACATTTAACATTTCACGACAATAGCCCAGTTTCAATATTTCAAGTCTTTATATATGCCATAGTTTGTATTTCAAATTGTAAAAGGGGCCTCTCAATGTTGGCTTAGGCTCCATTGGTGCCCGATAAAGGACTGACCAAGACTGTGAATTCGATAGATTAAAATAATAAAAATAATTATTATAATTTTTCTGAACACCTTTTCCGGTAATTTTTAGGTAGGTATGTTCAAAATGATGTATGAATGAGCGTGAAACAGCAGCCAAACCCTATTTAATTTCCCTATCTATGAGATTTTTCAGTCACTTACGGCATTCTGATGATGGTACGCATACACCTGTAATATTTCTCAAATATCCTTCCTTACAGATACACCCTGGTTTGCAAAATCTAGGGTCAATCCTCGGGCAAGGCACTGAGGATCCAAGTTGGTAACAGTGTTGAGGCTTGCAGTTTCCTTGTATGCAGGTACTGTGTACTTCGTTTACCGGACATTGTGGTTCTGTTGAACACATAGTACATTTATATCAGTGACATTAGATATGATATAAATGTTATACTTAATCCTTACATAGTATAAAATAAAGTCGTGTCTGTTTGTCTGTATGCTTAAATCTTTAAAACTACGCAACGGATTTTGATGCGGTTTTTTTAATGGATAGAGTGATTCAAGAGGAAGGTTTATATGTATAATACACCTGTGCGAAGCCGGGGCGGGTCGTCTAGTGCATGATAAAATTAACCCACCGAACAAAGTGAGATATGGTCAAGTCTAGCTTTGACTCTAAAATTTTGCTTTCGTCTGACCAGATGTTGATTCTCATTCACAGAGATTGTATTTTTCAATGAATGTCAACGAAACTTGGTCATTGTTTTGTACATAAATGTTTTCCTTCAATAATTATTTTTCGCAAAGAAATGGCAATCCTCTTTCCATCGTGAACAAAATTCGAATTGTTTACATTATTGCTGATTTATCAAAATTAGCTCAGCTGAATTCTGAAAATTTTAAATAGGTCCACCTCGAGAGTATGCCCTTTCGAACCAAAAAAATACTTTTCGATTCGGTTTACAATTGGCGAAATTATCGATGAACATACACAAAAAAAATACATACAGACAAACATAAAACCTCCTACTTTTTGGAAGTCGGTTATAACAATTCGAATTGTTTACATTATTGCTGATTTATCAACAAAAACAGCTTAGCCGAATTCTGAAAAACTTAAATAGGTCCACCTCGGGAGTGTGCCCTTTCGAACTAAAAAAATACTTTTCGATTCGGTTTACAATTTGCGAAATTATCGATGAACATACACAAAAATATACATACAGACAAACATAAAACCTCCTCCTTTTTGGAAGTTGGTTAAACTTACGGGAACTTAACTTAAGTTACGGGAAATTTGCTGTGGCGCCATTTATTAGTCAATTTCAATTATATTTAATAAGATTGTTTAATATTTAAATCCTGACGAGTAATCCTATGAAATCGGTCTAGAAAGAGCTGAAATTTAGGCTAATAAAAATTCAGCTAAAGAGATTCCTTGGAAGATGGGACGGCCTTTAGTATGGGACGCCACGTATTCGTGCGTTGATACTCTAGCTCCGTCCCATCTTCCAAGGACTCAGAATAGGGCTGGCGCTGCGGCTGAATATGCAGAAGGCCTCAAAAAGATCATTTATGCTAACATTGACTATTTTGACAATGTTGACATCTTATAAATCAGTACTATTCTTTATTTCTATTTTTACATTATTATTTAAAATTTTGCTTGTATTGTTTTGATAATTATGCTTTTAACATTTGTACGCCACGATGGGCAAGAACATGCGATCTCTACCTACACTACGAAAATCTGTATGCGACTTTGTATGTTGTCTACACTACCATGTTTCTAACTAATAAAGTATCTTGAATCTTGAATTGACAGTGGTTTTTTATTTGAACCTTTTGGGGTCGAAACTTTGGGACCGTGGTGGTGACCGGGAGCAAAAAACATTTACAAAGATCTTTCATTACGCCTGGTCGACGCAACACGTGACCAAAATGCTGGCCTCTATTTTGCCCAAAGGATCAGTATTGCTATCCAACGTGGTAATGGGGCCAGCATTTTGGGAACTGTGCCCGCTGGTAGTGGGCTTTTAGATTAGGGTTTTCATCGTCATCTATACATACTCATTTATAACCTCAAGTGTTTTTTTTTTATTAATTTGTTTTGGTTTGTACATATAGCATAGTAGTTGTAATATATAGTTAAGTTTACAAAATATTAATGAACCTGCTAAAGAGATATGTCGAGAGGTCTACTGTTCAGAGAACTGCTAGTAAATACTTGAAATAGACTTGTAGATAGTATTAAACAACAAAATATGCGACTAAAGTAAAATTATAAACCATATTATGGGTATTAATAAACAGAGCATAGTACTAATAGTTACAATATCATTTCATTTTATTGGGAATTGATTCTACTAAATATAATTTGGATGAAAAATGGAAGGAAGGGTTATCGTTTAGGGAAAATAGTTTAGTATTTAAATCCTAACAAGATTTGCGAGAATAAACCAAATCAGTAAACAGCAAGTCGAGATATTGGCTTATGACGATTCAGCTAAACAGTTTGTCGTGGGTTCAAATCCCGATCCCGTCAATCAATGAGTTTCATCGGAACTTATGGGCGGAATTTCACACCACTGTCTCGGTGAAGGAAATCATCGTGCGACATGAGTACGTCCGTAGAAGGAATTTCATTGAGGCGTATGTGAATCCACCAATCCGCACTGGCACAACATGGCCCAATCACTCTTCGTGGGTAGGCCTACATCCCGCAGTGGACCATTAAAAAGGCTGGTTACAGATGCAAGTAGGCAGGTACAGGACTCCAAGTCAGTTTTGTCTCTGGTAGCTGAATCCAGAACTTACGGCATTGTTCCCAGCGAACGCAATCGCCGCGACGATTTTTATAGAATCCATCTTTGCATCTACAAACTGGTGGTGGACAGTTCGGGTGTCCACACGGCAGAGCAGGGGCGCAGAGGATCGCGGCGTCGTTGATTCCGCAAGTACGGGCTGGGCAGTTGGACGGACATGGGTCATACATTTCATTCCTTCTACACTTTGGAGGAGCACCTGAAAATGGATTTTTAAGTAGGTAGGTATATTTAGCTGGTTCAAATTCTCGTCGCACTAACAGCCTAAAGAAAGGCGCGCAATTTTCTCTTCATTTTTCCTACAAAAAATACGATAGAAAATTAATCTGGAGATCGCAGTATTACAAATTATTGCGCTAAATTTAACATTATACAGTGGGATTTTTAGATAAATCCTTCAATTATCTAACAATAACAAGCATTTTGTTTGATTTTCTAAATTTAAATTTTGATTATTGATTGATGAATAATCAAAATTGAAAAGAATGATTAAGATGAATATTCCAAAAAGTATGTAAGAATCTCCGATTTAAGCAATGTTTAATTATGATGTTAAATTTACCTAGATTTGTGAAAATGCTAGTGGGCAATCACAGTACAGGTTCAATGGCAATAACTGTGCGTGCAGGGGATTATTCCAGTCTGTCCCCCGGGGGACGGAATGGAAGAAAAAAATCTTGGCTGTCCCCCGGCAATCACTGTGTTATTTAGTGGTTTGAGTATTTTTTTTATTTAAATACCATTTTTTAGAGATATTAATTAAAATAACATTACGTTTCTTTAGATTACATTTGTGACTCTATTAAAGAGAAGAGAAAGAGAAAATTGTGGATCAAATCGTTAAATGTGCAATAGCTATCCAGTTTTCCCTACTTAGATAGGTTTGAGCTTAAATTAGTTTTTGATAGATTTTAAGCAATCGTAACCAGTATAAGAAGCATTACTCACTGCATTGATTTGGACGTACGCATTTTTTTATGATTACGTCATAAACAAATTCATATTTGCATTCGCAAGCATTGTAGAGACATTCTTCTGTGCAGTAAACATTCTTTTTGTTATAGTTCGAACAAAGTCTGTCGCATTTTATTCCACAACCGGGTCGAGCATTACAATCACCCCCACAACAAGCTGTAATTTTTTAAAATCATTTTAATCAACCTGTTCAAAAATTATTTGCAGCGCAGATAGGTATTACAAAATCACATGATTATTATGAACTCATAATAATCATGTGTTGCATAACTACTGCTTAAAAAAAATTTATTGTTTTGAAGAACAAATTTCATGATTCGGTGCGCCGATGATCTATTAAAGACCGTAAGAATGAATTAAGCTGGACAAGTCACTTTCAACCCGTTGTAAGTATTGGAAATCAATAAGAGAAGCCTATATCTAGCAGTGAACATACAGTTGATAATCGTCCATCCATCCATCAGCCGTAAGACGTCCACTGCTGGACATAGGCCTCCCCAATGGATTTCCAATAAGGCCGGTAGGAAGCGGCCTGCATCCAGCGCGTTCCTGCGATCTTTATTATATCGTCAGTCCACCTAGTCGGTGGACGTCCTACGCTGCGCTTGCTGGTCCGTGGTCTCCATTCGAGAACTTTACTGCCCCATCGGCCATCCGTTCTCCGAACTATGTGCCCTGCCCATTGCCACTTTAATTTGCTAATCCGCTGGGCTATGTCGGTAACTTTGGTTCGTCTGCGGATCTCCTCATTTCTGATTCGATCTCGCAGAGAGACGCCGATCATAGCCCTCTCCATAGCACGTTGGGCTATCCTAAGCGTATTCATAAGGCCCACAGTAAAAGACCACGTTTCAGTTCCATATGTCATCACTGGCAACACACAACTATCGAAAACTTTCGTCTTGAGGCACTGAGGTATATCAGATGAAAAGACGTCACGCAGTTTTCCGAAGGCTGTCCAACCGAGTTGGATTCGGCAATTGACCTCTTTCTTGAAGTTGGACTTACCTAGCTGGACTACTTCTCCTAGGTAGACGTACTAGTCAACAACTTGAAGAACCGATCTCTCAACAGATATTGGGGTGGGTACGACATGGGCATTACACATGACTTTTGTTTTATCCATGTTCATTTTGAGACCCACCTGTTGAGAAACTCGATTGAGGCCTTCGAGCATCGTGCTGAGCTCTTCCATCGATTTCGCCATGACCACGATATCGTCGGCAAACCGAAGGTGAGTGATGTATTCGCCATTGATGTTGATGCCAAATCCTTTCCATTCCAGGAGCTTAAAGGCGTTCTCCAAAGTGGCAGTAAACAATTTCGGAGATATCACATCTCCCTGTCTGACGCCTCTTTTCTAAGGGATCGCCTTCGAGCTCTCTTCCTGTATTCGGACCGACATAGTGGCGTTATTATTTAAACACTTCAACACTTCGATATACCGATAGTCAATACGGCATCGCTGAAGAGACTCAAGCACAGCCCATGTCTCGACCGAATCAAAGGCTTTCTCATAGTCCACAAACGCTAAGCAAAGTGGCAAGTTATACTCTTCAGTCTTCTGTATAACTTGCCGTAGCGTATGGATGTGGTCCATGGTGCTAAAGCCTTTTCGGAAGCCGGCTTGTTCGGAAGGCTGGAAGTCATCAAGCCTGCGCTCGAGACGATTCGTAATGACCCTTGAAAACAGCTTATAAACATGGCTCAGACGCGAGATGGGTCTGTAATTCTTCAATAAAGTGTTGTCACCTTTTTCAAAGAATAGCACCACCACACTTCTGTTCCATGCTTCCGGCGTTATGCCCTCGAGGACGACGGTGTTGAAAAACTTCTGAAGGACTTTAAGTACAGTTAATAATGATTATGATAAATCTATACTACATACATATTATATTTCCTGGTTATAACATATTCTACTGGAGAATATAGAATGAAGTTCATGATTCTGTATCATCTTAGAAGTACGTTACGCGCAACGTTAAGTGATCTGTGACAGTTTTTAAAAAAATTGATAATTTAAACAATAATAAACTGTAATTTGAATAATTCACAAAAATCACTATTACATGGCCTGTAACATACCTAATATTCAAACATCAGACGAAATCAGGGCCAGATATAAAAGAAGGCTAAATGCATCGACATGATTTTTATAATGATGGTGATACTCGTAAGTCATAAGTAATATATCATTGAGTTGACCGGGGCTCCACCGCCGAGGTCGGAGGTACATACACTTTGCTCCGTTGTTACTTTGTTTGAAAATTAGAAATATCCGACAATTCAACTGATATGGCTATTCGCGAGTTAGCTAAACTAGTGCACTCCATGCAGGATAGAATTATATATTTGAAAAAGTGGTGATCGATCAAAACACTTTGATTAAAAAACTTGATGACGGTAGACAAGTTCTGAGTTCAGTGTCTAAAAGTGATAGTATTCCCGCAAAAGAGGGTAAGCCCACGCCGTGTACTCAACCGCTGGCTGAGCGACCGAGGCGTGAGGCACAGCTCCGTGCTTCGGCTGCCATCGTCGGTCCCGTCGGTGGAAACGTGAAAGCGAGACGCAATGCTTTGCCTCTTCCCACCTGTACCGATGCCCTGACGTCTTGCCGCAGTGCGCCCCCCACCCCATCCGCACCCTTATCGACTCCGGCGCCCGCCGCGCCAATAGTTAGGGATGAAAACACAACAATGTTCAAAAACAAATAGTTCACTGGACTCTGTAAATGAGGTCAATAGATACTTCGCTAATATTGGGAAGACACTTGCTGATAGGGTCTCTAGCAACAAAATCAATAATGTGACTTCTAAAAATGCAAATGACTTACCGTCATCTCAATGTAATTCTATAGGTTTGTTAAATACTGATGAAGAAGAAATCTATCATCTCATAACTGGGCTAAAAAATGACTGTGCTGCCGGGGAAGATGGTATTTCAACTAAGATTATTAAACAGTATATGTCAGTCATAGTTCCTGTCCTAACACACGTTTGCAATTTAAGTCTGTCTACAGGAGTTTTTCCTACTGTGTTCAAGACTGCGGTTATTACTCCTATTCACAAGAGTGGCAGTAGAGACCGTGTCGAAAACTATAGACCGATTTCGATTTTGCCAGTAATGTCAAAAATTTTAGAAAAAATTATGAACAAGCGACTTACATCATTCTTAGAAAAAATTAATATTCTGTCACCTAATCAATTTGGCTTCAGAACGGGTCTATCCACTGAAAACGCCGTATCTGAACTAACGAAATTTATTGCAAAGGAACTAAATAATGGTAATAAAGTCCTGGGAATTTTCCTCGATTTGGCCAAGGCCTTCGACACGGTCTGTATACCTACACTGGTGAAAAAGCTTGAGCGGATAGGAATTCGAGGTACTGCCTTGCTGCTTTTTGAGAGTTACCTATAAGGAAGAACTCAAAGAATTAGGATAGGAGATACTGTAAGTGATGAGAACGAAATTATTTACGGTGTTCCGCAAGGAAGTGTCCTAGGCCCGAGTCTCTTTCTAATTTATGTTAACGATCTGTGTAAATGGAAAAATCTTTTCGTACGCAAAGACCTGGGATGAGGCTCGGGCTTATGCCGAACAGGGACTTACGGTAGTGACACACAGCAAACACACTGACCCTAAACGTTGAGAAAACTAAATATATTAACTTTCACTTCATTGAAACTAGCGTGAGGATTCATTATTAAATTTTTATATGAAAAACCGGATACACTCACGATAATATTTGAAACGGCCGAGCCGCTATGCGCCCGACCGGTTTCGAAGTAGTTAGTACTTCTTCATCAGGGAATACGCGCGCCCCCGATGACGGACGCCCGCGCACTGGAGTTGGCGGCGGCCGCGAGCTCGGCGGCGGCACGCGCCTCCCGCGCCACTGCCCTCGCCGCTCGCGCCTCCGCAGCGCGTGATCGGCTACTCGTCGCGGGAGCTGGATGGTTTTCTTCTGCTTCTTCCTCCGATGGCACATTTTGTCCTGAACAACTTCCGTCCACACACCATACACTGACTGTATCCAGCGCTAAACTCTCCGACACAAAAGTCTGCTGCTTAGTGTTTAAAACCGGTCTCCACGACGGCGCCAAAGTCCAACCACCATCCCGATTGAAATTTGGATGACGCGCGATCTCAATAGCCTCCCGCACCTTACGGGGAACCAGGAAACTTTCCTTAGCTAAGACGGTCGCGCGATCAAACCTCAGGAAGTGGTTAGGTTCTTGCGCATGCTCCGCTACTGCAGACTTAACCGTGTCCATATTTTTCACACTTCGGATGTGTTCAGAAAGCCTTGTAGAAATATTGCGGCAAGTCTCTCCGATGTAACACTTGCCACAGTCACAAGGTATCATGTATACACCTGGCACATTGAGTGGTTCCTTGTCTTTTGGTGAACGTAGAAACTGCCTTAGCTGACTCGGAGGCCGGAACCGGGTCCTAATACCGTACCTCCGTTGCAAGAAATGACCGATTTTGTCAGTCACTCCTCTCACAAAAGGCAGATAAATCGGAGCCCGGTCCACTGTCGCTGGCTTCTTACGCTCACTGCTATTTGTCCAGCGCCAACACTGTTTCCAGTTATAGCCATTGTTCTCCAGCACTTCTCTTAAATGACTCAACTCAACATCTAAATATTGCGGGTCACACAGGCTTAGGGCACGGCGTATTAAAGATCTAGGTACCGAGGCAAGTTGTGCGGGGTGGTGGTGTGAATCGGCCCTTAGATAACGATCCGTGTGTGTAGGCTTTCGATAAACGGTATGAGATACCGAACCATCTGCTTCACGGATAACTCGCACATCCAAAAACGGCAACACACCGTCCCGTTCCTGTTCCACAGTAAATTTGATCTTCGGATGCACCTGGTTAAGATGCGTGGTGAACTGTGCTAAGGCATCTCGGTCGATAACAGCAAACACGTCGTCCACATAGCGCCACCAACAGCGTGGTTTTTCAACGACGTTAGCTAGTGCCACGCCTTCGAACCACTCCATGAAGATGTTGGCCACCACTGGAGCCACCGGCGAACCCATTGCCACTCCGTCTATCTGCAAGTAATGTTCACCCTGCCACATGAAATAACCACTTTTTAGACAACATTCTACCCATTCAATATATTCTGCGGGTAAGTCTGTACCACGAAACAGGTCTTCAATTATCTTTAATGAGTCATTTACAGGCACATTGGTGAACAGGGATGTGACATCAAAACTCACCATGACTTCCGTGGTTTCGAGTTTTAGGTCAGCCAGTAAATCAACAAAATGCTTCGAGTCTCTGACGAAACTATCCGTCCTACCTGTGAAACGGTGTAAAACCGTAGCAACATGTTTGGATAACTTATATGTCGGAGCATTTATCTGGCTGATGATGGGGCGTAAAGGCCAGTTTGGCTTGTGCACCTTGGGTAAACCATATATCTTCGGAGACGTGGGATTATGGGGACGAAACTTCCGTATTGCATCGGCATCACTACTGTTCTGCAGTAATTTGTTTACTTTAGAGGTCACCCGAGAGGTGGGGTTATACTTAACCTTTTTATACGTGACGTCATCGCTGACCAACTGTTCAATTTTACTCTCATATTCTTTGGTATCCACGATGACTGTCGCATTGCCCTTATCCGCTGGCAGAACCAGTAAATCTTCATTCTTTCTCAATTCTGCAAGGGCAGTTACCTCCTCTCTGCTTATGTTTCTCTTCGGTGGTTTCGACCTCCGTAACATAGTTGCCACGTCTTGCCTCAAGCACTCTGCTTCACAATGAGGGATCCTGTTTCGTATCACTGCATCCTCGATGTTGGTAATTATAGTCTCCACAGGAATTTTATTAGGGGCTGGAGCAAAATTCAAACCTCGAGACAAAGCACCTATAGCTTCATTGCTTACTTGCTGTGACGAGAGATTAACCACCACACGATCACAGTCTAAAGACGGCTTTACATTTCCCGAGTGTGAATGTACCTTAGAATCCTGAAGAAGATTTTCATACTTTTTGCAATGTCTTTTGCGGGTAGATGTATAAACTTTATCTGATCTACTGTACGACATAGAATCCAGGACCTCCCACAAATCACTACTCAAAAACTGTGATATCTGTAGGTGTAACTCATATACATGCTTGTTTGTGTTCATCAGCTGTTGGCGGTAGTCCGAAATAACTCGGCGGAGAAGTTTTTCATTCGCGACGCGGAAGAAATTTTCGTAGTCTCGAGTACATTTTACCGGCTTAATGCGTGCAAACTTAGTCTGCAGTAGCGGAGCATGCGCAAGAACCTAACCACTTCCTGAGGTTTGATCGCGCGACCGTCTTAGCTAAGGAAAGTTTCCTGGTTCCCCGTAAGGTGCGGGAGGCTATTGAGATCGCGCGTCATCCAAATTTCAATCGGGATGGTGGTTGGACTTTGGCGCCGTCGTGGAGACCGGTTTTAAACACTAAGCAGCAGACTTTTGTGTCGGAGAGTTTAGCGCTGGATACAGTCAGTGTATGGTGTGTGGACGGAAGTTGTTCAGGACAAAATGTGCCATCGGAGGAAGAAGCAGAAGAAAACCATCCAGCTCCCGCGACGAGTAGCCGATCACGCGCTGCGGAGGCGCGAGCGGCGAGGGCAGTGGCGCGGGAGGCGCGTGCCGCCGCCGAGCTCGCGGCCGCCGCCAACTCCAGTGCGCGGGCGTCCGTCATCGGGGGCGCGCGTATTCCCTGATGAAGAAGTACTAACTACTTCGAAACCGGTCGGGCGCATAGCGGCTCGGCCGTTTCAAATATTATCGTGAGTGTATCCGGTTTTTCATATAAAAATTTATATTAACTTTACATATTCACGACGAAAAATTCCAAATTTCAATATAACCATTCACGTAAATTGTATGGCCGCGCGGGACTCGCTCAACATGCAGCAGATACTCGACATCGACGGATACTCCGACAATATTGAAGTAGTGGTTGCGCTACTTGATTTAAACTATAAAAAAGTTGTATGTTGTGTTGTGTACATACCACCGCATTCGACTCATTTGTAAGAATTTGTATGCATTATTTAAGTTTTAATTAATTATTTAGTATTGCATTAACGATGCTGACATTGGTTTAACCTTTTTTTGTTTGTTTGAGTCAATTTCTGCCTTATTATTCTTTGTGACATTTTATTGAAATTAGTTTGACATTTATTTAATTTTTTTGACATGTATAATATATTTGAACTTACATAAATGAAAATTTTAAACCTACAATTACTCGACATGCGCCTTGGCGTTGCTGTGAGTATGATGAAGAAATGAAATAAATTAAATTAAATTACCTTTTTGTGCATGATTATCTTATTATTATTATTTTTGACGTTGACTATGTTAAAAAGTCATCAAAATAATTTTAGAAATAGTATTGTTATACTTACGACAAAATTCCTTTGGGATACAAACTCCTCTACAGTTCCTAACAAATCCTGTTGTACAGATGCAGCTCGGACGACTAGGGCAGGTTCCATTTTTATTTATATCAAAGCATGGAATCGGGAACCCGACATCGTTGCAGGTTTTAGGTCCGCAAACAGCGTCCGGACAGGGTGCCCATTTTTCGTTTGTCGCTGAAAATGTAAATTTTTCAATTTCAATTATTCTATTGTTAACATAAAAATTACAAGAAAAAGTACAAAAACTTGTAAGCCGTACATTGCAATATAGTATTACGAATAGTTTAGCGAACACGTAGGCTCATATCAAACTTTATAAACATGTTTGTTAATTTCAGTTTAGTATTTAGGTTTACGTATTAATTGGCTTAAGATGAAAAACACGTACTCTTTAGATGGAGAAATATATATTATGTAGGTTTTATATCTTAGTAAACGAAGAGAAAAAACCCAAAAGTCGAGGGTAGATCTAGAACGTGCGCGGGCGCTTGAGCAGTCCACACCACAGGTAGCAACAAGAACGCGTCATGCGATGGTCACACACACAAGCTCGCGCGGGCAGGCGCGGGCCGCGCGCGCCCACCTCGGCCGACTTACTGGCTAGTCATACGGGCGAGAATGGCGCGCGCGGAGCTCGTAGCCGGGCCGCGCGCGCTCACACGGATAACTAGTCGTGTTCATAGCACTCTAAGAACCAGTGATGAGGAAGGAATATTATTATTACGAGACTTGCACAAGTTTCTAATTAGTTGATTTTTATTGTTTGGATTTTTACGTAGATAATTTTTTTCGGAAAGTTAATAAATGTAAATGTCTATTCGTTTTAGACCTATTTCAAGGTGAAGCTTTTGAAGATTAGTACGGATGGGTGTTTTATTTTAAAGGCGTACTTGAGGTCTTTGTTTTGAATCGTCTGGAGTTTTTTCAGGTTTGTTTTGTAGGTGCTACTCGACACGGGACATGTATACGTGATTTTTTCACTCTGATCATGGAAAGCTTTAGAGTATATCTCTGCTTTTGTGTAGTCTGCGCTGGTGATAAGATATGTTAAATTCATAGATATCCTATAAATAAGGTTTCTCTTTACTCCCCCGTATAATAAAATTATATGCAATAAGCTGTGCATCTGGACACTGCAAAAATGTGCATTTACAATGCCCACAAAGCTGAATGTTTTGTTACGATGTTTTGGGTTCTATCTTTCGAGCAAAATCTACAGAGCTACAGTACCTAATAAGTGAAAGTATTAAAAAAATGTCCGAGCGCCGTCATAGACATACCGACTTAGATATTAACATTTTAATAATTCACAATGACCCGTTTTCTCGAATCTCGACGTTATGTCACCAAATTGGTTCTTGTAACAGAGCATTTTGGCATCGCGCGGGGTTGTAATTGCTTTACGACTAACTAAAAAGTCTGCTCACATACTTAGAATAATAACGCCGAGAAACCGAGAACAAGCACGCTAAGTGAAGCAAGAAATACCAAGCTTGAAAAGCTTGGTACGCGAACGGCGCGCGGCAGTACTCACAGTCGTACCGTGATAAAAACAGCTCCCGTAATTTATATTTTAAAATGACGGTTTGTGTGGTAAACGGGTGCCACAGTGAATCGGCACAACCAAACCAACAATGCAACATCACATTCCACATGTAAGTATTACAAATTATCTAATAATTTGATGTAAAACGCCTTCCAATGTAAATATAAATTCACAAAATTTCGACAGACGCCATAAGGACTAAAAGTTGCAAGTAAAGGGTAAAACTTTTCCCCCACATTTTGATATTGAAATTAGTAGGTAATGAAATATACTTCCATTGCCTTGACACGGGATTATCAGTACATATTATTATGTTTTCATACATCCTACTTGATAAGTACCAAAGCGAGACATTATCATCATAATTAGATGGTTATGACCTTAGGTTATGACAGAGCGACAATGTCTTGATGTGATGATGATTTGTTTTTGATTTTGTAATGACAATTAATTTTTAATTTTGTAGTGATAATTTAGCAATGAGCCTTCCCAATGTAATTAATAATTTGTCATACCCTTAAAGGGTCATATGTATTTGACATTATTATGACATGTTATCTAATAACCGCATGTAAAAATTACATATGTTGCAATTGATAAATTAATTGAATTGAATTGAATTTCGCGAATCCCTGCTTGGCCTCATAGTACATTTTGTTCAAAATGATGACCTGAATCAGTCTTTTCGGCTTAGTACACAACAACTTTTTTTTAAATTAAGCTGGGCATTACATGAAAGGGCTTTTCGTGTGGAAAACAGTTCGTAGTAACAAAGTAAAACTAAAAACACAATAATTAAATTGGTCAAAATTTTATTCTAATTAAACGGTTTTATGTACTAAAAGATAAAAAATAATAACTCAACAATAAAATCGTGAGGTCTTCGCCTGAAAGATTTCATTATGTATGATGCGCCCCACGATTTTATTAGAGAATGATTGTTTTTTTATCTTTTAGTACTTAAAACCGTTTAGTTAAAAAAATATCCATTTCACAAACTGTGTTCCACACGAAAAGCTCTTTCATATAATACCCATACTAATGGAATTTAAAAAAAAAGTTATTAACAGAAATGTTTGGAGCCACACTCAAAGGCACAAGTATAAGTTATGCAAAATCTGTACTAAAAAGGCTCTGATCAAATTTCCCAACTTTTTGGGGTAATCTGATTCTGATAGTAACATTACTTGTTTCGTAGTGTGCGTGTTGCCGCGCGTAAATACGTATGACTCGCGCATACATCAATCATGTTGATGCTTCACTCTCGAGATTTTTTTGACATGAAATTATCATTCTCGGCGTTATTATTCTATGTCTGCTCACTACGTAGTTCACAGAGTTTTGGCTTAGACACTTTTTTGCCCGATTGTGAGTCCATAGATATTTGCTCGAAGAATCTATCAGACGTTATGAAAACTTCAAAGTGATTCATGTCAAATACAGGTATCACGGGTGGCGCCACCAACAATAATAATATTGATAAACATTCAACTAAATTGGAGAAATCATCAGCGCGCTTGTACACGGTCGTTTTTTCACCAGCCACAGTCAATAAACAGATTGTTTGATATGTTCGCCGGATCGAAGACACATCGGACATCCGTCCGATGTGTCCGACGGAAATCATACGCCACCACGGATCCGGTGTAAAAAACGGTCTGTTTTCCAGTAAAAACCGGTTGTGTGCAACCGCTCTCAGAGTTGTAGTTGCCAAAGCACCGCGTTGTGAGTCAGTATCAGATTCAATTCCTATAGTGTCAACCTGTTTTTTAGGGTTCCGTACCCAAAGAGCAAAAACGGGACCCTATTAATAAGACTCCGCGCTGTCCGTCTGTCTGTCCATCTGTCTGTCCGTCTGTCTGTCACCAGGGTAAATCTCATGAACCGTTTAGCTAGAAAGCTGAAATTTTCACAGATGATGTATTTCTGTTGCCGCTAGAACAACAAATACTAAAAGCAGAATAAAATTTATTTTTAAGGGGGCATCCTATACAACAAAACTGAATTTTTAGACGTTTTTCGTTCGAAATTAATAACGGTGACAGGTAAAAGATTGAAATATTTATAGAATATTTGGTTAAATATGCACTTTAAAAATAAATTAGTTAATTAAAATGAAATATATATTTTAGGGGGGGCTATTCCCATACAAGTTACGTGATTTTTTTGCTCGACATTAGTAACGGCAACAGGAAGGTGCTTCAAATATTAAGTGGTAAACTTATTTCAAAGATCATAATTAACAAATTAAAATAAAATATATTAGGGGGCTCCCATACAGTACGGAACCCTCCGTGCGCGAGTCCGACTCGTACTTGGCCGATTATTTATTGTCTTTTTAATCTTGCCACATATTATCGATATCGGCTGATAAATAGCGCTACAGTTACGCCTTTTTTGATGGATTTCAATCAAAGATTGCCGACAAAAAATTGAAAAATATTATAGAACCTGTGTACCAAGGTTCATTGAAAATACGACCAGCCCGGGTAGCACGGCAAGGGGAGAAAACCATTTTATCCACTCTTAATGTCAGATGTCATTGTCAATCCATACTTTATTTCCTCTTCGAGGGGATATAATGGTGGAAATACTGTTAGTCCCTTTGCCATGCTTCCCGTGCTGTAGAAGAGAATTGACATTCGAACCAATGAAATAAACATTGTCAATTCCTTTAGCCATGTCAGAGGCCTTCAGGCGGCCTAAAAACTCTGACACCAGGGCTAGCCACCCGGCCTATACGAACTTACTTTTAACATTGTCAAGTATAAACTAAGACGATTCGCTCACTTCGTTCCCTCGTTTATATTTACCTAGGTAGATTTAATACTTTTATACCATTTAATATTCACATTTCCAAAAATATATCGGTACTTACGACATCGAACAGATCTGCCTCTTGGTGGTCTTCTTGGTGGATGATGCCCTGCAAAAAAATGTGCCAATCAATTTAAGTAACTAAAATTAAATAGCATCGGCAAAAAGTTCTTTGTTTTATGTTATGTAATTTGTAAGGCAGATATTTCATACTGTCTACGTATTTAAAAAATGTTTTTTGTTTTCAAATATTAATAAGCTATTTAAAACAAGTTAAACGGAGAGCGCAGATAGTGTTTTTTTCGTTATTGGCGATGAAATCTTAGTACCATGTACCTTACTCGTACTACTAGCTAGGATAAAACAAATATTGAAAATAAAAATACTAACTTGTCGACGAAGCTAAAACTAAAATTTGAGCCAAAAAGGCTAACAGCACTAGTTTTACCATAGTCACCACTGAAATGGTGACTAATATTATTTTCAAAGCTATTACCCCCTTTTATAGTAATGTTTTCACTTGTTTCAACAAAAAAATAAAAGAAAAATACGAATAATTTCTATGCAATGTAATATTTCTAGTCACTTTTTAATGCACTATGACAGATGTATTGTTAAGTTTCAGTGTACACAGCTGTCTTAGTATCAAATAAAAAAGTACCTTAGAAAACAAAATGAATAAATGATCGTTTATAATAAGTTTTTTTAGATAAATAACGTGATCGCTTTAAATCATAAGTAGATTGCCAATAACTTTTTTGAACGATGACGAGTTCATCCATTAATCTACATAATATGTGTTATTCTCAGAATAACACATAGGCTATAATTTATAAAGAAATCGCGAGATACAAAGTTCGCCGGGTCAGCTAGTTATTTATGTAATAACTAGCAGCGCCCCGCGGTATTACCCGCGTTGTGCCCGTTCCCGTGGGAATTTCGGGAATTTTTATACATATAAACCTTCCTCTTGAATCACTCTATCCATGAAAAAAAACCGCATCAAAATACGTTGCGTAGTTTTAAAGATTTAAGCATACAGACAAACAAACAAACAAACAAACGAAAATAGCGACTTTATTTTATACTATGTAAGGATGATGATGTATAAGCATTACTATTGCAAAGTTTCACCTCAGAAACAAAAAGGAGAAGGTACTATGTTCGTCTGTATTTATTATTTTTGTGTATTTTCATCGCTATTTTTGCCAATTGTGAACCGATTAAAAAAGAAAATGTTTTTCGAAAGGTATACTCCCGAGTTAGTCCCATTTAAATTTTATTCAAATCAACTAAGCGGTTATTCAAAGATGAACAATAATGTACATAGATAAATATCACATTGATTCGTGCGCACTATTCGAATTCTGTACACGGTTCTGTCCCACGGGTCATCAGTCCTCTGAGCTATGTGCCCTGCCCACTGCTATTTTAACTTGCCAATTCGCTAGACTATATCGGTAACTCTGGTTCTTCTGCGGATCTTTTCATTCCTGCTTCGATCTCGCAGGGAGACTGTTATTGAATAAAGTTTCGTCGAATATCGTCACAGTAAAGATTAGGTGTGAAACAAAAAATAGGTTAGAACATGACAAAAAATTACTTGTTTGGTTTTTGTCGTCGGCAATTTGTATAGGAGCGGTATTTCCCTCAAAAAAGGAGGAATTTTGCTGTCGTGCTATTTATCAGCCGATTTCGATGAATGTTTGGCAAGATTGTTTAATATCTAAATCCTAACAAGATTGCGAGTATGAACCAAATTGGTCAAGAACGAGTTGATATATAAGCTTATGAAGATTCAGTTAAAAACATGTGTCACGAAATCTACTGTTTGGGACCTACTAGCTAGTATGATATATTTTATTCTAATTGTTAGGTCCAGCGTATACTCCAAAATATATGGGATTCATTCCAAGCATAATATATAACAAATATAAGTGATCTGCAATCAAATTTAAGACAGGCGGCTCAGGAAATCTGGCAGCAGAAGTTAGCTAGTTAACCACGATAGCTTGATTCATTAAACAAAAAATGTTTATTTTAAATCTCTGACGAAATATCAAGAAAGAATGAACAAAACAAGTGAGGCCGGAAAAACTAAGCCTCGTCGTGTATGTACAGACACAATTACACACACATACACGTACAAGAAAACTAAGCCTTGGCTCGTCAGTCGAACTATGGCGGTGCAACACCGACGCACTCACCACATGTATAAAAAACCGGCCTCACTCGTCTGTTCACGACGTTCTGTCTTTTTTTTTATTTGGTCTGAGTCAAAACTACATCAAAAATATAAAAAAATATGTTATTGATAATTCAAATTAAATAATTACTCAGCATAGCAATAACATTGACGAAACTAATATTCTGCATGACGAGTGTGCCCTTGCAATGAATACCTTTGTTTGTGCTATTAGGGCACAAATGTGACCTTGGATATTATAATTAATGATAACATAGACTAACCTACCCAAGATAGTAAAATGCAAGGACACATTCGTCACATTTAGTTAACTAGCTGTAACGACAACTCACGTGGTTAGAAAATAAATGAAAGTAAATTTCATAGCACTCTGTTACAAGAAATATACCTAATTTCTACCACGTTTTGATCAGCAAAAGTCAATGAATTCTGTATGATTAATTTAGACAAACCTCTTAATTAAATACATTTTATCATTGTATAAGTTTGTAAATCATTGATACCATACGTTTTGAGGAATAGTCTTCTATTTATATAATAGGCTGGGGAAAAATATTCTTTGCATTTTTTAAGAAAATTCAAAACATGTTTTTAAAATAGTTTATTTACATTTAACTAAAGTATGAAAGTACCATTTTGTTTGATAACTTTTTGCCATCTTGTAAGTAGGGACATGATCCCATTGCTATAGAAATTTTGGGATTTCTGATCAAAATTCCGCGACAAGTGGTTTTGGCAGTCCTCTCGTGATGTTAACCTGACACTACCTAAATAATTCTGAAGAAACCGAAACAGGTGGAAATCTGAAGGTGCAAGGTCAGGACTATACGGCGGATGCATTAACACCTCCAAGCCAAACTCTCTTAATTTTTGCTGAGTGGCTAAAGATGTGTGAGGTCTAGCGTTATATCATGATGAAAAACCACACCCCTTCTGTTGATTAATTCCGGCCGCTTTCTCTCAACTTATTGCTTTAATCTCATCAGTTGTTCGCAGTAGAGTTCAGAATCGATGGTCCTGCCTGGTGGTAACAGCCCATAATTAATAATGCCCTTCTAATCCCACCACACACACAGCATCACAAATGAGTACACGGGTTCTTAAGGTTTCTTTCAGTGAGCTCGTGAGGAACCCAAATATCGAGCTTTTTTGTGTACCCATTTTTTTTTCGAATGCGCCAAAACTGTTTTGTGGTCAATTCCCAGTTCTTCAGCTACGTCGTAACTACTGATATGCCGATCTTGATCCACTTTTTCAAAAATAGCATCCATTTTATCCGTGATACGGTGACCGGAGCGACGTGCGTCTTTGACAACAAAATTTCCGGATTTAAAACGCTTAAACCAAATTGTGCTACACTCACAGACACTGCACTAGGTCCATAAATGGGTACTTCTTCGGAGACAAAATTTTGGACTTCTATGGGTTTATTTCTGAATCTAACTAACAAAACGGCTTGTATTTTTTTTCGAAACAGTTTTTTTTTTTTTAATTTAATTTTAAAGGGCTTTGTCGCTTAGCGACCACATCGCCCTGTAGGAGATATAACTAAAACTAAACTTATCCTTTTAAGACTATATCTACGAGTTTGTACAACATTTTTGCACTTTCAGAGTCTGGAGAAGACAAAATGGAGTTGTAAAAGCCAACGTCTTTAATATTTTGTATAGAACATAGTCTTCTAAATGACTCGTTCCGCAAACATTCTAACAATATGTGGAGAGTATCTTCATAAACGCCACACTCATTGCAATTGAGGGTTGGCGTTTTTTTCATTAGATATCTAAACTTATTAGTTAGAATATGTGCAGAACGGAGTCCGAGGGCTGTGTTGAGATTTTAATCTGCCTGGGACAAGTGATATTTTTCAAATAATTGCATTCTAAGTATAAATTAAAAATATTTAAAGTTTGTTCTTCTGATTCATATGTCGCGTCCGCTTGCCATTTTTCGTAAGAAAATGATCAATATCGCATTTTCCCTTTCGTAAATCATTTCATTTCATTTATTTCATTAATTACAGCTACCATTACAGTCAGAAACTAATGCGATAGTGTAATAAATATCATAATTATAAAAAAGGTTAAGAAATGTCAATTTGAATAATATCTAATAATGTCAAATAATTACATCAATTCATGACAAAAACTTGAACAATATTAACTGAGAATGTCATAAAAATACAATGAACATGTCAATCAAAATTAATCATAATTAATGTCACAGAAATCCAATTATTAATGTCATAAAAATCTAATTCTATACAAATAATAAATTGTCAACCTACAAATGGCGTCATAATTTAGTAACATCTCTATAGCAGGCATCAAACAATACCGCCCTCTTAAAATCAGGAACAGAGCACACAAACATGTCAACTTTTTGTGCAACTCGATTTAGTGCGTGCAAAGTCCGAACCATCGGTGACCTAGCGAGTAAGTTGGTTCTGGCGCGCGGCACCGCGAACAGCCGCGGCCGGCGCCGGCGCGACACGTACTCGTCCGGCACGCTCAGTCCCATCACACTCAATACAGCGGAATTCGATAAGACGCCCCGGAATACTCTCATCATATAACATGCGAGCACATCCCTTCTCACCTCTAGCTTGATGAATTTATAATTATATCAAAAGAAAATGAATTTTTCTTTTACAATAAAATGTTTATAAATAGGCAAATAAGAAGTGTCCAGCACATAATACTGATTAATGTGGCGTATGTTGCGCTTGACCGTGCTTGGTCGGGTGATGATGATGAGAGTCTGACTTCCCGCGCGGGGGGAAGCCAGTCGTGCAACAGACGAGCTAGAAGGTGGACATGCGGCTGGTTCGCTTGAATCCCGGTGTTACAAAGATAAATATCTGATTCATCTGTGCTTAGTTCAGGTGGCATTATGATTACAATGCCTACTTTATAAAATTTAGTTTATTGTTTTACAACTTCAATCTGTATTACCTGTAATGCTTTTGGGTCATAGATTCAAGTAGAAAAATTACAATACTGAAGTCAGTATGTATGATGAGTTATGCATGTATGACTGCAAAATCCTGAATCATCTGTGCCTGATTCATATGGTCAAAACACCATATAAATCATAAAATTCATACTGGAAAAGCTTCGGATACAGCCCAACAAGACCTTGATGACGACAGCTTTTAGACTAATACTTCGTCAATTGATGAAAAAATTATTACTCCAAAACTCACCAGAGATGTCATATCGACCCTTCCTCAGAAAACCGTGGATGATTGCTCAGATTCTGACAATGAGGGTATTTTTGTGTTTAAAAAGCTTCAATAAAATAAACTTAAAAAGGTGAAGATATGATTACTCCATCTTCTTTTAAACAAGAGTTGTATACATGGAAAAAAATAAACAGAGAAAATAATATATTGTACCAATTACCATACCAACTTTCAAGTACAATTATATACCTACCTATTATCAGAGTTACAAATATTAGCAATAATTTATGTTATTTTATAATGTTTTCGGTTTCCCAGTTAATGTTTTTTTTTTTTAATATAAGAATTATAATTAAGTATTAGAGTTTAATACTGTTTTAGATTTCTAAAATGTATTGCAAGAAATATTGTTAATTCATCGATTGTTTCCCGTGCTATGATTGTTGTTTTCGTATAAACAAATATTTTTCCATAATACACAGCCAAATTACATAGTTTTTCATTTTTAGTTCTGATTAATCTGTAATCAATTCTGATTCATCTGGGCACAAAATATTAAAATATTTGAACGTAGATATCTTGAAAATTACTTTATAAAAACAAACCCCTCATAGAAAATAATATATGTTCTTTAGTTACCTTTTTTACATATGAGCATGTGTGAAGGAGCTGAAAGTGAAACAAAATTTTGGCCAGATGAATCAGTCGAAGAATGAAATTTCGAAGAAGTACCCAAATAATTTTTTTCGCGGTTTGCGTTATATTTCTACCTTTTTTGTAGTAAAATTTGAAAATGTATCGATTATTATATATCTTCATTAGATTCACTCATCCTGACAGTACGAAAAAAAATGAAAATCACAAATTTTCCTAATTTGAATTTGGAATTATGTCCTTTAAATTAAAACTTTCAATGATACCAAAACCAGCCAAATACAAATAGTAGGTATAGACAAAGAGATTTTATTACAAGTTCAAACATACTATAATGCGAAAAGACTTATTCCCCAACCTATTTATTAACTAGCGACCCGCCCCGGCTTCGCACAGTAGTGTTATAATATAGAAACCTTCGTATTATTACGAGTTTATCTTCTTTGCCTTCGTCTTGAATTGCTCCATCTATTGAAAAAAAAAACATTAAACCCGTTGCGTGGTTTTAAAGATATAAGCATACATAGGGACTGACAGCGGGAAGCAACTTTGTTTTATACTATGTAGTGACTTCTATTGACATGTATTTTTTTTTGTCTATTTTCATCGATAATTTCGCCAATTGTAAACCGAATCAAAAAATTCTTTTTTAGTTTGAAAGGGTGGTTCCATTTAAATTTTACAGAAATCAGCTGAGCCGTTTTTGAAAAAACCAACAATAATGTTAGCAATTCGGGCGAAATATCAGAATTTTGTACAAGATGAACATCGATAATTTCGCCAATTGTGAACCGAATCGATTTTTTTTTTATTTCGAAAGGGTCTACTCCCGAGGTGGTCCCATTTAAATTTTACAGAAATCGGCTGAGCCGATTTTGATAAATCAAGAATAATGTAAACGATTCGAGCGAAATATTCGAATTTTGTACACGATGGAAGGCAGTTTTCCCATTTTTTGTGAAAAATAATTATGAGTACGACGATTATATTTGTAGTTTGGTTTAATTCATATATCATACCTACTCATATATTATGTCGTACCTATATCGCAATATTTCATTTATAAATTTCTTTATCTCTATTTTTGTTAGTTTTATAAAGGTTCTAAGGTTTCTTGCTAGAAGAATATCGCGAGGCCGAACACGCTCACTTTTAGGGTTCCGTACCCAAAGGGTAATAGGGGGCCCTATCACTAAGACTCCGCTGTCCGTCTGTCCGTCTGTCTCCAGGCTATATCTCATGAACCGTTATAACTAGAAAGCAGAAAGACAGGTAGACAGAATGTGTCAGAGTGAAATGGTCGCACAATTTTGAAAATTAAATAAATAATTTAGGACAACCGTCCATTGTCCGCTGTTTTGCGATGAATTGTTTGCAAAGTTATTCATAATTTGAGGGACACAACTTTTTGAAGAAAATATATGGCCTCAAGTGGCGCGCCGCTTTGCACATTACGCAATTTGCGCAAGAACAAACATTAGTCCTGTCATGGACGGTTTTGATGGAAAATTTATTATTGCGACGCCTTTGTGTGTATTTTTATGCATTTTTTAGATATAATATATGCCTCGTGCACCGTCATCGGTGGACGATGATGTTTATCTCACCCCCGATGAAGATGCCGTATCTTTGTCGCCTCCGCCATCACAGAGTGATCGGCGTGGTAGGCGACAGCAGCTCACGGACCAGGAAGAAGAGAGAAATATTACGACTATTACTATAAATGCCAATGTTAATGTGCCCTTTTCACTTTCTTCGCGAAGGGATACGACTATCCGGAGCAGCAGTGCATTATCAGGTGGTATCGATTTGTCTTCGGAAAACCTGGTAAAGTGTAGCCAGTGTTCCCAGCCTCGCTTCTTCAAGGGTAATCGCGGGCTCAAAATTCATGAGAGCAGGTGTCACCGGTTACCACCATTGGCAAATGATCCACAATTTCAAAATGTAATCAGTCAACCAGATTTCGGAGAAAATTTAGGAAATTATAAAACAAACTTACCAGTGATCAAAAGAATTCCCCGTGGCGCACGGATTAGTGTGGCTAAATGCCTCATCGATGACATCAAAAATGTTATACAATTTAATTCTAGTGAAGCTTGGGAGCACTTGCTAACCTTCCCTTACAGAATTCTCCATGTTTTGAAAAACCCTTTAGATCACAATTCGCTTACTAGTAAAATTAAACAAAATTGTCAGCAAAATTCAAAATCTTGTCCTAATTTTTCCTTCGCTCCACATAATACTTCAAAGCCTGTATCATCTATTACCAATTATCGTTTAGTTGAAAACAAAATGAGCGAAGGAGATATTAGAGGCTCGGCGCGACTTTTGTTTTCCGACGACACCTTGGCACCTAACAATTCAGACACTTTGCTGGCACTCAAAGACAAACATCCACCTTCACCACCAAACCAAGTTTTTACTTTACCTGCGACCATTGGAGAGGATGAATGTCTTACTGCTAGCATATACGACATCTCGTACGCCATTGCGTCGTTTCCTAGCGGCTCAGCGGGGGGACTCGACTCTCTCACTCCGCAACATTTAAAAGATCTCACAAGTGCTACTTGTGGCGAGATCGGGGACTCCCTACTGAAAGAACTGACGACGTTAGTCAATTTAATGTTCGCAGGTAAAGTAAATAGCGACATTAAAGCATTATTATACGGCGCCAACCTATGCGCGCTTCTTAAAAAGGATGGCGGCATAAGACCAATTGCTGTTGGTACAGTGTACCGTCGCCTTACAGCCAAAATCTGTGTCAAGCATATAAAAAAAACACTTTGCGACGAATACCAACCTGTACAACTCGGTTTTGGTACACGTGGTGGCTGTGAGGCGGCAATCCATGCCTTAAGAACTTTCCTTCACCACCAAGGAGGTGAAGTCTTGCTGAAGGTGGATGTCAAAAACGCCTTCAATACCGTTAATAGAAACGCTTTTTTGGCCCAAATCAAAGACAAAATTCCTTTTATTTACAATTTTGTTCGGCAATGTTATGGTGAACCCTCCAAATTATTGTACAAAAATAACGTGCTTTTGTCTGAAACTGGGTGTCAGCAGGGTGACCCCCTTGGGCCTGCTCTTTTTTCATTAGCTATTCATCCTATCATCAAAAAACTAGAATCGAAATTTAACGTCTGGTACTTAGACGATGGATCCCTTGGAGGCGACGTTAGCACTGTTATTAAAGACTTGCAATATTTAACAACAGAGTTTAGTACAATAGGGCTCGCCCTAAATTTCTCTAAATGCGAACTTTTTATTCCAAATTCCTCCTCAGTCCCAAAGGATGAGATAACAAAGCTTTTCGATCAAATTGCTCCAAATATAAAAATTTTAGAAAACCGATCGCTCCGCTTATTAGGTTCCCCAATTTTAGATGAGTCAATCAAAGATTTTGTTGACGAAAAAATTCAAAATTTTTACTCAGTGTCAAACCGTCTCCAAAAAATTAACATTCTTATAGCATATTTCATTATTCGGTACTGTCTGTTTGTTCCAAAATTTATGTATTCTCTTAGATGTTGTCAGCTTTGGAATCATCCTTTATCTTTACAACAGCTTGATAACGTTCAAAGAGATACACTCACCACCATTCTTAACACCCCTTTAGACGATCGCGCTTGGCGCCAAGCCTCACTGCCTGTGAGGTTTGGTGGCCTCGGAATACGCAAAATTTCTAGTGTATCTTTGCCAGCTTTCTTGTCCTCAGTTTTCAGCACGCAAAAGTTAGTAAAAGACATATTATCATCCTCTCTTCCAAATTTAGAAATTACATATCTGAGTGACGCTGTCGAAAGTTGGAAAATAGCTTGCCCAAGCCAACTTTTGCCCAAGTCTCCCAATTCTCAGAGACAGTGGGACGGGCCGCTCTGTGAGTTAGAACTGCAAAAACTAATTCAAACCTCAAGTTGTACCACAGAGCGCGCTCGCTTGCTTGCCGTTTCAAGATGGGAGTCGGGGCTTTGGCTACATGCCCTTCCTTCAAGTAACGTTGGCAACCTTTTGGATAATAACTCTTTCCGGATAGGCGTATCTCTCCGTTTAGGTGCCCCATGTCTGGTCCCGCACCGCTGCCAATGTGGCGATATGGTCGATCGTCTCGGTCACCACGCATTGTCATGCACAAAAAGTGCAGGGCGCTTTTCGCGGCACGCCACCCTAAATGATATCATCCGTCGGGCCTTTGTCAGTGCTGGCGTCCCGTCGGTCCTAGAGCCTAATGGACTGTTGCGGGACGACGGTAAAAGACCCGACGGAATGACGTTGGTGCCATGGAAGGTGGGACGACCTTTGGTGTGGGACGCGACGTGCGTCGACACACTGGCGTCGTCTCACCTTCCCGACACAGCAGACAGGGCTGGTGCTGCTGCAGCTAAAGCGGAAAACCTCAAACGGCACAAATATGGGTCCCTAGACAGGATGTACCATTTTGTGCCATTTGGGGTTGAGACTTTAGGTCCGTGGGGGCCGGACGCTCATACCCTATATAAAGATCTGGCCAGGCGTTTGGTAGAGGTGACACGTGACCAGAGTGCTGGCATCTATTTCGCCCAAAAGCTGAGTATTGCTATTCAGCGAGGCAATGCTGCCAGCATTCTGGCCACGTTACCCTCTGCCGAGGGGCTTTTAGACTAGGTTTTATTTTGTTTTGGGTTTTTTTTTTTTTTTTAGTTTAAGTTTTAATATTAGTTTATTCAATATTTTAGTAAAAGTTAGAATAAATTATTTAGTTTTGGATATACATATATATTGGATATAGTTAAGGTAGTTTGTAAATATTTTAGCATAAGTTATAATAAATTATGTTATAAGTTTTGTGAATAAACACAGAAATCCACTAGAAAGCTGAAATTTTCAAAGATGATGTATTTCTGTTATTGCTATAACAAAAAATACTAAAAACAATAAAATTAATAATTAAGGGGGGCTCTCATACAACAAACCTTATTATTTAGCCGTTTTTCGCCCTATATCAATAATGGTAACAGGTCGATGCTTGAAATTTTCACAGAATATTTAGTTATATATTCACTTCAATAATAAATTATGAAATTAAAATAAAATAAATATTTAAGGGGGGCTCCCATACAGTACGGAACCCTCCGTGCGCGAGTCCGACTCGTACTTGGCCGATTATTTGACTATAATCTTACCAGATTTGTTACTTCAGTCGCTTGTCACACCAAGTTGGTAATACTTTCAAAGCTCAAATTATTATATAGCACTCAAATTGAATTGCAATTTATTCTTCTAGCACGTATGAAGCTATACAATCAGATATTTGAGAAATAATGGCGACCATTTGTTCGTATGTGCTTCGCGCACACCGACATTTTTCTCGTGTCGGTTCATTTTCCAAACACGAAACAGTGAAATGTCGCATTATTTCACAGTGCTTGTTATATTAAAATTTTTCACCTTTAGATATAATGTAAACGTGACTTGTTTTATCCTTTTATTGAGTTTTACTACTACAAATCTACGACAATCTACCTAGGAGTAATTTTGCTCATTAGTCAATATTTGAGGCGCCTATCTCGGGCAAAGCATTATAGAGAGAAAGGATATTGCGAAACATACATTTTGATGGTGCTGATGTAATACACACGTTTACACGTACAGACAAATGCTTATTTGCACTGTACTTATTCTTAAACTAGCCAAGTCAAATCACGAGCTTGAATTATATAAGTAAATCCCTTTAGAATGTTGTAGGTATGATCTTGTAGCTTAAACTTTAGGATTTTCTACAGAACACTTGGCCCCCGTGTTAGATCTCAATTCTTTTGGTGGCGACACTTTGGCCCCCATTTCACATTTATGTTCTTGATGAGATATAGCTTTACAGTAATTACTTTGCGTTAGTAAACAAGTATAAATTAAAAAGTATATCGGATCCATAGAAAAGGATCCGCATCAGTTATGGTGCTTCAATGTGGTAATGATTTTGTACAACTGACCCAACAATGCTTCAGTGTGGCGATGGCGTGGGTTTAGCGGGCGAGGAGATAATTGCGACGTCACGAACAATCACTTTATTTCACAGAAGATTACGTATGATTACAATTTATTATAGCGAGAACTTTAAGCGAAAGACATACCGTTCTGCAGCGTAACGCACGTTCTATTAAGAATCACCACTCAAGCCAAGCAAGTTCTAATCACAGTTCATTACAACCTCCTCCGCACAAGCTCTTTTTACAACTGACATTTGACATGTCACCTTGCATTTTCCCGCCCATCGGCCGATCATGCGATGTCACTTGGAACCTCCTTAGAATCAATTAGTCCTTCGAAATTAAACTAAGTGGCACTATTTAAAAAATTACTAAGCTATTAAGCCCGATTACAGAGGCGCCAGCGTAAATTTAATAGCAACGTAAAAAGCGTTCTCTCTATCGAATGCCTAAAGTGAAAAAGAAACAGAACTATGCTATTTAGCTAATATCGTAATTATATTAAAGACTTTGTTGATTGACTGGCCAGCGCGCGAAATTCAAAAATTATTGTTTTTTTTTTTCGCGCGCCGATCTTATATTTTCACCCTTATTTCATCTAATACCATTTTTGAAGACACCATTTTTGACCGACGATGAAATAAAGGAGGTACTGAAGTCAACGCGTATATTTTTTATTTCTTTTTTATGTAAAACCACGCATACCTTTTTACAGACTGGTATGATTACGATTTTTTTTTAATAGGAAACGGTACTTCAATCTTGGTCACATCGTAATTTTATCGAAATCGTCAGAGCCATTTTTGATAAATCAACTATAATGTGAAAACTGCTACATCAATCCGTGCCATTTATTCGCGAATTCTGTACACGGTTGAAGTCGGTCATGCCGTTTTTTGCGAAAAATAATTCTAAATGTTTAAATAGTATAGGTAAATGAAAATAACAAAAATAAATCATTCTAATGCTTGGTAAGTACTCGTACATTCAGTAAAACCACCATAGAAATATTTGAGTTTTGCAAAATTAAAATTTATTTTGTTTTTTGATTATCGTAAATAAAATAAAACTTTTATGTGTTACAAACTCGACATACTCTTGAAAAATAAACTTCATACATTGAAAAAATCAAAAACATATTACAGAGAGCTCCTAAGTACTGCAAGTATTCATAATAAGAAACCCCTAAAAGTACAATTCCATAGTCGACTGCATTCATCAGGAGTGAAGTGACGACACTATTGGTTTCTATGATTGCTATGAAATAGGTACATTATGTAGCCAGCGATACCTATTAGCGACTGCATACAGAATCCTATGACCCTGTATACAGTCGCTGCCGCTGCTAGAGTGGGTCTATCTCGGAATTTTAATTCGATTCCAGATTTGACATTAGCTACTGTCATTTTTGACAGTTTTTGACAGTACATACTGTCAAAAATGGCAGTAGCTAATGTCAAATCTGGAATCGAATTAAAATTCCGAGTATAGTACATCTAGACAAACAATAATTGTACGACTTTTAGAAATTCGCAAAAAAAATTCGCTGCTCCATACATTTTGCCGCGCGTGAGACAAACTTTTTGTATGAAAGAGCTGTTTTTTTCTTCGTAATTTTCCAAAAGTCCTAGAACAAAAGTTGTTTGTCTAGATGTACTAGACCCGCTCTTCAAAAGGTTTTGCGTTTAATACCTATGACCCTGTATAATTTTGTCGTTCGACAACACTTTAAATTATACTGTTGTAATTTGCAGTCGGGTACGGTATTGTGCCATACATTTGCTTCTGCCATAGTTATGGAAGTCCCAACGTAAGGCAATATACAGGCAGTTCTTCAACCATGATGTAGGCAATGCTGACTGAATCTACAGTAAAAGTCACGCTTGGAAGGGGAGGATTACCTGAAAGAAAATTAACTTTTTTAAAATAGTCATACACTTATTTTTAAAAACAAAATTATAAAACTGGTAGCTCTCCGAACAGTAGTCCTCGCATCTGTTGTTGGGATATAAATAGTACTAATTGATTTTGCCAAATATTTCTTGTTATGATAAATATATAGCGCTATAGCAAATTTACCTTTTTTAAAAAAATACTCCTTGCCTATGACAAAAATATACAAGGTTATCTGCTTACCCTGTACTAAGCCAAAAAAAGGCTTTAGAGGGTGATTAGAACCATCGCCATGAACAATTTTTACCATGGGGCCAACCTGGAATTCTAGAAAAAAAATCAGCTATTCCTTACAAAACTGCAACTTGGAATCGACAAAATGTATGAATAAGCCAATTTCTTCTCTAATTTTAGTTTGGCCCATTGTAAACTTTGTTCATAAAGATGGTCTAAGTTACCTCCTTTCAGCTAAATCCATCAGTTCAGATAACCCTAGAACTAACATGTGTACCTAGCTTCGTTGAAAAATGCGACCGAAGTCAAACCTTAGACGATTCGCCACCTTCTTTGGCTCGAACAGTAAAAACAATCTTACCTACGCTGCTATAAACAGACATACAGACAAACAAACACTTCAAGTTTATATTACCCCTTTTTTGCCGGGAATATAATAATCGTAAGATTTCCAAGCGTACTGGGTGACTACAGATAGTGCGCGAGTTGAATGCAGTCGGGGTCTGAGGTAAAGAGCGGGAGCATCTCCCCCCGCTATCCGCACGCCCAACCCGCCCAGGCGCGTGAGGTGGGGAGACATTCGCATTCCTAAGCTCTGCATTCAACTCGCGCGCCTACAATATATAGTTATGCTCGTCGCGATGACCAGTATTTACTGCGGGGCCAACTCCGAAAAGAAGTTAAGGATTTAAGGACATATAAAAAACCTTACAATACCTTGAGTTATAGGAGGAGACTCTCCTTTATAGTCAAATGTAGCACAGTTCCCTTCACGATACTGCGTAATTCCAAAAGGTTGGTCCCCTTCGTTAACGTTTACGAAGTTAGCTTTTCTTGGATGAAATATATCGTCGACTCGTGGTTCAGTCTGAAAAATTAACAGTATTTTATGATATGAGTATATTGCTGATTTTTAGGGTTTCGTACCCAAAAGGAAAAACGGGACCCTATTAGTAAGATTTCGATGTCCGTCTGTCCGTCTGTCTGTCACCGGGCTGTATCTCATGAACCATGATAGCTAGGCAGCTAAAATTTTTACCAAAGATGTATTTCTGTAGCCGCTATAACAACAAATACTAAAAACAAAATAAAATAAATATTTAAGGGGGGCTCCTATACAACAAACCTGAATTTTTAGACGTTTTTCGCTCTATATTAATAATGGAATCAGGTAATGCTTGAAATTTAAATAAAATAAAAAACAGAATGTTTAGTTTTATATTCACTTCAATAATAAATAATAAAATTAAAATAAAATACATTTTTAAGGGGGGCTCCCAACAGTACGGAACCCTCCGTGCGCGAGTTCGACTCGTACTTGGCTGATTTTTTTATAAATATAAACACCTTATTTATCTGCCTTAGAACATCTATTCCTGGATTTCCTATAAGAACGAAAGTAGATTACGTCCATCTTATGTCTAGATTTGATAAATAAATCATATAGCTTAATTATAGCTTAGTAGGGAAAGCATTGGGCTAGTGATCCGAAAGAAGCAGGTTTAAGTCCTCAACAAATTGTTGAAATGTTTATCACGAAGACAACTCTTAATAGTAATATATCATCTTTAAAAATGTTCTTATGTGCCGAAACTCCAAAGAGCTACTTATTAATAGGATAGAGAATAATTATGGAATTCTACTTTCTGACTCTTGACTTCATCATCAAACCAGGTTGATTCTCTATACTTTGACTATCAAAGTAGTGCTATACTGTATCGGCTTTTCTAATTGTCTGCTGCTGACCACAGGCCTATCACCCACGAGGATTTGATCTTAGGGCCTTTTTGCGACAATGCGAGCAGAGGTGAAAAGGTGAAGAAGCCATATTTGTGACCTGGATCTATGGTACTAGTCACAAATAGGTATGTAAATTGTTCCCTCAATGGTACTGATCAATGGAACTATAGTTCGGCCGTTCAGAGAATGCGTTCCTGACACGTCATCTTGAAATAATGTTTTTGGCCGATATCTCGGAAACTATGTACTTAAGGGCAAAAAACATTAAGATCATTATTGTAGAAAATAAAATTTCACATCTTTTGTTCTCAGAAAACTTTTTTGTAAAACTTACCGTTTACGATTTATGGACCATTTAATGTTTTGAGGTCCATTTAATGAAATTTCATTAAATGGGCCATAAATCGTAAACAGTAAGTTTTACAAAAAAGTTTACATAAAACATAAGATGCCAAATTTTATTTTCTACAATAATGATTTTAAGGTTTTTTGCCCTTAAGCGCATAGTTTTCGAGATATCGGCCAAAAACATTTTTTCAAGATCACGTGTCAGGAACGCATTCTCTGAACGGCCGAACTATAGCGACGTAGAGGATATAAATAACATGTCGCTAGTTCCATAGTGGTACTAAGCGAAGTATTCATACGTGAGTAGTACCACCAATGGAGCTAATCAATGGTAATATTGGCACAAAACCGATCTAAGTATTTAGTTTGTTTACGCAGACCGACATTTGGTTCTTAAAACTATTAAATAGCCTAAATTTAAAAGTTTCATCTCACTTTAGAATTAACGTGGTAGCAGAACAATGCAATATAATAGCGCAATATATGAAAAGTGATTGTACATTTTGTTTATTGCTGTACCACAGTAACGCAACCACAGTGTCTTGATGAGATAGTGCTCTGAGGACCAATTTGATATGAAAATAGGTACTTACGTGTCTTATAGCGTCTTTTGAATCAACATTAGTTTCTATGTTAGTGTATTTTGGCATTTGCAAGTCAACGACAGCCGGTTGCAAAGAGTTTAAAATCATAGTTAACGATTTATTGTCGAGGTGCCTTAAGAATGAAGCAACTGAGTGTTGAGGTTTCATCAACAACATATAACTGCCAGAGGTCTTAAGTGGTAGCTTCACTACCTGTAATAAAAAAATGGTTGTCTGTAAGGTTTAGGACGTTAATTTCACAAGCCGAACGCTTAGGCCAATAGTGCCTCTCTATATGCTTGTTCCAAGCTCTCGCTTGCACGCTCAGCTCAGGCTGAACGTGACAATGAGTCATGTTTTTTCGTGCGTGAAGCCGGCGTTCATAAAAAAATAAGACTAGCGTTAAAAATGAAACGCGAAAGCTATTTTAATAATTTCTCTAGACACACTTTTACAGGAAAATTAAGAGAACTAAAAAGGATGATGTAAAGATATAAGGGGATTGAAGGAGGTCTTTGTCAAGCAGTGAGATAATACAGGTAAAATAAAATGAAAATCTTACTGTTACATCCAGTCGGGGGAAAGATCCGTAGTCGCATATTGCTCTCAAGTGCATGCTTTCAACAGTTTTGGATCTCGACGAAGAAGTGTAAAACTTTGTCATTGTCACATCTTTATCAAACGAGTATTTAAATGATATCTGCAAAAAAATTATAAATGTTTTACCGCCATAATTAGTTACAATTATTTATTAAATTGTTTCTTTTGTCGTTGTCAAAAAACTTAAGAAAATTTTAATTTTGTACATCAACCAAGGTCAACTGCTTTCAGTTTTTAGGGTTCCGTACCCATAGGGTATAAACGGGATCCTTTATCTAAGATTCAACTTTCCTTCACTCAACTTCACAAACAAGAAAATTAAAATAAATGAAATAAATTAAGCGTGGCTCTCACACAACGTATAGATAAAGATACGGAACCCTTCTTGCACGAGTCCCGACTTGCACTTGGCCGATTTTTATACTCACCTTAACGCACGCCGCAGTAGCCACGATGCATTGCGACTCACTGTCAATATCGTTTGTATCTGTCAATAAACCCGAGACTTGTCCCTTTGAATTTGTTTTAGTCTGAAATATAAAAATAATAAAACAATATCCATTAACATTTTTACCGTTAATCAAAGTCTTTCATAATTATCCTTTCTTTATCACTACATAAAAGAAAAGTCGCTATTTCTGTGGGTTTGTCTGCCCGGCTGCTTATATCTTCCAAACTACTCAACAGATTCGAATGCGGTTTTCACTATCTTTTAGTGTGTTTCAACGAAAAGGTTTGCTGCTATAACATAATGGTACCAGGACCAAGCTAGGACGAGCAGCTAGCTTATTAATTATGTAATTTTGTTTAGATGTGAAGTGTATATTTAACGTAATCATTTCAGGGTCTCCCAACGAGTTACTTAACCCAGTCTCACTATAACTGGCTGGCAGGCAAAAATAAGTAGAATAGAAAAAGAAACAAGAAAGAAAACATAAAACAGGAAGAAAATAAGAAAAAATAAAAAAATATCGACGCGGATTTTTTTTTATAGCTAAATGTGTAAATGTTGTTGTAAATCAAAAAAACTGCTGGCAGGATATTTTTAATTTTAATAATTTCTTCAATTTATTTTGGAGGAAATAAGGACATTCATGCCAACGACAAACTTAGGTTAGGTTAAAATATAAGTGTTCTGGTAGAGGACTTCCCAGAGCTTTTAGTACAGGTTTTGCATAGTTTACTTAAACTTGCGCGTTTGCATGTGGCTCCATACATTGTTGTTTGTCCTTCCCTTTTTCCGCCAGGGGCGCTGCACAAAAATGTATGGAGCCATACGAAAACTGCTGTAGTTTCCATTTACGTGTAAACCTGTACTGACCCCGCAGGTCACACACACTTTTTTGTATAACATTTCCATTAACTATTCTTGTCATAAAATAATTATTGGTCAGGTTATTTATTATGTACTCACCACGTTATTAATCATATTTGATGTACTAAGGGAATTCCGCACATCGGTGCAAACTGTTTCTCCATAAAGATATTTTCCAACATCGTAATCGAAAGCTGATGTCACTTTGTAGTCCAGACTGAAGAAAAAGCTGCTTGTTATTATCGATTCTGGTAAATATCTGGACACTAATGCATTTATGATATCAAATGCGCAGCGGACCTGTAAACATAATATTTAATGTATTAAAAATATTTACCTATTTACTTACACACAGAAAACAGAATTGTCCCGAAAAACTTATTGTGATGGGGCAGATTGACGGAAAAAGGTCAATCGGTCATTTATGTCCCTACTTTTGGCCAGACCAAATAAGGACACTTTTTAGCCTGCCGATAGCAAAAGCTTTTAAACTTGCCGAAGACTGAACCACATGAAAAAGCATGGTACAGCAAATGGCAAACATTCTAGACTAGACACGACCTTCAGCAATGAAGACACCGACTCAGAAGTGAAAAATAATAATAAAGGTACTTGTTTTTTTGGTGTCCTTGTGTTTATTGTCTGTTTTTCACAAATACTTTTACTTGCTTTTCTTGAATGTTATTATAATAGTCTTGCCGGAATCATCATTCCGTCAAGTCTGATATAATTAATTGGATGGATTTGCGTTTGTCGTAAATCTTTTGGGAGTAAATTAGGTAAATAATCATCAAGACGATAATTCAAACGACTTAATGGACGATGCCAAGATCCCGTATAATTCAACTTAGATGTAGTCCACGTAGTAGAAAACGCAATACCGGAAAAGCAATCCAGTAAATGGCACAAAGCCATTAAAAATCCGAAAAAATCTGAATGGGACTGCCACTTGATACGCAAAAATTGGGAAAAATAGTAGTTTATGCAACTGTCATATAATGAAGGGTATTAAAACACGAGTGTGAGTTTATGAAACAAGCGCAGCGAGTTTCATAATAGTAACGAGTGTTTTAATACCCGTGTTATATGCAGTTGCATACACTACTTTATCTTCACTAATAAAAATAAAAAATAAAAACATATTGCGAAACATTAAATTCACGCGTACGTGTATTGTCACAGTGAACTTGGCGCCATTAAAATCTAACCAATGACTGCGCGCGCAGCTGCGCTCTCATTGGTCAATCAGGAGCGAGCGCGCGCTGTTCTTTTTTTATTTCATTGGCACAAGATCTTACCAAAGAGTCTTGTGTATGTAAGTTTAGTAGTTTCGACGAAGTTTTCACGTATACCGTAACCCAACTGTTTTCAAAAGCCAGCCTAATATCAAAATTTTATACAACTTGTATGAGGATTTTGACAAAAGGCTCGCCAGGTTAATTGGTCGCGTTTTATCGATGTTATAATGAGATTTTACGATATCGATGTGGATATTATAACATCATTTGAAATTGCTTAAATTGAGTGTTTTGTTGTCTGTGCTATAACAGTAGTCATTATAAGTCAAATATTGGAAACATAAGTAGAATGTTACAACATTAGTGTAGATAAAAGAAATAAGAGTATACTCGTACTATTCAGTGGACTACATTTAGCTAAATATTCTAAATCTATATGGGTATTTTGAGTCGATTTCTGTGCGCTCAATCAACTCTGATTCTCAATGCTCAAAATCATTATTGTAGATAATAAAATTTCGCATTTTTTGTTTCCAGTAAATCTTAATGACTTTTGCTCTTAAGTGCATAGTTTCCGAAATATCGGCCAATAACATTTTTTGAAGATGGCGCTTGAAGCTCCACCTGGATCTCTCAGCATTTTGTAATTTTATGATCAGAAAGTGATCAAACTCAACAAAATGTAAAAATAAAATTATGTAGGTACGTAATTACAGATTTCCGTGTTGCATGAAGTTAGATACTTGCCTGATCGACATTTTTGAGATACACTGTTTTGAGTATATGATTGTATAGTGGACCAAAAGAAGTGTACATCACACAAACACCTAAAAAGCGCATCGCAGACAGTGATGAAACTATAATACTTGCTGCTTTTTCATTATCTCTTGTAACTTCCTGTGAAAGAAACGCAATCAAAATTATTAATGATGATAATAGATCTTTATGACAGAGATACAACTACGCTGCAAACTATGATCCTTTGCATTAGAGATGAAAAAAATTGTTCATAACATAAGCTTATGTTTCGACGCTTGTAATAGGTTATTAGGTTGTTATTTTATTCAAATAAAACTAAAAAAGTTATGATTATTTAGTAAAAATGTGGCATCATCGCTCATGGTTATCTTTGCGTGTCTTAAGCTAAATTTTAAACAGTAGGTAGATAAATAAAAGTTAAAATGGTTTCGGAATGTTTTCGATGCCATGTTGCGTCAATATCTTGCCAGATCATAACAAAATCTTGACTCTCGTCAAACTGTGGATTAATTTTAAACGATAATAAATTATATATCAGTGTAAAATATTATGATATTTAAAGATACTTACCAGTAAATATTTTGAACTAAAATCGACTACTGCCGCTATTAATTGATATTCCGTATCATTTTCAGGGCAACTGGGACTGCCTGAATTGGTCATTCCTGTAGGACTACTTGTAGTTGCTCTTTTTGTTGGTTTGGTTTCGGAACTACTCTTTTTTGTCGCTGTGCTTGTACGTGTTGTTGATTTGGCTGTGGTAGATTTATATGTTGGTTTTGCTGTACTTGATGACTTTCGTGTAGTTGTGATATCTGTTGTTGTTGTTTCTGGAGTTGTAGTATCTGTATATTGTGTAGCTGCAGTTGTACTAGATACATCGGTAACTGTTTCGTTTGTCGGCGGACATTCAGTAGTTGTGGTTGATGAATAGTATTCTGCTGGTGTAGTTCCTGTTACAAAGTCTTCTGTTGTGGTTGATTCAGTTGTCATTTTTGTTGTGGTGGGCATTTCTGTAGTTCTCTTTTTATTCTTATGGGTTTTCACAGTTGTCATCTTTGTAGCTTTTGTTTTATGTCTTTTTTTTGTTCTGTCAGTTGACTTGGTTGGTCTAGTCTTTTTAGTTCTGTCAGTCGATTTGGTTGGTCTAGTTTTTTTAGAATGTGTTCTAGTGGTTTTTTTGGTTCTCTTGGTTTTTATCGGTTTTATAGTTGTAGTTGAGGTATTTTCAGTGTCTGAAGTTGTCAATTCTGTTGTTGTTGTAGTTTTTCCAGGCTCTGTTGATATATCTGCTGAAGTTTCTTGCCCTTCTGTTGTACATTCTGTTGTCGTTGTAGTTTCTGTAGTTGTAGTGTCTGCACCGATTGTAGCTGATTTAGTTGGTTTTTTAGTTTTATATGTTGTGTTAATTGGAGTTGTGGTGTCTTCGTATTGAGTGGTAGTATCTGTTTCTTGGTCAGTGGTTGTCACCGTAGATTTAATTGGGTTTTTTGTATTTTTGGTTTTATATGACCAATAATCAGTTGATTCTTGCGTAGTGCTATCAGTTTCTTTATCAGTTGTTGTAGATTTGATTGGTTTTTTGGGTTTTTTTGTTTTATAATATGATATGTAATCTATAGTTGTTTCTGGATTTGTAGTATCGGACTCTTCCGCTGTAGTTGACTCAGTGGTTTCTGGAGTTGCACTATCCGTTTCATCCGTTGGATATGTTTCTGTATCTTCACCTGTTGTAGTGGTTTCTGTGGTGGTATCGTTTTCCATAGCCGTTTCTGATTCATCTTCCGTTGTTGATGGTTCAGTACTTTCGCCGTAATAATCTTCGTCGGTTGACGTTGTATCTGTCTCACTTTCATCTGCCGTTGTTGTTTCAGTACTGGTATCAGTTGATTCACTCTCTGTCGTATACTCTGTAGTTGTTTTTTCACCTGTTAATTTTTTACATAAACTTTTTAAGATTTTGTGGGCAATTTCTACAAAAGCAAGCAAGCAAGCTAAGCTAACCTACTACAGTGATATCTAATAGTGATGTTAAATGATGGCTTACATTTTTTAACGTCAAGTTGTAAATTAGTATGAATTGTTATGAAATTAACGCATCAACTTCATACGATAAATAGAATATTTAAACTTCCTGCCTCGCAGGATTGCATACTGTTATTTTGATATTCTTAATTATGGTATAACTTGTACAGGGCCACAGGCAGATTTAGAGGTACAAAATATAAAGTAAACAGATAGACACCTTAAAACGCCATAACAGAAGAGCTAATAGGTCTAAATGTGTGAGTGGTTCCAAAAAGCACATTTGATGGCCAAAAGACTGAATTATTAACCAGTTATTTTTTTTTTCAAGTTACTTGGAAAACTATGTAAAACACATTGAAAAATAGTATACACGTAAAGACATGACAATATTATGCCATTCGAAAATTCCACTACCAGCTTCCGCTAATTTAGGAAATCTTGCTAGTCACATTTAAATGCTTTTTAGGGTGACGTATCTTTAGGGTATAAACGGGACCCTATAACTAAGACTTCGCTGTCCGTCTGTCCGCCTGTCTGCCACCAGGCTGTATCTCGTGAACCGTTATAACTAGATAGTTGAAATTTTCACAGATTATATATTTGTGCTGCTGCTATAACAACAAATACTAAAAACAAATTAAAATATATATTCAAGGGGGGCTACCATACAACAAACCAGATTTTTCGCCATTTTTTGCGCGGTATTAATATTGGCAACAGGTAAATGCTTGAAATGGGGCTAAGAGGGCTCTCATATGATACAGAACCCTTCGTGCGACTTGCACTCTGCTGATTTTTCATTAAAAATAACACGTTTTATCTTACCAGGAGAATCAGTAGAGTAGGTATCGTCTGGGAGAGTGCATTCTGGAACTGTCGGTGGAGCTAAACAAAATAGCATTCAAGATCATTAAAAAATAAGCATTTTGTGTTTTGTGGAAAGTAAGCAAGAACCAATGCTCTTTATCCTACTAATATTATAAACGCGAAAGTTTGTAAGGATGGATGGATGGATGGATGGATGGATGGATGGATGTTTGTTACTATTTCACGCACAAACGGCTGAACCGATTTGGATGAAATTCCGAATGCTTAGACCTTGCATTAAGGCTGCGCCTAATGCTAGAAAAAAATCAAATTTTACCCACGCTTCTTACATCGCCCGCTATCATCTATGCGGCTTTGTTTAGAGTCGAAAATCGCATGACACAGTTTATGACGATGTTGGCTTCGAGCTCCAGCTTATATTTTTAGGTGGGATTTTATTTAATTATTCAAAATAGTTTATTGAATCAGGCGTTACTTTGCGGAAGTTCATCTTAATTAATTTTTAATTTTTTATTATTTTAAACGGATTAATTAAAAAATTTTGTTTCAGGTTCAGTCATATTTTGTAAACATACCTAAGCCTAACTTTTCTAATCTGACCTAACCATAGTCGAACCATGATACAGTTTGATGATTAATTACTAATTTTGTTTGTGATTTAATTTGAATTTTGAATAGTACCCTTAACTTATATGACGACGACAGAGCGGAAATATACTAAATATTTATTCAAAACAAGAATTATTCAAAATTTAAGCATGCAATAAAAAAAAAACTAATTGATTACTCGGCTAGAACATTAGCCTGGCTATGTAATTTATCAAAAATAATGTGGTGTTTCCGCTGATAATTTCGAGCATTTGAAATAAAATGTACTTTTTTTATGATGCGAAGTTTTAATTTTTTTCTAAAGTAACCATATTATTTTTTCTAAATTCTACGCGATTACTCTGCTACTATAGATTTTTTTCTTTCCTATAGTATTATTTTTGTATGGATAAACATGTTCGTTACCTTTACACCACGTCTTTAAAACTACACTTTTAGCTTGATTGTGGCATTAGGCGCCCCCTTAACACATAGGCTACTTTTTTTCTCGGGCTTACGCGGGTAACACCGCGGGGCGCAGCTAGTGTTAGAAAAAAGATAATTTTCAGAACACAATCATTCAAATTCTTACAAATAAGTTACCTAGCATATAATTATCTTGTTTACTCTTAATTTCGTGTTTTAAAAATATAGATATTAGTAAAAGTAACTATTTTGAATATATTAAATTGCAAATCTTCGTTGTCAAACCTGCACATTTATTTATCATATTTGCGCTATAATTACACTTCAAAAAACATCTAAATTAACATATTGATTCACATACCTCTATACGTAGACGTCGATAACGTAGACAAACTAGCTAAAATAGCTAAATATAAAAAGTGTCTCATTGTGACAGTCATAAAACACAATAAAGTTAATTGATTCAATTACAGGCCTTTTTATAGTAACAGTGACTATTATAAATTTATCTAAAAAATTTGCATGTACTACTTTACTTTACTTACACAATGCAAAAGGCAATGACCTAACTAGATTACGTTTTTAGAACATTGTTAAGCAAAAGATGCTTTCAGTATGCAAAGGAGAATTGAAAAAAAAAATGTATTTCAATGTACATAATTATAATACAGCAATATAATATAAGTGTCATACAGAAAAGGGCGAAGGCGTGAATACATGTCAACTTAAACTAATACATACGACTTTATCCATAGGAACATTCCTCTACCTTACAACGAGTACCTACCTTTATTAAGTACGTGTCATGTCTTACAGAGAGAAGAAAACACTAATACCGCAAGCCGTGGAAGTTGCTCCGCCGATAAGAGCCTTGCTCTTATAATCGAATGAATTATATTAAGTAAGTACCTACTTATCGTCGCAATCTCCTCTACCGCGTGTGAGTACAGATCACTTTTCATAACGAGAAGGGTTTGTGCCTGATTCTCAACGCTGATCAAATGCACATGGGCTGGTTTCACATTTATATGAGAACACTAAGAACTTGTACGATGTATTCCGAGGGAGATATAGGACGTGTGTGTAAATGGTGCTCTCGTCATATCTCAGGACTTTTCAGACAGCCTCGAGAGCTTTTTAATGAAAAATAATACTTACAGTGCTGTTTGCTGTATCATTTTATACACACAAACAAACAACACAAGTTCTTATCTAATGGGGTGCGTTGCGTACTGCGTATCTCACTAATGATTATTTACAGCATCGAACAAGTTTCTAGTATTTGCTAGAAGATTTACAGTTCAACAATTTGAAATAGTGCAAAAAGTTAGATTATTGCTGAAGGTACAGAACTATTGGTAAAGTGTACATAATGCCGGCCATTTTGGTAGTCAATATGTCTACCCATGAAAGGTGATATCTACTACGCTGGCCCAGTGTGGGTTGGTGGATAATGAAAAGAATGGTGTGTGGATGTCGAAGGTTAACTGAAGTAAAAATAAAGCTCTGAAGGGTTTTTTCAATGAATTGGATTGATAACTTTATCGCAGCTGCCTTCAGTGGAACCTAACGATATTTATCTACTAATTCTACTTGTTTTATACATATGTATAAATTTTAAATAATATCGTCCTAATATTTCACTCGAGCTCAGACACTATCGAGGGTTTTCCAAACTTGTGAAATCGTGAAAAGTTGCTGAACCAGGTAATTAACTATAGGTAGGTACTCCATTTATTTAGTATTTATTAGACAGAACGAGTTCGAAACACCTACATTAAAATATTTTGTTACCCATACAACTACTGCTAGGTATATAAATGAAAATGTAATTCATAGTAGTGCTTTTAGACGTTTCTTAATGAAATCGAATTAATTCAATGTTTATTTTATTTCAAAGCACCGCACATCGCCGTACTAATTTTTTGAGACCGTCTCTACACGTTATCAGGAAATGTCCTAAGTTATGTCAGCCGTACGATGTCTACTACTGCACATAACATAAATAAGCCCCCGCTAAAGATTCCTATTATGACTGGTTGGAGGCGTCTGAATTAGGTCGTCTTTCCACCTAGTCAGTCGGGCATCTTAAGCTGGAAACATACTATCGAACGCGGCTGACGGATGCGACTGACAGCCAAGACTGATAGGTATCTCGATAATGAATGTCCAATAAGCCGTGCAAACTATCAGACATCAGTCGCGGACGTCACCTTGGGATGACCTTGAGCGTTCGGACGTCCGAGAGCGATCTGGCGCACCGGATGTTTTAAGACTTTTCACACTGCTAAGTCGCGACTGTCAGTCGCGTCCATTAGCCGAGTCCGATAGTATGTTTCCAGCTTTACGCTGTACTACATCATCAGTGTTAACTATAGACGCGTCGACGATGAGGTAGTGGACTGTAAACACTATGTTGGATGGGTGTCCTAGTTAACAGTTATAAACAGTTCGTTTCGTACTTAATCACTTTATTCACACTTTACGCACAAAAGTTCACAATGTTTCAGACTTAGGGTTAAAGCACTATTTAAACTCTGGCTTTAGATCACTATTGAACCACTTGTTCAACACTGTTCAGACTTACGGTTCAAGCACTACTTAAATTCTGGCTTGAGATCACTTCGGAGAACTTGTTCCGATTGCGCGTACAATATTAGACTTAGTAAGATCGTAAGACTATACAAGACTAACAAGACTGACTATACAAGACTATACAATACTACAAGACTAACTACTGCGCGCTTGCGCAGCCCTTTTATACTAAATCAACTACTTGGCGGTTCGTTCTCCTGACCAATCAGAGCTCTCCGAATGTTCGAGAACCTTCCCTTCTTTCTTCGGGGCCTGAGTAGGTAAAGATGTAACGGGAAGGTTCTAGAACACATTTCTGGAAAGTTCTAAGAAACGAACATGATAAAACTCGAATGTTCGAGAACCTTCCCTTCTTTCTAAGTAGGTCGAGAAGGTTCTAGGACGTATTTCTGAAATGTTCTATGAATCGAACTCGAATGTTCGAGAACCTTCCTTTCTTTCTAAGTAGGTCGAGAAGGTTCTAGAACACCTTTCTGGAATGTTCTATGACTCGAATTTAATCGAACGAAAAGAAATAGCTGGAAAACTAAATCGATTCTACATACAAATTAATGTTGATTGCTTAGGTTTTTCTTGTATATCCGGCGCAACGATCCATCGACTCGCCTGTCCCTAACATTCTCCCCCCGGCGAAGCCCTGGCGGAGCCCTCGATCTGTAGAATAGCGAGTCGTGTTGTGGGCCGTCGAAAAACTCCATTGCGGGTGCGTACTTCTGCGCAGCGCACACGCCTATCTGGTCCAGGGTATGTTTTCTTCGAAGCTCTCCTCTTGGCTCCTTTTTACCCAGAGCCGTTCTTTCTCTTGTAGATGACGGCTCTCCAGTGCTAGTGCATTCTTCTTGCAGGCGTCTATGAACGCTAACACGTATCTGGTTGCCCGTATCAGTCGTTCATAGTTTGAGAATCTCCTTACGTCTGGGAGACCCTCCCATGTCTGACTGGCTTTGTCGATGTAGAGAACCTCATTATCCTCTTGCAAGCTCTCAGGACCACCGAAATGAGGCCATGACTCCCTTGGCTCCTTAAGGAACTCTGGTCCTGAAAACCACCAGTCCCCATTTCCCGGTATGTAGCCTGTGCGTGTTGCGAGGTCAGCTACATTGTAGTTCGTCGGGACCCAATTCCATTGCTCTGGACCCGAAGACTCCGCAATCTCCCCTAACCGGTGAGCAACAAAGGGAGTGTGCTTCTTGGTTGACTCGTTCTTGATCCATTGAAGCACCGTCGTAGAGTCCGTCCAGAACATTGTTTTGTCCGTTGGCCATCGATGTCCTTCTTTGACAGTGGCAGCCAAACGAACCCCAATGAGAGCAGCTTGTAGCTCCAGCCTTGGTATTGTTTGGGCCTTCAATGGAGCTATCTTAGCTTTGGCGGCCACCAACATCACGTCCACTTTTCCATTCTTTTTCTCGGTCCTGTAGTACGCTGCTGCTGCAAATGCAGTTTCGCTGGCGTCGCAGAATATATGGAGTTGTCGGCTGACAACTCCCCCCGTTGGGCCGTAGCATCGTGGTAACTGCAGGTCCGCTATCCTGCTCATTCCCTTCAGCCAGTCCATGAATGGTTCAGCACATTCTTTTGGCAGCGTCTGATCCCAGGTCAAGTTCTCTCTCCACATCTGCTGCAGCAAGATCTTCCCTGTAATGCTGTAGCAGCTGAGAAGTCCAAGAGAATCGTAGAGAGACATTACTGCGCTGAGTGCCTCCCTCTTTGTTGATGGTCGTCTCAACTCTTTTATGTCTCGACTGACGCGATTGAGCGCTGTGTTAAAGCCCAGTGTGTCATTTGACGAGTCCCAAGTCAGCCCCAGTGTCTTTTCAAGAGGCTGATGTCCGGAGAGCAGCTGTGTTCTGGTCTTTGCTCTCAGCTCCTCCGGAATCATGTTCAATACCATAGTGCTGTTCGAGTTCCAGCCACGTAGCACAAATCCACATTTCCGATGGATCTCGTCAACCTGTCGGATGATCGTGGCTGCTTTGGACTCGTCCGTGTAGCTCTCCACGAAGTCGTCCATGTAGTGAGCCTCCTTTATCGCCAGTGCTGCCTCTGGATACTGCTCCGCATATTCCTCAGCGTTCTTGTTTCTAACGCTGTGGGCCAGAAAAGGTGAACTTGATGCACCGAAGATCATTGATGTCATCTTGTACTCCTTTGGCGGGTTTTTACGGTCATCACCTCGCCATAAGAACATCTGGGCCGGCTGGTCTTCCTTCCGAATCTTCACTTGGAGGAACATCTCTTGGATGTCAGCCGTTACTGCGATCTCGTTCTCCCTGAAGTGGAACAGTATTTTTTGCAGCGACTGCAGCAAGTCCGGTCCCTCCAACAAGAAGTCGTTGAGACTAAGTCCTTGTGACTTTGCTGCAGCGTCGAAAACCTGGCGTACTTTTCCTGGTTTGTTGGGGTTGGTAACTGCAAAGTGCGGCAGGTACCATGCCTTTGGGTTTTGTGGCTCACTTTCCTCGCAGGGCTCCGCGTAGCCCTTTTGGAGCAGGTTCTGCACTTGCTTTTCATATTCCATCTTAGTAGCAGGTGCCTTGTCCAGCTTCTGTTCCAAATTTCTCAGCCGCCTCCATGCCATCGCGTAGCTTGGCGGCATTTTTGGTTCGTCCTCCTTCCAAGGGAGGCCCACTTCAAAGTGCCCGTCGACTCTCTTTGCAGTTTGGTCAAATATTTCGACGGCGCGCTCCTCAGACTTGTTCTTTTTTGCTTTGAGAGATACACCCAAAGCATCGATCTCAAAATGACGTTCTACCAAGTCTTCCAGACGGTTCTCATTCATGCTGAATACATGAAGCACTTCGTATGGTCCTTGTTTCAGCACCGTCCTCGGTAGTGTCCCATGAATTACCCAGCCGAGATTTGTCCTCGATGCCGCCGGCTGGTTTCTTTTCCCAATTCGCAACTCCCGGGATACGATCAAGTCCCAGTTGTCCGCCCCGAGGAGAAGTTGTGGTCTGCGCTGCTCATAACAGACGCTCTTCTGGTCGAGATCCATCAGATGGTTCAGTCGCAACAGCTTGTCTGGGATTGTCTGCGACCGAAGCTCCATGTTCTTCATTGTCCGCGCCCGAATAGCGTGGACCCTTCCGTCAACGCCTTGTATCTTGAGTTTCACCTGTCGACTCGAAATATCCTCCTTCTTCATGGATACTCCTCTGATGCTGAGAGGTTTTTTCGGACCTTCAGCCCCGATTTCCCTTGCTACCTTGTCGTCCAGCAGAGTGATAGTAGACCCTTCATCGAGCAGCGCGTAGATCTTCTTCTGTCCTCGTGGTCCAGAGACCGTGACAGGACAGATCTTCAGCATTACCTCCCTAATCGTGGTTGTCGTGGTGGAGGTAACTGACTCGACGTCCTTTTCCTTTTCGCTGGCTTGTGGCAGTTCGTCAGCGTGTAGCAAGGCGTTATGTGGTCGTCGACACCCATTTACCCCGCAAGGTTTTGCTTTACAGTTGATACGGCGGTGACGACTTGCTATGCATTTGAAGCATAGCCCTTGTTTCTTGGCAAAAGCCCAACGATCATACACTTCCATTTTCAGGAATTTGGGACACTTTGCCAAGACATGTTCTCCAGTGCACTTGCCGCACTTGTACTTCCGTTCTTGGGAATCACTGTCGGCGTCGGTCATCGTGTACACTGGCTTCTTTTTGGTGACTGTAACAGTCTTCGCGACTTCCTTTTTCTGGGTTGCTGCTTGGGTTTCCACTGAGACGTACCCATATTTTAGGGCTCTGTCCGCCTCTTTCATGAGAAACCTTGAAAGGACGATGATTTCCGGATCCAACGTTCCCGCGTGTTCTTCTGCATACCTGCACCAACTTGAGTGCAGATGAGGGCTGAGCTTGGCCAGAACGATCCTTGTCAGCGTAGGATCACCGATGTATCCCTTGTTGTCGATGGCACGTAGCACGCTGACCGTGTTCTGCACCTTGACTGCGAACGTGTTCAACTCGGTTGCAGTTGCACCTGGTCGTAACTGCAATTGTCGCAGCTCCTGGATAGCTTTATCAATCAGCACCTCTGGTCTTCCATAGCACTGCTCTAGGGTATTCATGATGATTTCTGGATCATCCACTGTATGCAGGAGAGAACTCACGTGTTCTCTTGCAGCTCCTCGTAGGCAGTTCCTAAGTCGTGCCATGTTCTCAATTTTAGAGAACCCATACATACGAGTAGTTTCTTTCATTGCGGCTTTGAAAGAAAACCATTCACCGCTGGCGCCTGAAAACAGCGGTAACTCGTAGACCTGTCGTGGTGGCGGTCGGTTCTGAGAAATCTTCTCTAATGCTTCCACCAGCTGTTCAATACCTCGTGACCTAGAGGCTGATCTTGATGGCGTTGGTGACTTTGTTCGTGAACGTCTGTCCCTGGAATGGCTGCGTGTCACCTCCTCCCGTCGGTCGCAGGGAAGAGTTCCGCGTTCAGGATCTGCACGCCGTTCACCATCCAGTTGTTCACCAATCGTCGTGTTCTGTAACCATTGTTCGATGTTCGAAGTGCCCGGTCTGTTCGTGTCCACTTCGGACCCATGAATAAGCTCGATGTCAAGGGCAAGTTGCCGCTTGATCCGCTCGGCTTTTAAAGAAACGTGCTTCATGAGCAGCTCCAGGCGGTCCGCCGCATCAGTTTGAAGTTGGCGTATCCTGGATGCACTGCCCGTTGATCGCACAGACGCCTGTGACCGTGCCGGTGACACGTCGCGCTGCACAGCCGTGATAGCGTGAGGAAGCATTTCTTCCCCCTCCCAGGAGGGTCTCACATGCCCTCCGATCAAGGAGTCCTCCCCCCGTGGTAAGGTGACGAGAGGCACGTTAGTTCCACGGTGTTCACCCGAAGAGCAAGGTGACTCTTCAAACCGTATAGCACGGTGCGCTGCGGCCAGGTTGGCTTCTTGTAACCCAACAACCGGCGTACTTGACGCGTCTTCAGGTCCAGCTCCACTTCGCGTTTGGACCATTTCACAACACTCAGTTGATCACTCAGTCAAAATCTGGACCAAGATACTGGTTCACTACTCACAATCCGGCTCGAAGGACCAAGAAACTGTTAACTATAGACGCGTCGACGATGAGGTAGTGGACTGTAAGCACTATGTTGGATGGGTGTCCTAGTTAACAGTTATAAACAGTTCGTTTCGTACTTAATCACTTTATTCACACTTTACGCACAAAAGTTCACAATGTTTCAGACTTAGGGTTAAAGCACTATTTAAACTCTGGCTTTAGATCACTATTGAACCACTTGTTCAACACTGTTCAGACTTACGGTTCAAGCACTACTTAAATTCTGGCTTGAGATCACTTCGGAGAACTTGTTCCGATTGCGCGTACAATATTAGACTTAGTAAGATCGTAAGACTATACAAGACTAACAAGACTGACTATACAAGACTATACAATACTACAAGACTAACTACTGCGCGCTTGCGCAGCCCTTTTATACTAAATCAACTACTTGGCGGTTCGTTCTCCTGACCAATCAGAGCTCTCCGAATGTTCGAGAACCTTCCCTTCTTTCTTCGGGGCCTGAGTAGGTAAAGATGTAACGGGAAGGTTCTAGAACACATTTCTGGAAAGTTCTAAGAAACGAACATGATAAAACTCGAATGTTCGAGAACCTTCCCTTCTTTCTAAGTAGGTCGAGAAGGTTCTAGGACGTATTTCTGAAATGTTCTATGAATCGAACTCGAATGTTCGAGAACCTTCCTTTCTTTCTAAGTAGGTCGAGAAGGTTCTAGAACACCTTTCTGGAATGTTCTATGACTCGAATTTAATCGAACGAAAAGAAATAGCTGGAAAACTAAATCGATTCTACATACAAATTAATGTTGATTGCTTAGGTTTTTCTTGTATATCCGGCGCAACGATCCATCGACTCGCCTGTCCCTAACAATCAGTTTATGTTCATCTCATCATACGTCAGTTCTCCGCGCTGTGTGTGCCCCTCTACCAAAGTGCCCTCTACAACGTGTTAATCCGCTAAGATATGTGTGTAACTTTATTTCGCCTGCGGATTTTTTCACTTCTATGAAATTTTCTTGGCTAAACAAAATTAGTATTAGGTACGTAAAGCGTTTCTCTCAAATGAGAAACTTTTGTTGGTGTAGTTTTAGATGTCATATATATTATAGCTCATTAGCTCTTTAATATTTTTTAATTTAAATTTAAGTTTTATTAGAACACTGCAAAACTCCACGCTTTAGTTTTCGCACACTCTAATTTAAATTTATAGATGGGAAAAGTATTAAAATGTTCAGAATTCAAACTTACGTGACTGATTTCCCGATTTGAAGTAAAATGCTAATTTGTTGTTTAATTTTAGTTTTAGTCCTATTGCGCTTGCTTAACTTAAATCTATATAATTCTAATGTATCTTTTCCTCTCGATGACATCCGTTTTCTCAATAGCACTGTAATATTTTTTTAAATAAAATATGACAAAGTTATCTATAAAAATTGATGTTATAGCAACTTAATCACAATTTTTTGCATAATGTTTACTACCTAAATTAATAACCTATAAGAAACATATCGAGAAATAGTTATTTTTTACTGAATTTTATTTTTTACGTCCCTGCTATTCTTCCATAAATAATAACAAGGCACTCTAAAAAGGATTAATTATAAGATCATTATCCTTCTGTCTTTCGGACCGATCCCATATCACAAATCCTTATAGGTCCCTTATTTGTGAACGAAGTTGCATGAAATTTGACTTGTGTTAAACAGTAGTGTTCATACTTATAAAGGAAGAGGTAGATTTATTTTTAACTGCAACCCCTATTTCCGGATGTTATTGAACGGAATTTTTAAAACAATTATTTTTTACCAAAATTGGCACAACCCACATCAATCGCTGAAATCTACGTACAAAGTTTGATTAGTTCTACGCTCGAATCGATGTACATGTACCTATGCGATTTTCAGATTATTGTTTATTTTTAAAATTACTGTACCGATTTAAAGCATAGCTCCATGGCTCTTTATTTTTGAGTTGTCATGCGATATATAGGTACATATGCGTGCAAAATCTCAGCCCAATCGGAAACCGGGAAGTTGGTCAAATTTAACTTGCAAGATTCCACCCGAACTTACATCGTACAAAGGTACGAGTACATCCATTGAAAGTTAAATAAAAGCTTGTAATAACAAACAGCCGTATTCTTCTTTTTTGTAGTGGTATGAAAAGTAAACTTAACATTTTTGAAACTTGCTTAAGATATCAAACAAGACATTAACAATAACCTATTTCGCCGCTTTGTCGTTTCAGCAATTTGACGTCTTCTGCTGGATATACGACTCTCTTATAGATCTCTAATAAGACAGGTTGTAAGCGGATCTCATCCCGCGCAAACCTGAGATATTGATAAGGTCATCTATCTACCTTATAGGTGGATTTTCATTTTTAATGTAAGAAATATAAATATCTAATCTGGGACCATTTTTCAATTATACTACGAGTAAAATTTTACTATGCTATCAATAAGGGGAAGGGGGAATCCCCTTCCCCTTCTCAACGCGTCGTCAAAACTTGTGACTTCAATGGGACAAAGCCAAGTAGGCACCGTTCTGAACAGGTAAATAACCTTAAGGATGGCAAATCACGTGCGCAACAATACCAATGCAACGTGAGAAGAAAAATCCTGAATTCGTTGTTTGATGGTCAGAAGTTGCTTTTGCGACAAAATGGCCTCAGATGACGAGTCTAGAAAAATCGGGGACCCCAAGAGGAAGAACGTACTGGGGGACAGTATCTTGAGGCCGGGAAGAAGGGAACTAAAACGTTCGAAGTGCCACTCACATCGTACGTGCAAGCTTCGGCGCCACAAGAAAAGAATTCATATTTAGAGGGATCTAAGCCAAACTCTCTAAGGCGGGGAATGAGAGCCTGCAGATCTTGATATACTTGTTCTGGCTTCTTTCCAATAGTACCGTCATCCAAGTACCACAAGTTTAGGAAAGAATTGACGTCCGCAATAACCTTGTGGATACCTAGAGTAAATTTCAACTGTCCAAGCGGATCCCCTCGTTGCGCACCCACTTGTAAAGGTATGAGTTCGTTATTGAAAAAAAGGTTTGAAATAGCCTCTAAAATCTGACGCAAACAAGGATAGAGCTAAGAAACCAGGTCCCGTACCTCACTTAACAGAACATCTATCTCTAAAGTATTAAAAACGTTTGCAATATCCAGCTTAAGCACGAAGCAGCCATGGTTTTCTGCACCCTGCACAAACGCTCAAGTAGCGTGTATATCAGCTTAACATCCATAACACAACTGATGCGGCCTAAGATATTCAGCTATTTCTACTTTGACAGCGCGACAAGCCAATTTGGTGGACAATCTCCGCATACCAATTGCAATTGGTCTAACCTCCCCTACCATTTTCCATAATGCAGATAGTGACGCTCCATATAAGTATGGGCATATTATTCTATTAAGCGGCCTTGACGGACCTGGATATTTCGCTTTCATATCAGCCAGTGTTTCAGAGTTCTGTTTTGCAAAAGGATTATCTGACGCTAGCAGACGGGCAGCACCCCTAAGAGCGCCATCATCCACCTTCGATTCGATAACTGACTGACTTGAGCGAGACCCAGAGCCCCGGCCCGCACAGCCACAGTCACCACAGAGATTACAGGATCGGAGGACCCAATATTTGCTTTCAGCTTCGCTGTCATGTTACCAGGTAATTATTTGATGGTACTTAAAGCGCACTGAAAGCAAAGGTAAGTCACGAACACCAGTCCTCCTTGTCATTGCATTCTACACACATGTCAATAATTTCACACGGCCTACCTGCTGCTTGGCTACTCGCACCCTTAGAAATATGCCGAAAAACTGGTTATGACCTTTTTAGTGGCCACCTATTCTTATTAGGAATCGAAATTGGCTGATAATAAGCGCTACAGCAAATTTCCTCCTTCCTTTTTTGAGGAAAATAACAATTTTGTAAGTTTTGTATTTATGTTAAGCTTCTTTATTCATCAATGTTATCCTTAAGTGTGATTTTATTAATGAGTCATATCATATTCAAGATAAGTAGAAATAAATAAAACTACAACATATTAGTACTGTATTTTAAATCTATTATTTTATTTTCCATACTATTAAAGTATCTAAAAAGATTTTAAGTAAGATAATTAAGTACTGGATTTATTGTGGTTGTCCAACGTAACCTAAATAGTAAATATCATAGACTTGATCGGAACAGTCCTGGGCCCCCGAATTTTCCACAGTTACCATGTAAATATACGGAGAATTAAACTTAACGACTTTCGGATTGCCAGGATCACCCTCGACCTCTGAAATATAAAATATTGTGTTTAATATCTCTATAACGCTTAGATACATAAAATCATGCTAGAAAGCAATCATAATAATTGTAATCAATTTATTGATAACATTTTGTTACAAGTCATTAATCATAGTAAAAATCAGGCAATCGAGATTCGCCTGTTACAAATATTAAATTATTAAACGAATTTCTTTGGCTATATTGCCTAACTAAACAGTAATGAACTTTGATAGACATTTATAATAAAAAAACTCCATTTAAATAAACTTTTATCAAAACCATCACAACAATAGTGTCTGAGAAGTAATTAAGTATACAGGGTTATTTCTAATCAATTGGCATCATTTTATTCTTTACATCAAAACTAACAACTTTTGTTCTGCGACTTTTGTCAAAGTTAAAAAAAATATTTTGTTGTTCCATAGAAAAATATCGTTCACCCACGACAAAATGTATGGAACAGCAGATTATTATTTTTGAGTTCTGACAAATGTCGCAGAACAAAAGTTGTTAGTTTTGATGATATAGGGAAAACAAATGTAATGCATTTCAAACAGAGAGATAACAAGAAATCTGACATTAAAGTAATCCATAACAATAATGTAATTAAAGAAGTAGATAATGCAAAATTTCTTGGCCTAATGATTGATAAACAATTAAATTGGAAAAAACAAGTTGATGTTCTATCAAAGAAAGTTTCTAGCTTGGCTTATGTATTGCATCAGCTTGCTGGTACAATAGATATCGAAACGTTAATCACTGCCTATTATGGTCTTGTTGAGTCCTTTCTAAGATATGTAATCATATTTTGGGGAAACTCAACAGATAATGATATAATTTTTAAGGGACAGAAACGTTGCATAAGGTCAATGCTTAAATTAAAGATGACTAACAGTTGCAAACCATACTTTACTAAGCATACAATTCTTACACTTCCGTCACTATACATTATGGAAACAGGAATGTTTGTAAAAAATAATCCAAAATTGTTCTCAGCGCTTTCAGACTCTGTAATCAGAAACCGTAGAGATTGTAACCGATTGCGTATCTATCCTTCTAAGGCAACCCTCCTGAACAAAAGCATAATGTGTATGGGTCCAGTAATATTTAATAAAATACCCAAGTCAATAAGAGACCAGAAATATGACAAATTTAAACAGCAATTAAAGAATCTTTTAGTCGACAAATGTTATTATAAGATACAAGACTTTTTAAATGACAAATTGTTATGTTGACTATATTAAAACGATAAATTCAACAATTTGATAATAATAATATTGCCTTGGATGACTATAACTATAATAATAATTTTGCTCGACATTATTTTTGACATTTTTAATATTTTAAATAATTTGTACTTTATTTGTGACATTTGACATTGTATTTCATTCGTGTAATTGATACTTAAGTGCCTACTTATTTCTAGCTAAGATACAACATCTTATGATATTGCACGCCCGTTATGGGTCTACTATTGGAACTATTTTATTTATTTAAGAACATTCATTGTACATAGTGATGCAATAAACGTTTCTGATTTCTGATGTACAGAATAAGCCTCTAAAAGGATGCTAATTGATTAGAAATAACCCTGTATAACTAAGACCATGAAAATGTTTTATGATATTGGCAAGTATTACGTACTCACAAATTGTCATAGAAATGTGATATGAAACAAAATTGATGTCCTGAGCAAATTTCGATATTTTTTTCAAGTATTAGTGTACATTTTTCGTGAGTTTTGATAAACAAACACAAAATCCGCCGTAGGGGCATATCCATCCATCCATCAGCCACATGACGTCCACTGCTGGAAATACGCCACTTCTATAGATCTCCAATAGAACCGGTTGGTAGCAACTTGAATCCAGCGTGATCCTGCGGTCTTAATGAGATAATATTCTGTCCACTTGGTAGGTGGACGTCCTACGCTGCACTTGCCGATACGTGGTCTTTACTCAAGTACTTTTCTACATCAGTCCTCCGAGCTATGTTCCCTGACCACTGCCATTTCAACTTGCCAATCCGCCGGGCTATGTCGGTAACTTTGGTTCTTCTACGGATCTTCTCATTTCTGATTCTATCTCGCAGAGAGACTCCGAGCACAGCCCTTTCCAAAGCTCTTTGGGCTACTTGGAGCTTACTAATAAGGCCCACAGTGAGAAACAAGTTTCTGTGCCATGAGTCATCACTGGCAACACACACTGGTTGAAAATTTTCGACTGGAGGCAGTGAAGTATGTCAGACGAGAAGACGTTACGAAATAATCCGAACACTGCGCAGCCGAGTTGGATTCGGTAACTGACCTGTTTCTTGAAATTGAACCTACCTAGGACAAGTAGTTCCAATTAGGACTACTTGTCCTATTGTTGCGGTGCCCCCCATAAAGACACCCAAACTACTAGCCGACTTCGACACGGGCCTGTTGTTGATCTTGTTCACCGACGCCAAGTTCTCCAGGCAAGCAAAGCGATTTGAGAGCTCCAGCTGAAACTCCTCGGAGCTTTGGAGTGAGACGAGAAAACCGGCACCTTCTTGGGACCGTAGCTCACCTTCCCGCAGTCTTTTGCCAGATTCAGATAAGTTATCCGAATCTGGCAACCGGCGGTTGGCCACGACACCCCACCGCAGCGCCTACTCAACTCATCTTCCAGCTCAGTAATCCTGTCGATAGTCCTCAACGTGCGCACGTTGTGTGTTACCAGGGCCAGTCGTCATATGCGGGAGTGGTGGGATATATTTTATGTAGGACTAATATGGTAAATACATAATCTTTTACCAATATTATTTCGTCTGACATTCCAAATATAGGTACAAAAATAATCGGCCAAGTACGAGTCGGACTCGCGCACGGAGGGTTCCGTACTGTATGGGAGCCCCCCTTAAATATTTATTTTATTTTAATTTTTTTATTTATTATTTAAGAATATTCTGTGAAAATGTCAAGCATCTACCTGGTACCATTATTAATATAGAGCGAAAAACGTCCAAAAATTCAGGTTTGTTGTATGGGAGCCCCCCTCAAATATTTATTTTATTTTATTTTTAGTATTTGTTGTTATAGCGGCAACCGAAATACATCATCTGTGAAAATTTCAGCTGCATAGCTATCATGGTTCATGAGATACAGCCCGGTAACAGACAGACAGACAGACGGACAGACGAACAGACGGAATAGAATAGAATAGAATAGAAACGCTTCATTGTTCACACAATCGAAAACATTACAATACAAGAGTACAATATATACATAATAGTTATCGCTTAGAGCGATCTCTTCCAGGCAACCTGATTAAGAGAGGAAAGGATTATAGAGGAAGGTAAGGGACGGGGTGTACAATAATAGCGAAATTAATTGAAACAAAATAAAGAATACTTGAATAAAGAGTCATAAATACTTTTACAAAATATATATATACATATCAATTTACACATGTACATTCAAATACTACAATAATAAAACATTCATACACATACTAATACTAAAATAAATAATGAAAATACTACATACAAATTAAAAAAATTAATAATAAATAAATATAATAAATTAACTAGAAATGACTTTCTAACATGGAGGCAACTGCGATAAATAAAATTTTATGACTTGCTCCTTAAACACAGCAAGAGAAGGAGCACGTCGAATAGGAACAGGTAGCGCGTTCCATAACTGAACAGCTTGGAAAGCAAAGGACCTGCCGTAAAATAATTCGGAGCGGGCAGAAGGAATCATGAGGGTAAGGTTTTCTTTGGACCGGAGGGGAAGGGAGTGGGAGGAGTGCCAGTAGGTAAACCGTTCTTTAAGATAACGTGGAGAAGAAGAATTAAAAAGGATATTATTAAGAAGGAAAAGGACATGAGCATTCCGGCGAAGTCGAATAGGAAGCCATTTGAGCTTTGCGCGAAATTGAGATACATGATCATACTTGCGTAGACCAAATATAAATCTAATGCAATAATTTTGAAGGCGCTCAAGCTTCTCAAGCTGGATCTCGGTGAGGTCAATGAAGCATGCGTCTGCATAGTCTAACATGGGAAGAAGTAGAGACTGAGCGAGCGTAACTTTAGTGGCAGTGGGTAGAAAATTTCGAAGACGCCTAAGGGATCCGTCAGAAGCAAAGATTTTGCTACTGATTGTTTTGATGTGAGAATCCCAACTCAAGGTACGATCAAAAATCACTCCTAAATTCTTAACAGAATTACTGTATGGAATTGTGATCCCTCCAAAAACTACGCTAGCAACTGTTGTCCAATCAATTTTGCAGATCATCCGTGAACTACCTATGACAATGACCTGTGTTTTCGTAGGATTCACGTCCAGGCCATATGATGAGCTCCATTCAGTGATTCAGTGGAGGTCATCGTTTATGCAAGTAATGGCCAAGTTCAGGTCTTTAACTGAAGCTTGCGAATAAATTTGCAGATCGTCTGTGTAGAGGTGATAGGAAGAAGTGAGGTATTGGGATATAGAATTTATAAAAATTGCAAAAAGTAATGGAGACAATACGCCGCCCTGTGGCACCCCAGCATTTGTACTACACCAAGAAGAAAAATAATCTTCGAGGCAAACACGCTGCCGGCGGCCACACAAGTAACTGCGAAACCAATCGATCACCAATGGAGATATGTTAAGAGAGCTTAGTATTGCCAACAAGATGTCGAAGTTGACGGCATTGAAAGCATTACTGAAGTCTAGCAGAGCTAGAAAAGTAAGCAGGCCGTCATCCATACCCAAGCGGATATCGTCGGTAATCTTAATAAGAGCAGACACAGTGATATGCCCAGGACGGAATCCGGATTGAAAGGGATTAAGGAGGTCATGAATAATCAGGAAATTGTTTAATTGTGTGTGAACAAGACGCTCCAGGACTTTGGAAAGGATAATGCATCTCTGATTTTTATAATCAAACAGTTACCGTCAGAGAAAATGGGTTCTTCAATTTGAGCTGAGATATCATTTCTAGTGTAAACTACAATGCCATAATTTTGGTTTAAACATTCTATTGAAAAATAACAGGTATAATTAGGTATATTAGTAGGTGAGAATGTATCATTTAATTTACACTGGGTTAGTACAATCACATGTGGATAAAGTTCTTGCCTTCTCATGAAAACTGAAAGGAAGTCTAGGTTTTTTCTGACGCTTCTAATGTTTTGACTCAATATAAGAAATTTATTGTGGGTTCGATCCCCACCTAGGGCAAGCATTTATGTGAAGAACATAGGTGTTTGCTCTGTGTCTGGGTGTTATTTAGGTATTATCTATGTAAGTATGTGTTTAAAAATATGTATATGTAGTATATCAGTCTCTGGTAGCCACATCACAAGCTTTGCTTAGTTTGGGGTCAGAGACCGTGTGTAAGATGTCCCCCTAAACTATTTAATTTTTTTATTTTTTTTATTTTCTATGTCCCCTATAGTACTTTTACATTTAGCTTCATTTCTTATTTTTGATAGGTCCATAATTTTTTTCTAGAGGCTTTTTACAGAAACGTATGGAGCTAAATGAAAACTGCAGAAGGTGATATTTGTATTGTTGTGCTAAGCTTAGATGTAAGATACGGGTAGCCTCTTACCATCCATTGAATAAGCTGTTTTGTCCACTGTTTCTGAATTGGTAGTAGTTATTCTCTGATAAAAATCTGTCACGGCTATTGGCTTATCTCCTTTGACTAAACCCTTAAATTGCGCCTTATCATCTTCAAATATACTGGGCACATAACCGAGCTGAAATTTTATTTCAAAATAAATATTAAATAAAAATAATAAAAATTAAAAAGCGGCTTTGTAGCGGCTACCATTTCTTTTTTTTTTCATTTCCATAACACTGCTTGACTACGTCACATTGGTGATAAAGCGCAAATTTTTTTGCCATAAAAAAGTTGGAAATTGTTGTCTTTTGTGCAGACATTAAATCATTGAGCATCATTGGTACTGTCGATCATAAGTACCTGGTGTACTATGAAATATTTTATCCATGTCTAAAAATTCTCGAAAACGGGTCGGAACATATTTTGTCTAAAGTCCCCGTCACGAGAAGCTATAAATTATGTAAACAAACATCTTTTACTATGTAGACATTTTATACTGCGAGATAATAATAAATTGACCATATTCAATCGACATGAAATATAGACGGGTTATATGAAAGTAATAACCTATTTAATTTAGTCGGATCATATTTTAACGACGCAAAGCGCTATCGTTTGTGTTTTCTTGGTACCGGAACGCGTCCGTCGCAGGGATTGTAAACTATCGGGACGCCATTTTGAAATAAACGCGTCATTCGAGTTTCGAATGCGTACGAGTTTGTTTCATTGCTTTGCATATATCGCGGATCTGGTTGTTATTGTTAATTTTGTTATTGTTTCGTTATCACTTTTTATTAAGATAAGGTTAATATAAGAAGTAGATTTTAAATTGTGAAGTAATTGGTTAGGTCAATTGGTATACCTGGAGATATAGCTTATATAGCGAATAATTATTCTTAAATAATATATGTTCATTAATATTTGTTACTTAATAATTTATTAAATCTTAAACAAATTATTTTTTTTGTTGGTTCAAATGTTGTGAACTCCTGAACACTTGTTTACAAAATTTATAGCTTCTCGTGACGGGGACTTTATTTCAGTATCAATTTCAAAATGACTGCTAAGTAGGTACACTATAAAGTACCTGTATAATAAATATCATATTACATTACCAACTTAGTAGTAAGAGACAATATTTAGAATGTATAATAGAAAAATATTCGATGACATAACAAATATGTCTGCACTCTCTCATGATACTTAATTATTTTTCACAAAAATTGGCATGACCGACATCAACCGTGTATATAATTCCGAATTAATGGCAAGGATCAATGTAGCAATTTTCACATTATTGTTGATTTATCAAAAATGGCTCAGCCGATTTCAATAAAATTTAAATAGAAACAACTTCAAAGTATCTTCTTACCAATAAAAAAATAATTATCGAAATCGCACCACTATGTCATTCAATCGCATCACATCACTCTGTAAAAAGTTTTCAGTATTTGTACGTAAAAAAAAGCAAAAAAAAAAACGTGTCGACCTGAGTACCTACTCCGTTTTTCGTCAGTCAAAAAGTAACATGCACATTATGGACTCTACAACTTATACTAGTACATACAGGAATTAATCTGCGTTTTATAAATTGACTGAGTTTCCAAAGTTACGGCCCAGTTACATGCGCTACATTTGATTACACACATCGACTTGGCATTTTTTCTTTTTAAGCATATAGATGACTAGCGACCCACCCTGGATTCGCACAGGTGTTAACATTTAAACCTTTCCCTTGAATCACGTGCATCAAAATCCGTTGCGTAGTTTTAAAGATATAAGCATACATGGGGACAGATAGCGGGAAGCGACTTTATTTTATTTTATACTACGAGTATGTAGTGATTACAAATTACTGTCTTTTCGTTGAAGGAAAACGTCGCGTCTTTAGGTAGTTTGCATTATTACGTCCTTTCTACACTAGGATAGCATGGTGGATATAGCCCAATCGCCCTTATAAGGTTGGTAATTTTAGTAGAGGACTAATAAAAAGCCGGTACAGTACAGTGTATGCGCCATGTTTTAGGGTAAACTGATAAATCGTTTATGTAAGTATTATTCGAAAACGGAATATCATAAAGTATTATCACACTGTACTTTTTATTATCGTTTAAACAACCTTTTATAACACACTCTAGATGGCAAAAAAAAAAATCACTTGATACATGGCACGAATATACTCGTATTAGTCACATACATATCGCTACTCTTATCCAACATTATAATATTTTTCCATAAAATATATTCAAATAAGTACCTTTTTTAAAATAGCCGCTATATTATTTCTAGAATCAAATGAATTTGTCTCTGGGAAGACGAACTCGATATATGTCGGCTTGCATTGCGCTCTGGCTTTTGGAACCAGAGTAGGATCCTTCGCCATCTTTTTCACTAGTTTTTTGCCTCCTAATTTGGACGGTGGTTTTATAAAGGTAAATTCGTATCCTTCTGCATTTACACATAAATACTGAAAATATAATAAACAATGTTTCTTAAAATAGTAAATTTTGCATACCACAAACCTTGGACGTTCATGCGAATCATACATTCTGTAATTACAGAATAATTGGTAAAAAAATTTTAAAACGACCTCCTAAAATCTTGTCCCTATTTAACTTAAACTTCGAATTTTTCATGTTCACATGGCTACCTTAGTTTGCTCATATTTGAATTTTCTAAAACAAATTATCAAAAGCTTTTTATAGAGTTGATAGAACTTACTAATGTACCATGTTTCAATAAGATTAGTTCAAAATATGATCTGTACGCACATATCTTATATCAGCGTCAACATCCAAGCATGAAATTAAATGTTATATCGATGTAGACGTTTTTTTTGGTAGTAAAAATAACATTAGATACCTCAGCGTCTGAAGTTTGTGTGTAATTTATTAATCCGGTTACAGCTATGAAATCTCTAGTTACCACATTGAATGGACCAACTAGAAAATCTCCTTTTTCTCTTCTGATATTGCAAGAAGAAGAAAATATTAATTTAAACTGCAAAAAATATCATAAAATTAAAGTGGTCTGGAAAAAATATACACATTATAAAATATTTGAGCAGTTAGGTTAAAAAATTTAGCAATCCAAATATTGTTTTTCACCACAAATTACTCAGTCAAAAAATATGTAATATTTAATTCCCAGAAACAAAATTTATTGCGAAATTTCCTATCATCACAATATTGTCACGCATTAGGCCGCGCGGTAATTACGGCGAGTTGTTTACACCTGTTTACAGTGTTGTGAATTTGTAAACGTAGTTGGGAAATAAAGGCTATTTTATTTTATTTTGTTTACACCTAATCGCGAGAGTTATGGTTTTAAGACTCAGGCGGTATCGGTCTTTGTTTCCGTCTATTGTGTGATTTTTTTGGTGTTTTCGTAATTGAAAACAATAAGGATTCTCTAACTTTACACTTGTTTACTTTGTCAATCACAATGGCACCGACTATTCTACAGATTTCTAGAGAATCGTTATTCCGATATAAATAGGGCGATGGTTTTCGTTCGTCTCAGTTATCGCGTTTCATACCGAAGCGAAAGCATCTCGTGTTCAAGTGCAGTACCAGTGATTGTGAAGTGACTAGTTGTGTTAATATCAGAGCCAGTGTGAAGTTTTTATGCGAACCAGTAGTGTCGTGTGTACTGTGATTTTGTACAATAAAGTGCAAAGTGAACAATCGGCGTTTTTACTGATTGTCCAAGAACCCGTCTTGTAACAATATTAAATGAGTGGAAAAGTAATAAATAACTTCAAGCTTCATAAGATAGTTGACTAACTTCTAGTTAATTTAAAAACTTGATATTTGGCTTGAAAGTAGACTAAAAAAAAGTAAGTTCGTATAGGCCGGGTGGCTAGCCCTGGTGTCAGAGTTTTTAAGCCGCCTGAAGGCCTCAAAGTAGACTATCAGTCATACAACAAGGAAAAAATCTAAAAGCTGAAAATTATTGATATTTTAGTACTATTAACAAAGTAATTGTATAATTTAGCTAACCAAAACTCCAATAGATGGTGTTAGCGTCGCGTCGTTTTTTTTTTTTTTTTTTGTTATAGTAATAATACTTGATTAGAACCTTTTCAGATACAAGTGTACTATGATAATCATGATGTTACTAATAATTATTTCTGATCATTTATGATATCTCATCAAAAACATAAATATGAAATGGAGCCAACGTGCTGGCCATTAAAAGAATTGAGATCTACAGGAGGGCCAAGTGTTCTGTAAAAAATCCTTAATATTTTAGCTACAAGAATATAGGAAGGTACCTACTAGTACAACATTCTAAAGAGATTTACTTATGCAATTCAAGCCCTAGATTTGATTTGGCTATAGGTGCTACAAAATTTGACGCGGGTGTAGGAAAGTTAAGCGAAATAATCAAGTGTTAGATAATATTCTGATTTTTATAACCTTGCTCCATTGCGCATTAGCTATAAGCAGTTCCTCATATTTCATTTTGATGTCTTCTGATGATACCACATCGCCAACTTTACCTTGTGTTTCATTAGTACACTAAAACGTACACAATTAAATAAGTTATATGTATCATATAAACAAAATTATCTTAAACATAAATCAGTAGTATCTATCTATATAGTATAAATCTTGTATTCTATTGTATTTTGAAGAAGTGAACGTGCTTCAAAGAATATTATTGTTTCACCGTAGACTACTTTGAAATAAGCGTACTTAAAGCAGAAATACAGCAGCATAAAATTGGTATTAAATGCTTATTATTTGTAGAATCATATGTTCTTAATTGATTTTTGTTTATATGGCTACCATATTATTGTAGTAATATTACAATCGAAAAATAGTTTTGTAATGAAACTGTACGCAACGTTAAAGAAAATAATAGTAATATTATGTTTCAAAACAAATGAAGCTATTATTTTTTACTCGGTAACGCGTAAAGTTAACCAGTTGAGATTGAAACCATGTACGAATATCTGTGATCTCTTGCAGTTGTAAAACAACCGAACTTTTCAATTATCGTAGTAAAAAGTACTCATATTTCAACACTCACAAGGGTTTCCCATTGACATAGAAATATAACATTTAGCAAGTAGATTTGTCATAGAGTTCACACATAGGTATAGGAATCTCCGAAAACTGTATATTTTTAATTTCATCACCAAAAATAGGGCCTAAATGTAAAAATTACGGGCGTAAATTTCAAAGTGAGTAGATCATAGGTACGTGCTGAGATTTTAACAAATTAGTTCCTAATTTTGTACAATTTTCGGGATTTGTACGGAACCCTCAGTGTACAAGCCTGACTCGCACTTGTCCAGTTTTTCTAAAGACCTTAGTCACAATATGTATGTCTTCTCAAATATGTTTACATACATAGTTATTTATTTCATCTGCCGAAGTTTGCGCATCTGCAAAGTCGTAAGTTTGAGCCTTTACATTTATTAATTTTGACGCACTCTCCATAGTTTCATTAGTAAATTCATATTTGCAATCTGCGCCATATACGCCTGCAGAATACAAGCAACCCGGTGGCAGGCTTTCTGTGCGTTTATTTATTTGATTCAGTATACATAGCCTCTGAAAAAACACGAGAAAATAATATATTATGTTGGTACACACAGATAATTATTTTATCATCTTGAAATGTTGAAATTGGTGTGTTAGTAATTAAATTTATAGACAAAGTGCTAAACGAATAACGTGATTGGGATTTATGAGAAAACTGAGTGAAAAGTATGTACGACTAGGAACGTACACTTTTCTTTACGGACACTTTTTTTTTTTCTCGAAATTTATTTAAAATTATCGATTTCACGCAAAACTTCAGTACTGGACATGGCAATTTTAAAAAAAAACATAAACTGTAAAGGGGGATATCGTGAAATGAAACATTAATTAAAAAGAAAACCAATACGGCGAATGGTTATCGAACTGTAAATGTCAAAGTTCTGTATACGTTACAAGGCGTTCGAAGTTGAAAAAAAGACCTCATTAATTATGAAATAACGCCATGAAAAAATACATTTCATTCTTCACCTGAAAATTTAATCACGGCGAAGCAATAAAAGCTAGCAATTTACTTACATTTTTTTCGGCAAGACACTATTAATGCAAATATATTTTAATAAAATATGTGTCATTTCAGACTTTTCATTTTCATTGTATCCTAAATTGATAAATTAATTTAAAAAAAAAATAGTGAAAATCATACCTGTTCATAGCTGTCGACTATTAAAACTTCTGAAAATTCTTTTTCCGTTTCTCCATAAGATTTTTCATATAAAAGTCCTAAATAAATCTTTATTATCAAAGGTGAAACTATAACTGTTTCTAGAGGCTTCAACTCCATCGCTGCCTGTAAATTAAAACAAGTAACAAAAATGTAAGTAAAGATTATGTAATAATACTGAATTTAATAAATCAAAAAATCTTTAGTGTGACAAAATTAAGTAAACATTAGATCGTATGTGATCTTATACGATAATATAATTGTTCGTACCAAATGAAAAGAAAAATACAGGAAAATACCAAAAATTTTACAATTATCAAATTACTAGATAACAATTTATTGCAGTCCTATTTATTGATATTACATTTTTTTGTATTCATTAGCAAATTATTATTTTGAGCAATCTGGTATCAACTGTTCTTTCTTAAAAAATTGATGAATAGAACTCTATTTACTATTTTTAAATAATCCAAATTATATTTTTACAGAAAATATATTATTCTAGATTTTAAGTTAAGTACTCTGAGAAGATAACGAATTAATAAGGTTCTTCGTTTCCGCTATAGACGCTTCGCAATTACAAGATATGGACTATGGAGCCATACGCAAACTGCATTTAAATGTTATGTATTAGAATATTTTCAAATTACAAAGTTATTTAAAATTAGTACATTTACCATTAAAATTTTTGGTCCAAATTCATTCATTCCGTTTTCATACGTTTCAATAGCTTGACTATCGCAGCATTTAGGTATTTCTACCGTTGTTGTAATATCTGTTGTTGTTGTTATTTCAGGTGTTGTAGTAGTTGTTTCTTTCATTGTGGTTGTTTTTTCAGTTGTAGTTGTTTTTTCAGTTGTAGTTGTTTCTACCATTGGGGTCGTTTCTTCCGTTGGGGTTGTTTCTTCTATTGGGGTCGTTTCTTCCATTGGGGTTGTTTCTTCAGTTGTCGTTTTTTCTTCAGTTGTCGTTGTTTCTTCAGCTGTCGTTGCTTCTTCAGTTGTCGTTGTTTCCGTAGGAGTAGTAGTTGTTTTTGCTACAGTGGTTGACGGTATTTCAGTAGTTGTTGTATTTTCTTCAGTGGACATCATTTCCTGTTGTTCCTCATCGTCTCCATATTCTGTTGTCTCTGTTGTTGTTCTATAAGTCTCCGATGTTGTACTCATTGTAGTTGTGGTTGCATTTTCACCTTCGGATGGAGTTGTTTCCGTTGAATCTGAACTACTCTCGGTTGCCGTTGTATCTTCAGATTCAGTAGTGGTTGTCACATTTTCTCTCTCAGTTGTGTTTATGTCAGTTGTTTCTGAGCCACTATCTTCCGTAGTGGATGAGCTGTTATAATTGCATTCACAACAGCAATTTTCGCCGGTGCGTCTAGTGTTTCTTTCAGTAGTAGTTGACGTGTCATACTGGCATTCACAACAGCAATCATTATTGGTACCAGACGTATCAGATACTGAAATAAATTGATTAAATAATCACTTGAATTGCTTTAAATATTTCTTATTATGTTTATCAATACCTAATTGATACGTAGTATATCGTATATACGTAAATATGTAATTGTATCAAAAGTCATTATAATAAATTGTAACGGTAAAGTAATTGAATTGTCAAATCTTCTCAACTACATAAAAAATTTGTTTGTTATTTATTGCAATTTAATTTATAATTTTAGTAAAAATAAATGTGATAACTTTATTTCATGACATCTCAATATTTCACTGTTAAGTAATTTCTTCCAACTTAATTTATGGTAATTTAAGAAATCATTTGACTTACTATAACAGCTATAAGATTCAGCAGATATATATTTCATCGATGATGGATCTACTTCTGTAGTAGTAACTGAAATGTCAATTGTTATGTATAAAGTGTGCTTATTTTTACAACTCAATATATAGTTTTGGTTAATATTCTTCAAAATAATGATTTAAATAGCTGTATTTAGCTCATTATTCTATAAAGAATCTACCAAATAAAATTAAATTAAATAAATAAAATTTTCTGATTCTGATTCTGAATAAGGCGACTAAAAAATGGCTTATTCCACAAATCCCCTTAGATGATCCCCTGCGAAGGGGATAAGTGGAATTTTTGTCCATTTATCCCCTGCGGTTTTGCGTAAGGGGATTTTTGGACATTTTGTCCACAAATCCCCTTCCGCAATGCCGCAGGGGATTTTCGGACTAAAGGTCTACAAATCCCCTTAATCAATATTTACACACTATTGAAATGAAATACCAGAACTTTGTTAGGTAAATAATCGAATCTCTATTTTTTTGCACATAATATACGAGTAGTGAACAAAATAAAAAAAACATCTTCGATAATTTTGTATCAGTGTTGATATATGTAATCTCGCATACAAATATTTTCAAATATAACATAACATTTGGAATAATTAAAATATCACAAAAAATCATATTTTCACATGAACTTTCACATTGTTTTGTACAATAATAATGAAGATTTTAAACCTAGATGAGTTACATTGAAATGAATATAGGTATAAGTGGTAATAAAATACATTAGGTAAAACACAGAACTCATATTTTACATAAATCCTTAAAAATAACTTCTACAACCACAGATTATTATTATTGCTACTATAATGAAGAATATTTAAATCTTATATGACTTAATTTACTATGCTAGTGTTATTATGAAATGATCGTTTTCTAACAATAAAATGATAATTACAAATTGATTGATAATAAAGATTTAAACTTAATTAAGTTACGTTGAAACTAATATAGGTACTAGTGGTATCATAATAAAACATTCCAATATAATAATAAAGCAAATCTTACATTAATTCACCTAAAAATAACTTTAAAATCACAGATTATTAGTACAATAATGATGATTAAAACTGTTGCCTGTAAAGTCGGTATACGGGCGAAAGTTTTACGTGACAACGACTTTGAGACGAATGAGAGCGAGTGAGAGGCACGTAAGTGCCTCTCACTCGCTCATTCGTCTCGTTGTTTGTAATTATTAGGTGTTAGTAATTATTATTGACAATAACTGATTAAATCTTAAGTAGGGGGTAGTTCGAGAAAAGTGTGAGCGGAGCGTAACGCAGTTTCTTGAAGTGTCACCCGGCAAACCAATTTATAAGACGTTGTCACGTCAAAAGCTTCACGAGGTAACTCGCAAATACTATACTAGTGGTGTCCTTAAATAATATCTACCTTACTACAATAGTTATATTATTGTAGAATGTTATATACCATATTAGCTAGAGATTTATTGTAGTTGTTATATACCATATTAGCTAGATATTAATTATTTTATAATAACACTAGCATATTATTAAGTCATTTAACATTTAAATAATCTTCATTATAGTAACAAATCTTAATTATAATCCATGATTGTAGAAGTTATTTTTAAAAGTATTTATGTTATAATAAGATTTCTGTGTTTTACTTAGTGTATTTTATTACTACTTATACCTATATTCTTTTCAACGTAGCTCATCTAGGTTTAAAATCTTCATTATTATTGTACAAACAATCTGTGATTCATGTGAAAATATGATTTCTTGTGATATTTTTTTTATTGCAAATATTATGTTATATTTGGAAATATGTGTATGAAACATTACATATATCAACATTGATACAAAATTATCGAAGATGATTTTTTTTTTATTTTGTTCTCCACTCGTATATTATGTACAAAAAAAATCGATTATTTACGTTCTGGTATTTTATTTTAAAAGTGTGTAAAAATTGATTAAGGGGATTTGTAGACCTTTAGTCCAAAAATCCCCTGCGGCATTGCGGAAGGGGATTTGTGGACAAACAGTCCAAAAATCCCCTTACGCAAACCCGCAGGGGATAAAAGGACAAAAATTCCACTTATCCCCTTCGCAGGGGATCATCTAAGGGGATTTGTGGAATAAGCCTGGTCATCCAAAAATAAAATTTGTTATAAGTAATTCCTCCTTAAATATATTATGCATAGACTGACCAACTATCCATCCATCGGTCGTAAAACGTCCACTGCTGGACATAGGTTTCCGCAATAAATTAAAAAAAAATTACAATATTGGCTACATGAGTAACTATTTTGTGAGGTAAATGACTTATTAAAATTACCTGAAATAAAGTAAAGTATGAACTAAAGTATTAAGATTTAGTGACTAATTTGGTGATATTCAAGTTATTTGGTGTTATGAATGAATGACTAGGTATATGAATTTCCAATAAAGCCGGTTGGAAGCAGATTGCATCCAGCGTGTTTCTGCGATTATTATATTGGCAGTACCTTTAGACTAACCGAGGTTTCTTAACTGTGTTTCTGACTATTTTGATACAATATCAAAAATGTTGAACTGGCAAATACATAAACCATTCGACGCCAAAACGTAAAAAAGAACTTACAAGTGCAATTTTCTGGTACCACACACATAGATTTTGGAACATCATAAACATATCCGTCTATACATCGACAACTGTCAGGAGCACAGTAACATTCCTCGTAAATAAACGAGGAAGATGGGCATCGTCTTTGGCACTTTGCATCGCATCCCACTTCAGCATTAGGGTAGCTGCTGCAGTCTATAATTAAAAAAATATGTAGATAAAAATAGTATATTATGGTGTAAGTGTTGGTGATTACCGCTGAGGCGCCTCAAAACACACGTGTAGCATACGACGTTTTTAAACACACCTGTGAATAAAATAATACTAAAAAAATATTATAAATAACTGTAATTTCACCAGTGAAAACGAGTTGTGAAAAATGTTACGAAATGGCGGGAAAAATTCATCAGTTTTCCTATGCGCGCGCAATCTGCCATAGACTAAAAGCATGAGGTCTCTTTTTTGGCTTTTCGCGGATAGCGTTTTAGCCTCGTACAAAATGAGGAATTTCTAGATTTCTTTGTTGATTACAAAGAAAACAAAAGTTATATTTAAGTGAAAGTTTTATATATGAAACACGTGCAAGTTGAAATTATCTATTTAAACACAAAGAAGCATAAAATGAGCAAGCAATAGGTAGGTACATGAATTTATTTGTACCCACTATTGAACACGATCTTTTTTGTTTCGAAACTTTTTTTAAGAACAAAGCAACTCAACTAATAAAATAAAATAAAACTCTATACATAGATGTGATTAATAGCAATGAAAAGGTCACAGTTTGACACAGGTGTCAATATGTGCCTAATTCTACGGCATAATTACGGTGAAATTAAAGCCACTTTATGAGCAAGTGTGTTGAAAAATACATTATTAATAATTAATTAATTATAATATAATTAATTTTATTATTATTCAATGTTTCTTTTTTGTGATTAACATTTCAAAAATGTCAATATCGTTTAACTCAACAGAAGAAGTTGAAAAACTGATATTTTCGTTTTTATCTACTATGAGAATTCTTTTTTAAATACTTATCATTTTATATTTATTCTATTAGTTTTATTTATGTTTATGATATATTTAATCTTATTTATTTATTCATGTGCATCCCATTGGTTTCATATCTATCGTCTCCATCTTAAGGTTGCCTGGCAGAGATCGTTGTTACATTGATTTTGAATCTTTGTTTCTTTTATTTATTTACTAGCTTTTGCCCGTGGTTTTGCTTTGCTATTTTATTATTTATTATTATTTTTATGCAAGGGCATTTTTTTTTTCGAGATATAAAGTACGTCCATGTCAAAAATCATGTCAATTCGTTGCGCCGTTTCTGCGTGAAAGAGGAACACACCAACAAATACACTTTCGGATTTATAATATTAGTAAGGAAGTAACGATTTACGCAAATTATCTATTTATCTATCAAAATGAAAATCAAAGTTTACTTAAGTATAAAATCCCCTTACATGTATGTTTACCGATGGTATATAATATATATCTGCTTAGTTCTACGTAGTCTACTGCTGCAGATTTCATCATAGATTTTAAGATCATAATATATTTCTGAAATAATTAGTTGCAAGTAGTTTGCACAGTGACGTTTGTGTTCTCTTAATAAATAGCAGTACTTGTATTTAGCCAAAATAATGTATAAAAAACATTTTTTATTCTTTTATGTATGGAAAAATATTGTTTAATTGTAATAAAATTTTTGTTTACCATTTCCTTCAGTTGCTGTGCCGAGAAGAGCGTTTTCTCCAGCATCGCCTATGAAAATAATATTATTATTTATATATTTCTACAAAGTTGTGTTACAATTACATATCAGATATTAATATTTACTAAGACATAATATACTGTACATCACTACTGGAGAAAGATCTGATGGTTGGGTCCTCGCGTCATAACAATCGATTAAGTTTGTACAGTACTGTTTGGTGGATACACAATCATGCTTCATCAATTATTTTATTTTACGGAAATGTGCCTTTGTAATATTTTCCTTTGCCGAAAAATTGCCTAGTGGTGTGAATAATTCGTGCACAATTTCCAAAGAACTCATTGGTATGGTACCAGGGTTTTGAACCCACGACCTCAAACTTTCCACCACCACGCTTCGAAACATGATAAGGGTAAACAGGTACAAATAATATTGTCATCTGACAAACATCTGAAAAAGTTTTCTTGAAGCTTTGCTGTGGTCAAATAAAAATACTTCAACACTTACTCCTACAATCTTCAGGTAGCACACAATCTCTTGAGTTCTCGTCATAAACGTATCCTTCTTTGCATCGACAGCTGTTTTTTTGAGGACAACTGCAACGTATTGGCTTGTTGTAGACTGGACAGCGCTGCATGCAAGTAGCGTCACAACCGCAGGTCAGATTTGCAGAATCGGGACAAGCTATAGAATAAAAACAAAATTGTTATTAACTGCAGTCAGAAAAATGTATCATGAAGCTGATAGCAAGGCCACCTCTTTCGTTCTCAGCGAAATGGCATTAAAATAGGAGAAGATTACTCCAATCCAAGAATAGAAGTCCATTAGGTATAAGTTTTTGTCTAAATGTGAATGTCTACACCTGATTTAATGTTAATCTCAGCTAAGCTACACACCTAGGATGTTAGTACTGAAACGTTACTGGATACGTTTGTGAACGTTACGCGAATTATTGCTTCGTGAAAGCTGTCAAAAATCGAGCCTCTATTTTTGAAATTATAGCCCGCTAGAAAGTATGATTATTACTAGAGGTACTTTGCAACTTTTTTACACATTGATGAAACTAATGAATATCGGTAGAGCAATTAATCCATAGTTGGATTTTGAAGTGAAAAAAAGCAGGACGTCTCATACAAATATTTACGAGTATAACTTTTACTTTGTTTATAAATCTTATATTTAAAAATCTTTTAAAAATCTGAAATGGCACCAATTATTTTATCTTTTAGACTATGTGGTGACTCTTAAGACACTCTGGCGGTAGTTCACTGTTATCGAAATATAAAAAGTTAAAAAATCGAAACTTACGATCACTGATGTTACCCTCTCCACTTTCGGAACTTTCATCTGAATCTCCACCTAAAATTATACGTAAATACAAGTATTTTTTGCTATGGTCATGAAATCTTTTACTTTTTAAATCAATTTAAGTGTATGTTTTTCTTATCAGATCTGCATTGGTTAAATAATATAATTATTTTTCGCAAAAAATGGCAAAACGGCCTTCCACCGTGTACAAAATTCGAATATTTCGCTCGAATTGTTTACATTATTGTTGATTTATCAAAAACGGCTCAGCCGATTTCTGTAAAATTTAAATGGGACCACTTCGGAAGTATACGCTTTCGAACTAAAAAATAATTTTTAGATTCAATTCACAATTGGTGAAATTCGATCGATGAACATACACAAAAAAAATACATACACACGAATATAGAACCTCCTCCTTTTTGAAAGTCGGTTAAAAAAGAACAACTTTTCAATGAGATTCAGAACCCTTTAAATTTCTTAAAGATATATTATTCAGAATTAATGAAACTAGGTATTTTGTTCTCTTTACAGTGACGTTAGATTTTAAAGTTTATTTTAGCTACGTACGCGTGGAAAAGTGACTTTGAGCAGCATTTTTAGGACATATCTTTTGATTTATTCTGGATTAAACCACGTTGTTTGGGTATTTTAAAAAAGTCTACTATAGAATAAGAAGGTAAGTCATAATTTAAATCCGACTTTTAAATTTATTTCAAAAGCTAGTAGTCCAGGAGCACCGAGGGAATCTAAAAAATGTACAGGGTAGCTGGTAGATTCTTCATCTTCCAGATATACTTTAAATTATCCCCGGAAACAAAGCTGTGCCTGTTTTTTTTTATTTCAGTGTTTATTTCTGCTGCTTTGTCGTTTCGTGGAGTCAAAATAGCTCTTTCGCAAGCTAGGAATTTTCGCAACTTACTTCGTGCTTACTACAGCCGTACCACGTCTTCTGTGGTTAAAAATACCCTGTTATTCATTATAGTTAAAATACGGTGGAACTTCGTTGTATAAAGTAAGTTTGCAAATGCGTCTGTTTCGCAAAGATTAAAGAAAGCGATCAGAATGGTTCATCTCGGGTTTTCTAGACGCTCCGCTGTTTGTCCTCCCTAATTCGAGCCATCATTCGAGAACGATGTGAGCTTAATCGCGATTCTCGCTGAGCCGAAGTTTCTGTAGCACTACAGTTACTTCGTTCAAGAGTAATTCTGTAAAATGTATGAAGCTCCACGCAACCTGGCCAGAGATGCAGTGATTCTGAGTGATTCTCGCCGATCTTCAGATTCTTGTCATCGAAATAATCTCAACCTTTTAGCATTTCTGCTGCACTGGAAGAGGTTGGATCTTTTTTGAGGCATTCTTACAATAAGTAGTACCTATTAACAGAAAGTTATTTAGGAAACACGTACCTAAAACATAAATATTTCGGTGCATTCGTGGCGCATTCTAATATTTATAGTAAACAGCAGTGGCAATTGTCAGTTGTCAACGTCACTTCCATACATTATTAGGTTTTAGTTTAAAGTTTTTAAGCCACTGAACAGAGAAAGAATAGATAATGTACGTAGTTCTATAAACTATTTGCATGCTAAATTTCAAGGAGATCAGCTGAGCGGTACTAGAAAACAAGCTAACAGCTCTTGATTTTTTAAAATTCCCGTCTTTTTTCTTGGACAGCTTTCGTTGGCCAGACTCTACTAATGTTCGACGTGATTCTTCTTTACATCACTTTTTTATCTATGAACAAATTGGCATGAAACAAACACTAAATGTTAGACAGCTTACCATTAGGTATATTATTGAAAACCACATCCAAATCTGATAAGCCGTTTCTGAGATTAGCATGCACAAAGCACAGACAAACAGACAAAAATTCCAACAACCATTGTTTTGGGTGCTAATGCGTTGATAAAGGTCCCAATAATTTTTTTTTCCATACTTATATCTTCCATGTACCTACAGACAGCGATCCATTACATTTTTATTATTTATAAGCATTAATCATAGATGAATTATGGGTCTCGCTGTTTAGCGGAGCGAGACCCATTATTAATCTATGGAATAGATATAGATAGATATAAAGTGTAGGCAGCCAAATGTTAAAAAAACTTAAATAAATAACCTCGCCGCCTCCTCAATTTTTTCTAATCATTGATACAATCGGATTGAGTTTTTAAACATGTGTGTAAATAAAAAGTAATTTAAATTAAAAATATTACTAAGGAGTATTGATATCGACTTCGAAGCAAATCACCCCCAAATTAACTTTCTACTCCTTTTTAACCCTGATAAGGGATGAATATCAATAAAATACGAAACACGTCTCCCATCAATTCGATTACAGAATGTATATGCAAAGTTTCAAGTCGATTGAACCAGGGGATCACTGTCCCATAGAAACTTTGACCCCATTTTTCACCCTTTTAGGGTTAGAATTTCGAAAAATCCTTACTTATCGGATGTCTACGTCATACAAAGAAACTACCCTCCAAATTTAAGGTTCCTCCGACCAGCGGTTTGGGCTCTGCTTTGATCCGTCATTCAGTCATTCAGGACAAAGCATTTTATATATATAGATGTAATACACTGTATGAATGATTAAATACAGCTTATTTAGGCTTCCATGACTTGACTTGCTTTTGCCCAGGAAAGAGAAAATCTTACATTCTTCTTCAATGGTTTGTAAAACAACTAAATAGTGCATTACTATCAAATAATTATTAAATTACATTTGAAACATATCTTATAATAATAAAGAATTTTTCTTACCTCTGTTGTTTTCGTCACAATTCTCATCATTATAATAATAAAGTGGTTTTCGACCTAAAAAAAAATCGAAATATTTTCATTGACTACTTCATTTGCTAAATTATCTATAGTTTTATACAAAATTATAAATCAAAACTTTTCACATAAAATAGGTATGTATTTATGGATTTGTTTATGAAAGTAAAGAGGAAATATTGTAAATTGGTTTTAAAAGCTTGATTTTCTTTTACTATAAATATTTAAACCCAAATAGCAACTTCACCATAAATGTATGTGCGTATTATTTTGGACTTACGAAATAAATAAAATATTATTATGTAAACAGTATAGGCTTCATGAATACTTTTTACGGCTTTATGTACTTACATTTTCCTGAGTCGATGAAACTATTTAACACCAGAACTAAAACTAAAACCTTCCACATTTTAATAGAAAACTAATTCGTCTAGAATTAATTTAACGAGTATCCACTTTATATAGATACGACGTAAATTATTAACATATAAATGCAGTGTTTTTCACCTACGGGTATCTAAGAAGTGACTATATTTCTGAGTGGAAATAGTGGTAAGACTATGTTGTACATTTTTTTAAAGTGGGCAAAAGTGCCTTCATTAACCACAATAAGATATAATACTACTTTATATGCTAAAACTACCTACACTACTACTACATAGAAAGCAATAGTTGTACATTATTGAATAGGTGGCACGAAGTAATCAGCATTTGATCATAATTTATTCGTAGAATTAAAATAAAATGTAAATCGCCAGTAATGGGTCCATCACCTCCATGAAGTGAACCTCGCTAAGAATTACTTATCAAACGTTTACCTTTACTTATATTTCTTGAAATAAACATTATTTTAGGAATAAATAAAATAATCTAGTTAACATCCAAAACCAATACAGAATCTACTTATTTATTAATTATTTCCAGTTGCGTTGTTTACACAAAGGAATGGGTTGCCATCCGACGTTGATTCCGTAGATGTTTTGCTAGTAATAGTATTATTAATGTCACATTCGCTATTTTCTTCGTCATCACATAATTTGTTTGTTTCTGTAGTTTTGCCTACAATAGAAGTATTGGTTTTATTTTTTTTAGTTGAAGTTTTATTGTCTATAGTTGTAGACATTGACGTATTTGTAGTGTCTTCACATTCCGAACTCTCGTCTCCACAATCAGTAGAAGGAGTGGTAGTCTCCTGATTAGCTTCTGTGGTAGTAGTTTCTGTACTAATTTCACATTCGTCATCATTTTCAACACCGTCACAATAACTATCGGTATCAGTTGTACTACTAGGTACATATGTAGTAGTTTTCATTTTCTTAGTTCTAGTCTTATTATTTATAGTTGAAGCGGTGGATACACTCGTATTGTCGTTACATTCTGAACTTTCATCTTTACAATCAGCAGACGGAGTGGTTGGCTTCACATCAGCTTCTGTGGTAGTGATTTCAGTACTAATGTCACATTCATCATCACTTTCAACACCATCACAAAAACTATCGATATCAGTTGTACTACTGGGGACATTTGTAGTTGTTTTCACTTTTTTAGTTGTTGTTTTATTTTTTGTAGTACTAGCAGTAATTGATGAACTCGTTGTGTCATTACATTCAGAACTCTCATCTTCACAATCAGTAGACAGGGTGGTAGTTTCTTGTTCAGTTTCTGTTGTAGTGGTTTCACTACTGTCATAACATTCATCATCATTTTCTGCACCATCACAATAACTATCGGTATCAATTGTACTACTTGGGACATATGTAGTTGTATTCACTTTGTTAGTTGTTGCTTTATTTTTTGTAGTACTAGCAGTTGATGAACTCGTTGTGTCGTAACATTCTGAACTCTCATCTTCACAATCAGTAGACGGGGTGGTAGTCTCTTGTTCAGTTTCTTTTGGAGTGGTTTCGTTACTAGCATCACATTCATCATCATTTTCAACAGCATCACAATAACTATCGGTATCAGTTGTAGTACTAGGAACAGTAGTAGTAGTTTTCACTTTCTTAGTCGTAGTTTTATTTTTTGTAGTAGTAGCAGTTGATGAACTTGTTGCGTCGTTACATTCTGAACTCTCGCCCTCACAATCAGTAGACCGGGTGGTAGTCTCTTGTTCAGTTTCTGTTGTAGTGGTTTCACTACTGTCATCACATTCATCATCATTTTCTGCACCATCACAATAACTACCGGTATCAGTTGTACTACTTGGGACATATGTAGTTGTATTCACTTTTTTAGTTGTTGCTTTATTTTTTGTAGTACCAGCAGTTGATGAACTCGTTGTGTCGTAACATTCTGAACTCTCATCTTCACAATCAGTAGACGGGGTGGTAGTCTCTTGTTCAGTTTCTTTTGGAGTGGTTTCGTTACTAGCATCACATTCATCATCATTTTCAACAGCATCACAATAACTATCGGTATCAGTTGTAGTACTGGGAACAGTCGTAGTAGTTTTCACTTTCTTAGGCGTAGTTTTATTTTTTGTAGTAGTAGCAGTTGATGAACTTGTTGCGTCGTTACATTCTGAACTTTCGCCCTCACAATCAGTAGACAGGGTGGTAGTCTCTTGTTCAGTTGCTGTTGTAGTAGTTACTGTAAATTTATCACATTCATCATCGTTTTCAATACCATCACAATAACTATCAGTGTCAATTGTATTGCTGGGAATAGTAGTAGTTGTTTTCACTATTTTAGTTGTAGTTTTACTTTTTATAGTTGAAGCAGCTGATGTACTTGTATTGTCGTTACATTCTGAACTATCGTCTTCACATTCTGTAGACAGAGTGGTAGTCTCTTGATTAGTTTCTGTTGTAGTGGTTTCAGTACTGTCATCACATTCATCATCATTTTCAATACCATTACAATAACTATCAGTATCAGTTGTTGTGCTGGCAGCAGCAGTAGTTGTTTTCTCTTTCTTAGTTGTAGTTTTATTTTTTAAAGTGCTAGCAGTTGATGAACTCGTATCGTTACATTCTGAATTTTCGTCTTCACAATCAGTAGACAGTGTGGTAGTCTCTTGATCAATTTCTGTTGTAATGGCTTCGGTACTGACATCACATTCATCGTCATTTTCAATACCATTGCAATAACTACCAATATCAGTTGTACTACTGGGATTATATGTAGAAGTTTTCACTTTTTTATGTGTAGTTTTATTTTTTATAGTACTAGCAGTTGATGAACTCGTTGTGTCGTTACATTCTGAATTCTCGTCTTCACAATCAGCAGACGGGGTGGTAGTCTCTTGATCAGTTTCTGTTGTAGTGGTTTCGTTACTGGCATCACATCCATCATCATCATTTTCATTACCATCACAGTATGAATCTGTAATTGTAGTTTTCTTGGAATTTTCGGTAGTGGTCTTTATTGTCTTAGTTGTAGATGTAGGTGTGCTTGTAGTAACTAAAGCACTAGTAGCATCTGAAATTTAAAAAAAAATAATGAGATGTATGCGAACTTAATAATTTCTTTAGAAGTTTTTTTTTTTTAATCAGTTCATTGAAATAGGTACTATTTAGGTAGTAATAAGTAGTTCAGTTGTATTACTATTGCAATCTTCTGGAAGTACGCAGCTATTTATGACACTGTCGAATAAATATCCCTCCTTGCATTTGCAGCTATTTTCATAGCATTTACATTTCGAATACTTTTTGATCGGGATGCATCGTTGTTTACAAGTAGTATCGCATCCAGCAGTAGCGTTTTGATCTCCACGACATGAATCTGAAAAAAAAATTAGTAAAGGATAGTAAAGTCAGCTAATTTTTGAAAACTGTTTTTTTATTGACGTTCATTTTTTTTCTTGTCAGACGTATAGTGCACGTTACCTTTTGACCGTTTTAATAGGCTAAAACTACAAAATAACAATCAATTTTTAAATAAATGAAGCAAACAAAACAATGGACAGTTCAACTTATTCCCCGACTGCCAAGGAAAGGTATTGTTTTCATTATTTTGTTCCTTGTTTTTGGTTACCGATTAAAATAAAAAGAAAATAACAGTTTTATATTCAAAATTACATACCTGAAGAAATACTATCGACAGTTGTTGAAGTTACTTCTGGATTCGTTAAATTGCAATCTGTTGATATAAACAAAATAAGGTTATATATTTGATGAAATATAACCAACAAAGTCATTTAAGTTTTTAGGGTTCCATACCCAAAGGATAAAAATGAGACCCTATTACTAAGACTCCGCTGTCTGTCTGTCACCAGGCTGTATCTAATGAACGGTGATACCCGAAACGTTGAAAATGTCATAGATGACGTATTTCTGTAGCCGCTTTAACAAAATATTGAAAACAAAAAAAAAAAATACAATATTTAAGGGGGGATCCGATACAACAAACCTGGAATTTTTAGCTGCTTATCGCTCGATATTAATAATGGTGACAGGTCGATGCTTAAAATATTCAAAGAAAATTTAATTGCAATTGTAAAATTAAAATAAATTTATGGATGACTCCCATACTACAAGAAACGTGATTAACTGATGTGATGTTAATATCGTTAACAGGTAGATGCTTGTAATATTCTCAGAATATCTAGTCGTGTATTCACTTGAAAAATGAATAATTAAAATAAAATAAATAAATAAGTGCGGAACTCTTCGTGCGCGAGTTTGACTCGCAATTGGCTGATTATTAAAACTTACAAATTACTGTTTCGTTCGTTGAAGTCAGAGTCGATGGAGTAGTTGTGGTCGTAATCTTTTTTTTAATTTTCCCTGTAAATATTACACAACTATTAAACCTTAAAAATAGAAAATAAAACCTACATCAGTTTTTATTTTTCGCAAAAAGTCGCAACACCGACTTGTAATGTGTACAGAATTCGAATAATTTAGAAGAATCGAAGTGACTTCAAAATCAAAAGAACACAAGACAATCAAAAACGGCTCAGCCGATTCCGATAAAATTTGAATGGGACCACCTCGGAAGTATACTCTTTTGAACTATTTTTTTTTAAATTAGTACACAATTGGCGAAGATATACATGAACATACACAAAAAACATACAGACGAACATAGCACCTCCTCCTTTTTTGTGACTCTTTCGCACAGGCTGGCGAAATCAGAGAATATTGGTGGGGCCGCTATATATACCTAATACAACTGGATATCCGTACAAGTCCGAGATTACCTGAACTGTAAGATTTAAGACTAATTTGGTAATTTTTAAGTTATATCATTTATTATTATTCGTGCTATTATGTAATGTCTACTACTTGCCTTAACGTGTTAACAAATGGTGTTATGAATAAATGTACGGTGTTATGAAAACTGTACAGGGTTACTAGTAATCAATTAGCATCCTTTTAAGGGCATATTCTGTACAACAAAACAAACATCTTTATTTCTATGTCTTTTAAAAATTCGTATTTATTTTCTTCCAAACAAAATTTTAAGAAATAATGTGACTAGGTCTAAACATAATTTACTTTATGTTAAAAGGGAGCGCGACGCCTCCCGCGAGACTTGGACCTCAAAAGAAATACTGTTTAAAGAAAACAAGTGTAAATATAATAGTTAGGTATGTAAAAAAATATTTGTACATGTACCATGCATCCATCCATCAGCCATAGGACGTCCACTGCTGGACATGGGCCTCCCCTATAGATCTCCAATAAGACCGGTTGGTAGCGGCTTGCATCCAGGGCGATCCTGCGGTCTTAATGAGGTCATCCGTCCACCTTGTGGGATGACGTCCTACGCTGCGCTTGTCGGTACACATGATGAAATTTGTTGCGATTTGGGAAAAGTTGTAGAACAAAAGTTGTTTGTTTTGATGTACAGAATGTGCCCTCTAAATGATACTTATTGATTATTAATAACCCTGTATAGTGAGATTAAATATGATCTCACATGGAAAAAATATTTATGAAAATGAAATTTCGAATTACTCACCGGTGGATACAAACATTAAATTTAATATGAATAAAATAACTATATACTTCCACATTTTGACAAAAAGGCAGAGCGACTAACATAACACCAAGGTAGTAATTGATTTTTATAGTTTCGTAAATTTTATTTGTTTCAGACAGGAAAGCACTAAAGTTATTTAAGTGTAGTAAAATTCTTTATGTTAGTGTAGAATTACGGTTCAATATTCTATCCGTTCTTAAAATACATCAGAAATGTAATTTAGATAATTTAGTAAGAAAGATCCAAGTCCTATTGGAAAACAGATGATTGCGCCACAGTCACTATGATGGCCCATTTTCGGGTTGGTAAATTTACATAGTGTTACGCTCTCGAAGTTCTCTTGTTCTCTTGGATGTTTATCGAAGTTGCCTTCTCCGGACTGATGCGGTATGCAGATTTATTCAAAAAAATCTTTCTTCTCTAGGATGCGACTGGAGAAGAATCAATCCGTATCCAAGTACTTAGGTACTTAGATAAATTCCAAAGACCTCATTGGTATAAGTCTAGTAAAGGAATTAAGAACCAATTTTACAATTTTATACAATGGATACAATTGACCGACGAACCAAACCGGAGGAGGTACTCAATTTGACGCGTTTTTTTTTTATGTGTAACCACGCATAACATTTTTCGTAGTAGCCCGATTTCAATAATTCTTTTTTTATTGGAAAGAATATACTTCGAAATTGGACCCATTAAAATTTTATTGAAATCGGTTGAGCCATTTTTGATAAATCAACAATAATGTGAAAAATGTAACATCGATCAGTGCGAAACATTCGCGAATTCTGTACACGGGTCAAGTCGGTCATGCTGTTTTTTGCGAAAAATAATTATAGGGCAAGCGTTTTTCCAGTACCTGTCTTGTGCCTGTCGTTTCCACAGTTTCAAGACTCAGTCTTTGTAGGCGCAGACACTATGAAACCTACATCCAATACTGCTAATAAACTTATTTGATAACTTCCGTCACCTCAAAGCATAATGGTAATGAGGTAGCAAAAATAGTTACTTCGTCATTTTCCTATCTCAGAATAGACTTAACAAAAGAAAACAAAATAATAGAAAGGGCACTGATTGGAAAAACGCGTGAGCTGATCTGATACGAAGGCGAGGGGTTGTATAGAAATACGAAACAAGGTAGTAAAACATTATAAAGGCGGAAATTAAGACATTTTACATAATTACTTGGCAACCAAAAGTCCATGTTTATGGCATTGTATCAATCATGTGATAACATTTTGATTACAAAGTTGATTGACATGAAAAATCAGTTAAAATATTAAACACTTCATTGCTGTTTATTTACACTTTTTTTTACAATCTACTAGTGAATTTGTATCTGCACGTATAATACGTTAACTAAGGCTTACAAAATGGCGCACTGTCTTTGCGGCGAAATGACCTAAGATATACACAGTCTTATCTAAAAATATTTTTAAAAGTAACAGCACAGCAGCTGAAAAAAAAAAGCATTTCAGAGAGTGTGCATCTGAGCTGCACGACCTTATCCTACCATCCCCTTTTTACTACAGGACAAGTAGGAGGACGCCACATTACCACCCTTACACTGTCGATTTTTCTTCGATACGTACGAAGCGGTATGACTCAACTTTTCTGATTCGTACCGCCAGGGAATGGAACAGTCTTCCTGCTTTCCTGTTTCCTACGAGATATAATCTAAAGCTTTTCAAGGTCAGAGTGAATAGATATCTTCTAGGTGTGCGTGCTTCATCTTCGACTACAACGTAGCTTTCCATCAGGCGAGTTGGTGGTCAAGCGCGGACTTATTCGCGATAAAAAAAAAACACGAACCTCATTTTTATACTAATTTGCAAACTTCGAATGAGTCACTTGTTATTATGATAGAGCTAGATATGGGAATTTCATTATGGTAATAATACATGAATGTTTTGAAAGAACCATTAATTTGTCGGTGCATTAGGGGCGTGTGATCGATCGTGGTGGCTTTGATGAATTACTGTTCAAGCATTGAACCTACCCTCGTAATTAGGGGTACGAGTACGTTTGTAGAAAAAAATCAGCTTGAGTAATTAGCTTCAGAGCTATTGCTTTTTGTCGATCAAAGTATCAGATTGCAGGGAAATGGCAGGTCGTTTTTAATCGAAAATTTACAGACTGAACTCTTGCATGGAGTATTTTGTTTATTCACCCCACGATCATACTATAGAGTGGACCAGGTGTAAAGTATAAATGAGACGGCATTAATTCTATTGTTGTAACTAATAGTATAAGCCGTGGTGGTATAGCAGTGGTGACACTTGCCTTATAATCGTGATATCGTGGGTTCAAATCCCGGTCCCGCACCAATGACTTCTTTGGAATCTATGTACGGTTTTACACACCACTAGTGCGGGTTGGTGGATTCATATTCAGGTTCTTTCACGATGTTTTCCTTCACCGACAAATGGGCCAGCGAAGTGGATATGGCTCAATCACGCTTCGTGGGTAGGCCTACGTCCTGCAGTGGACTATTGAAAAAAGCTGGTACAGTACAGTAACTAATAATGTTGAAATTATAAGCCCTGCCTTGAACACCTTTGAAGTTTGTCTGCCATATTGCTGATACGCCAATGTGACATTTTATTAGAAGTTCAAGTGTTACCTGTGTCAATTTATAGCGTTGAGTACATAGCTCAGGACACTACTACTTTCTTTAGTATATCTATAATTTCCTCAGCCAAGTTCATAACATCTCTAAGTTTTAATTTTAAAAGGAACATACAATAAAGATACTCTATGCACACAAATTATGGCCGTAAATTCCATACCCATTTACATGAGAAGTGAACGGGCGAGCACGTCTACCGCTTGCGGAACGGTCCTAATGGCCAAACTATTTAAATGTCTTACTCTATGCTATCTCTATTCAATTTCGCAACATACATCATCGTGTACCTCGCAAAATTTATGATTAAAACGTAAAACTATCTCGAACAAAATGGCGAAGGAGATAGCTTTAACGTTCGTGCTCTCCGTTCTTGGAGACTACTTTTTTCTTCAAGAGTTAACTCGAAATTTATATTCGATGGGAACTTTGGATCTGAAATTGTTTTAAGAACTTGTAGAGCTTGTTATTGTTGGATAGTTTGTAAACCAAACATAGGTATACTTTATTAACTGTTACAACGCTTATACTTCAACAGATTGTAATAACGTAATTTTAACAGAAAACATTTTCAAAAGATTATTGCGTGATCTGTTATTCTTATTTGATTATAGAAACTAATGTGGTTTTCGTACATTCATTAAAATACAACACAAGTGAAATTAACGTATTCTTTCTCATTTCTCAGTAATTTGTTTTGTTTGTCCAAATAGGCGAATATGATCCATTTCACAAAGTTGTATTTGGGCAAAAAGGATACTGTGCTTGCCTTTTTAATAGTCCACTAACACCCACTAAGGGTGATTAGGCCATATCCATCCATGTGGGTTGATCGATTCACATACGCTATCGAATTTCTTCTACGGACGTATGCAGGTTGCCTCACGAGGTTTTTCTTCACCAAAAAGCCTGTGGTGTGAAATTCCGTACATAAATTCCAAAGAACTCATTGGTACGGGACTGGAATTTGAACCCACGAAGTAAGGCGTGTATGGCGGGTGTCACTACCACTAGACCACCACGGCTAATTATATTATTATTAATTCCTGCTGATGGAGTCTCGCTTCTCGTACCCCATAGGTTTGCGAGACGTGCCCGCGTGTTAGTACGTAATCAAATCTTGAATATTGTTTTTCCGCAAAAAATCGCATCCACCATGTACAAGATTCTAATAAAGGTAGTTTGCACTGTAAAATGTTGTTTTGGTGTCAATCACTTAAGTAAGAATTATTGCACTCTCGTACGCTTTATATTTTTCAGAAAAGTTTTTAGTTTGCTCGTATTTATACTTTTCAGCCAAAGTTTTGCGTAAAAATATGACTTTTAGAGGCTTATAACTATAAGGTCATTTAAAAACTGTAAAAACTAAGACGTGTAATCCTAGAGATCGAAGTGCTGATTACATGAAAAAAAAAACTCAAATCGGACAATATTTTGACGTAGATAACAGCTTATTGTTTTTGTATGGACAAGTTGGCGTCTCACTTCTTCGTATACGTGAGTAGGTAACATATTATCTGTGTTCTATTTAAATTAGAACGTAGCATTCTTATGTTAACTCCTTACATCGTTAATCTTTAGTGCCCAAATACAACTAGGTATGTGAATCTGAAGTGGTTCATAATCACTGAAAGGTACTTTCCTATTTGGACAAACAAAACGAATGGGTACCTAATTATACGCGAATTTGCATTGCCTCCGGATTGTAGGTACGGACAATATGTCCGTGTTTTTTTATTTTATTCCGTATAGGTTTGCGTTTGACTACATACTGCCTGATTTTAAGCAGATATACGGTCTAGGGTGTAGCACGCCTACCTAGAAGATACCTATTTACTCGGGATTTGAAGACACCCATTTTGTACTTTAGCGGGAATACAGACCCAGGCAAAGCGTTCCACATTCTGGCTATTCGTATGAGAAATGAGAATTTGAAACGCTTCTAACGCGCCAAATGTTCGTGTTTTTCGTAAATATCACTGCGAATATGTACAAAAAGCTTCGAAAAAATACACGCACACCAAGTACCTACGTCAAAACACAGTTTTATGTGACCTTCTACTATCTAAAAGGTTGATCAATTATTATTTATGGCTTATCAGGCTATTAAGTATTCTATATGTTTTACTAAGCACCTATGAAATGCTTAGATTTTTTTTTATCACCTTTCATTATATTTATTGTAATAAAAATATTACAAATGTATCGTTTTCAACTTCGTCATTGTTTACGTAGTTTAACAAAACTACCTTTGTTATGTTACCTTTAACTTTTCAAGTAAATTCATTTAATCTTAGGAAGCAATAATAATTTATCAAACAAGCTGATTGAAACAATCAACGAAATGCCAGAAAGCGATTCGCGCTGCCTATTGCAAGATGGATGGATGAATGCGAAGGGCCAAAACTACATTTAGGTTGAAAGATTGGAACCCTCTTCAAAAGCTTTGGGAAGCAAGGATTAGAAACCCAATTTTGCAAAGTGCATTGAAATAACAGTCATTGCAATAAAGCGTAATCGTGTATCATCTCAATAAGTACAACCTACTTGTCTCTTATGAATTGAAAAATGTAAATCAAAGCAACTATTACAGAAATAATTTATAGGTATAAAACTGTAAAATTCGATGATTCTAAGTGCATTTGAATGTCTATGAACTAAAGCTAATTTTGATTTTAAAGTCACTTAGTATTTTGGAATTAAAGTAGAAATGCAATATAAATACTTACGTACCACAGAATATTTCAATTCTTTTTTTTTTAATTTAGATAATGAAATAAAATTACGTTCTCTGACTAAGAATGCTTGCACAAGTGGTTTGCTAACAGAAATAAATATAAATAAATAAATATCATCTCTAGTGCCTTTTTTGCACTTGTGCAGCAGGATTAAATAGTTATTACCTACTTCGCAAATAATAACTATTTTTCGCAAAAAACGGTTTAAAATAAGATTAAGCTTTACTATGATTGAGCTATAATATGGCAGATCAATGGATATATCAGGAATGAGGAGATACATAAAACTGCAGAAGATGATACAGCTCAGCGGATTGGCAAATTGAAATGCCAGTGGGCAGGGCACATAACACATGGTACTGATAACCGATGAGATTGAAAAGTTCTCGAGTGAAGACCACGTACCGCGATGCGCCGCATGGTTAGATGGTTTCATTAAGGTCGCAGGATCAGGCTGAATGCAATCCGCTTCCAACTGACCTATTGGAGATCTATACTACAGGGAAAGCCATAGATAAATGAAGGTCTCGCTCCGCTGAGCGAGACGTTGTTTCATCTATGGGGAAAGCCTTGACTTAAACAACAAACGACTATGACAAAGATGGTAGGTACGGCATTGTAATTTCAAATAATAAAGTACCATGTTTAAAAGCCATTTCACAAAAAGGCACTTCAGAATTTTTATCTTACGCTACTTCATGACGTTTCACGACGACATAATTTTTACTACAGTACGTTTATACGTACGTATTTGTACATAAAACTTCGTTACTCCGTTCAATCAGTGCCAGCTACTTAAGTGATTGATTTTTGTTAGCCCGTGCCTTTAGCGGGATGGTACCATTTACTTCCTATAGCGCCTGTAGCCGTGCGTAGTCTATTCAAGAATAAAAACCTCGAAGTAACATTTACTAAATGAGGCAGTAGTTTTTTCCAACAAGAAAATGTATATTTTAACATGTCATAAATGTTCAAAATCTGTTACAGAACAATCAACGACAAGTTCTGGAAACTTTACCTTAAAGTCAGTTAAAGTTATATTTGAGGTAAGTTACGTGCATAGAAAAATTACAAGTACTAATTTTTCTATGGTTACGTGAGTGCATTATACCATATTTATAACGCACTGACACTTTTTAAGTCAAACTGATCAATATATTAGGTTAAAAAGCTGAAACTTTTTTTACATACAATTTTTTACTTATCTAAAGGCATAGACTGCCTCAGTGGCTCAGTGGTTAGTGACCCTGACTACGGAATCAAAGAGGCGTGGGATCGTTTCCCACCCAGGGCATGTATTTATGTGATGAACATAGGTGTTTGCTCTGTGTCTGGGTGTTATTTAGGTGTTATCTATATAAGTATGTATTTAAAAATATAGTATATCAGTTTCTAGCAGCCATAATTTATGATGAGTTTTGCTTAGTTTGTTGTCAGAGTCCGTGTGTAAAATGTCCCCAAATATTCATTTATTTATTAGTACATAATGCATCTGTTGTCGTCAAATTCAAGCAATGTAACGCTTATATATGAATTGTACAGGAATAAGATACACAAAATATTAATCATTAATAATCGGCCAAGTACGAGTCGGACTCGCGCACGGAGGGTTCCGTACTGTATGGGAGCCCTCCTTAAACATTTATTTTATTTTAATTTTATTATTTATTATTGAAGTGATTATAAAACTAAATATTCTGTGAAAATTTCAAGCATCTACCTGTTACCATTATTAATATAGAGCGAAAAACGTCTAAAAATTCAGGTTTGTTGTATGGCAGCCCTTAAATATTTATTTTATTTTCTTTTTAGTATTTGTTGTTATAGCGGCAACAGAAATACATCATCTGTGAAAATTTCAGCTGCCTAGCTATCATGGTTCATGAGATACAGCCCGGTGACAGACAGACATACGGACATACGGACATCGAAGTCTTAGTTATAGGGTCCCGTTTTTCCCTTTGGGTACGGAACCCTAAAAACGCTGCATGAAATACTATTCCTTCTTTAAAATAATTGTAGAATTTAACGACACTTCCATACTCATAAATGGATCTTTGTAGACTTCCATACGTTTTGTTCAGTTTCTAATACGAAATCCTTTTGTTAACTCAACTCAAGTTTCTCGAACTAATCTTCATAAATTACAAGTTGATTGAACTTCAATCCTAAGCCTATACCTATTCGTAGTACTTTTTGAACTTGAAATAGGTAAAACCTACCAGTATGCTTTTACTAGAGCTTCACGCACAATGACGGGTGGATGCAAAACGTCCACCCACATGGTAGACGGCTTGCAGGATCGCGGTGGATTCAAGCCGCTTCCAACCGGTCTTGGAAAAGAACACCACATACTTAAAAGCATATAATAAAATCGGCCAAGCACGAGTCGGACTCGCGCACGGAGCGTTCCGTACTGTATGGGAGCTCCCCTTAAATATTTTTTTTATTTTAATTTTATTATTTATTATTGAAGTGAACATCAAACTAAATATTCTGTGAAAATTTTAAGCATCTATCTGTTACCATTATTAATATAGAGCGAAAAACGTCTAAAATGTCAGGTTTGTTGTATGGGAGCCCCCCTTAAATATTTATTTATTTATTTCGTTTTTAGTATTTGTTGTTGTAGCGGCAACAGAAATACATCATCTGTGAAAATTTCAGCTTCCTAGCTATCATGGTTCATGAGATACAGCCCGGTGACAGACGGACAGAGAGAAGGACAGACAGACGGACAGACGGACATCGAAGTCTCAGTAATAGGGTCCCGTTTTTCCCTTTGAGTACGGAACCCTAAAAAGTAATACGTCTAGCATTATATGTACAATAGGTATCTCTTTGTGCATGTATAAATTATTATTATTGCAATATGTAGATAATGACGATACGACAACAGTCTTAAGCTATTACTTAAACCAACGTAGTGACAGGGTTTACTGGGTGGTATTTTTAATAGACATTTGTAGTTCGTTTTTATTACAATGTAAACATGGCATACAAAGCAATCACAACTCATAGCTTGATTAAACAATCCAGTAAGATGGTTCCACTATCTGAGAGGCGGGTGTTAGTAATAGATTACAGTGTCATCCCAGCGACCGCTGTCGGCGACCAGCTGCGGACCTGTCACGCCTTCTGCAAACGATTTGATGTTGTAGACTGGACGACGTGACACGCGATTTATGCACGCCCACCCGGGACTTCGGGACACTGAGTGTATAAATGTTTTTGTAACGTAGGATGTAGGCTTAGATTATACGACATTTCTGAAAAAAAAAAACTATGATAATGTGTACTTGAAATTATGGATTTTAGAGCAAATGACCCAAGGGCTGGTGCATACCTCGGTCAAAGACTTAGCCTTGCTATCCAACGGGGTAATGTCACCAGCCTCTTAGGTACCTTGCCAGCGAACAGTGACCTTAAAACAGGTTTTTTATTTATAATGTAAATGTAATACATATACCTCATAAAAAGTTATTTATTTTAGATTTAAGTTTCTCTGTAATATAAAATACAGTAAATATACTCAATATAAAAATACTAACATGAAATAGACAAATGGAATATTACACTTGTTTTTATTTTAGCAAATTATAATAATAGGTTCATTTAGTGTGTATGCAATCTAAAGCAGGTGTTAACACATGTTTATATTATAACGTCGCCATGTCGACCAGCTGGGGACCTGTCACGCCTTCTGCAAACGGTTTGATGCTGTGGACTGAACGACGTGACACGCGATTTATGCACGCCTAATCGGAACTTCAGGGATACTGCTAGGTGCATATTTAGGTAGGCTGTTTTTGTGTAAGTACCGTGTGAAAATCGAACATAGCATAGTTTCCGAATCATTTTATCATGTCAAATCCATGTTCAGTGGTTTTAGAAATTTTAAACAAATTTTTGTTATGGCTTGTAAAATGTATGTCTTATCTTTGTGGTTCATAGAGGCGGATACAGTATATTGCAGTGGCATCCTGGTAACCAGATGCGGACCTGTCATTCCTTCTGCAAACGATTTGATGATGTGGCGTCGTGACACGCGATTTATCCCGCACGTCAACCCGGGCGTGCGGGAATAAATGTTCATTTAGGCTGTAAAATTTTCTATTTGATACTGTCTGAAAGTCGAACATAATGATTACAGAGGCGCCAGCGTAAATTTAAATAAGAAAAAGAAACAAAACTATGCTATTTAGCTAATGTAAATACGATGGCGCCTCTATAATCAGACTTATTCTCTAACTATATTTCAGTGAAGTCAGGGAACTTTCAAAATCGACAATTTTCTGTTTTGGTTTGTTAAAGCCTATCAATAAATTACTTAATTATTTAATAACGCGCTTACTCTTTTTATCTATCAAAACAGTAAGCGCGTTATTATCCATTTGCCTCGATCAATGTACGTAATTTTATTGTTTTTATATTTCCACTAATATATTTATCTCATAGGTGAGTAAGTAAGTTCGTATTAGCCGGGTGGCTAGCCCTGGTATCAGATTTATTATTTGTTTGTTTTTAAACTCTAAAAAATAAACATATTGAATTATCCATGTATAGGTGATATCGCAAAACCAATTTGAATAATTAAACATTACCACAAGCAAATTGAATACGAACACCTTTGCAAACTTGGGTGTACTCGTAATAGAAGTTAGTAGGTACTTAAAAGCAGATTAAAATTAATCTACAATTACGGCGATCTCACAATACCGACTTTACCAACTCGAAGGTCTTAGTATGATTTAAAGGATTAACAAATTGCTTCATTTTAGCGACATGTTCTTTGTGCTTGGTAATCGCAACGGCTTAAAGTTTCAAGAATATGCTTAAAGGGGCTCCTTTAATTATTAATTCACTTAGCGTATTCATTAATGTAATGAGCGTCGGTTTAAGAGATTTGACTCTCAATTTCATTGAATAACGTTTAGAAATAATTCATCATTATATTTATATTCTTACGCACCGACATCGTCACACCCAGATGATGAGGTGGAGACTATGTATGAGGACGTAAGTCGGGCCATTCATATGTCTAAGACCCACTTCACTGTTGTTATGGGGGACTTCAACGCAAAGTTGGGTAGAAAAAACGACGATGAGCTGAGGGTGGGGCAATTTGGATATGGGCAACGGAACCCTAGGGGCCAGAGGCTGGCTGACTTTCTGGAGAGAGAGGAACTCTTTATGATGAACTCTTTCTTCCAGAAGCCGCCTCACAGGAAATGGACCTGGATGAGCCCTGATGGTTCCACGAAAAACGAGATAGACTTCATCATGACCACCGAGAGACGAATATTTAATGATGTCTCCGTGATCCACAGGGTGAAAACCGGCAGCGATCACAGAATTGTACGAGGCACATTAGATATTAATGTTAAGCTCGAAAGGTCCCGCCTGATGAAGTCTACACTCCGACCTACTCGTGAACATATCCAAAACCCCGAGGACTTTCAGCTCGAGCTCTCGAATCGTTTTGCTTGCCTAGAGAACCTTGCGTCGGTGGACGAAATAAACAACGGGCTCGTAGAAACTGTCCAAACGGTGGGTGCTAAGTTCTTTAGACCCCGCCGTTCAAATAAACCGCAGAAATTCTCCGATCACACTGTAAATCTCATGGCCGAACGACGCTCGCTAAGATTGCAGTCTTCCGATGATGCAAAGTCATATAGGCGTCTCAATAGACAAATTTCGAAATCCTTGCGGCACGACATCCGTCTTTTTAATACTAAACATATTAAAAAGACAATAGTGCGGAACAAAGGCTCCAAAGTGTTCGCAAGAGATTTGTCTATTGGACAAAGCCAATTGACAAAGCTGAAGAGAGAAGATGGAAGTTTAGCGTCGACCAAGGCAGAGGTATTAGAGGAGATCGAAAGGTTCTATGGACAGTTATACGCTTCGGTCGCTAAGCCTGTTAGCAGCGCGGCCAAAGATCCAAGAGCCAAGCTGACCCGACACTTCACCGAAGATATCCCAGACATCAGCCTGTACGAGATTAGAATGGCCCTGAATCAGCTTAAGAACAACAAGGCGCCGGGTGATGACGGTATCACATCAGAGCTCCTGAGAGCGGTTGGAACACCGGTACTAAAAGTCCTCCAGAAGCTTTTTAACACCGTCGTCCTCGAGGGCTTCACGCCAGAAGCATGGAACAGAAGCGTGGTGGTGTTGTTTTTCAAGAAAGGTGACAACACCTTATTGAAGAACTACAGACCCATCTCGCTTCTGAGCCATGTTTATAAGCTGTTTTCAAGGGTCATTACGAATCGTCTCGAGCGCAGGCTTGATGACTTCCAGCCTTCCGAACAAGCCGGTTTCCGAAAGGGCTTTAGTACCATAGACCACATTCATACGCTACGGCAGGTTATACAGAAGACCGAAGAGTATAACTTGCCACTTTGCTTAGCGTTTGTGGACTATGAGAAAGCCTTTGATTCGGTCGAGACTTGGGCAGTGCTCGAGTCTCTCCAACGATGCCGTATTGACTATCGGTACATCGAAGTGTTGAAGTGCTTGTATAATACCGCCACTATGTCGGTCCGAGTACAGGAAGAGAGCTCCAAGGCGATCCCTTTAAAAAGAGGCGTAAGACAGGGAGACGTAATTTCTCCGAAACTGTTTACGGCTACTTTGGAGAACGCCTTCAAGCTCCTGGAATGGAAAGGATTCGGCATCAATGTCAATGGCGAATACCTCACTCACCTTCGGTTTGCCGACGATATAGTAGTCATGGCAAAATCGATGGAAGAGCTCAGCACGATGCTCGAAGGCCTCAATCGGGTTTCTCAACAGGTGGGTCTTAAGATGAACATGGACAAGACGAAAGTTATGTGTAATTCCCATGTTGTACCCACCCCGATCTCTGTTGGGAACTCGGTTCTTGAAGTCGTTGACTCGTACGTCTACCTAGGACAAGTAGTCCAGTTAGGTAGGTCCGACTTCAAGAAAGAGGCCAATCGCCGAATCCAACTCGGCTGGGCAGCGTTCGGAAAATTTCGTAGCGTCTTCTCGTCCGACATACCTCAGTGCCTCAAGTCGAAAGTTTTCGACCAGTGTGTGTTGCCAGTGATGACTTATGGCACAGAAACGTGGTCTCTCACTATGGGCCTTATTGGTAAGCTCCAAGTAGCCCAACGAGCTATGGAGAGGGCTATGCTCGGAGTCTCTCTGCGAGATCGAATCAGAAATGAGGAGATCCGTAGAAGAACCAAAGTTACCGACATAGCCCAACGGATTGGCAAGTTGAAATGGCAATGGGCAGGGCACATAGCGCGGAGGACTGATGACCGATGGGGTCGAAAAGTTCTCGAGTGGAGACCACGTACCGGCAAGCGCAGCGTAGGACGTCCACCCACAAGGTGGACGGATGACCTCATTAAGACCGCAGGATCGCGCTGGATGCAAGCCGCTTCCAACCGGTCTTATTGGAGATCCATAGGGGAGGCCTTTGTCCAGCAGTGGACTTCTTATGGCTGATGGATGGATGGATTTATATTCTTAACCCACTCAGTGGGGTCCGGTCGCCACTTTTATTATCGGTCCTTTTTATAACGGTTCTCTGTGTTTCAAATTAGGTAAATTAACAAAACGCAATAGTGTCAAAAGTAAAAGTTTAATTAAACAACGTCATAAGTAAACAGCAACAATATTATTATTTACGTAATACGAATATACACGAGTAAGATAGCTCCTAAACTCTTTAATACGCCAATTTTCCATCTCGCCCGTACATTAACGAAAGTAACAGAACACAAAAAAAAACATTAAATAAAGACCTAATTATTAAGGGATTTCTTACACAATTAAATGTAGTATATCAGTCTCTGACCCCATGCCAAAGAAGAAATAATAATACTGTGGAACGCTTTGCCTGGGTCTGTCTTCCTGCTGAAGTACGACGTGGGTGTCTTCGAATCCCGAGTAAATAGGTATCTTCTAGGTAAGCGTGCTACACCCTAGACCGCATACCTGCTCAAAATCATGCAGTATGTAGTCATACGCAAACGTAAACGGAATATAAAAAAAAACTACGTACCCAACTAAGCATAGCATATTTTATATAAGCATATTTTTCGGCATCTCCTGCTATGGACACTGCTTATAAAGCTAATACACTAGAACGTCTTTCTAATGAAACCACTTCTGACCTACCTCCGTTTGTTTTTAGTCAATTCACTGCTTGTGATGTTAGAAAGAGCATCCTCTCAATCTCTTCGAACGCTGTTGGGCTTGATTCTATAAGCCGCAATATGATTATCCCTATCTTAGACCACTTACTCCCAATCCTGTGCCACATTTTTAATTTTTCTGCGTCAAATGGGGTCTTCCCATCTTTATGGAAAGAAGCCCAGATAATCCCTTTACCTAAAAAAGCAAATCCTATATCTTTTTCCGAATATCGCCCCATATCTATTCTTCCCTTCCTATCCAAAGTTCTTGAACGTCTAGTCCATAACCAGCTAAACTCTTTCCTTATCAGTAATAACCTTCTTAATCCTTTTCAGTCTGGCTTTCGTCCGGGGCATAGCACGGTTACTGCACTTGTTAAAATCACGGATGATATACGCCTAGGAATGGACAATGGTGATTTAACTGTGGTAGCGCTCCTGGACTTCAGCAATGCCTTTAACTCTGTAGATTTTGATATCCTTCTGGCTATACTTCGCTCTTCTAAGATATCTCCAACGGTGGTTGACTGGTTTCATAGTTACCTGTATGGGCGTCGGCAGAGGATTCATTTTGAAGAATCTTACTCCTCGTGGTGTAACACTACGGCCGGCGTACCTCAGGGTGGCGTCTTATCACCCCTTCTTTTTGCCATTTTCATTAATTCTATTTCAAATTCTCTTTCTACGTCCTACCATCTTTACGCCGATTATCTGCAGCTGTACTGTCAAGCTCCTCTGGGTTGGCTATCAGAAGCCGTGGAAGCGATCAACAATGACTTGCGCAGCATTTTACACTGGAGCAAATCTTTTGGGCTCAAAGTGAATCCATCGAAAACGCAAGTTATTGTAATAGGCAGCTCTCGCATGATATGTCAAATAGACTGGGACACGCTTCCGCGAGTGATTTTTGATGATGTCACCATTCCTTACAGTGACACGGTTAAGAACCTCGGTATTGTCTTTGATCGTTGTTTGTCCTGGGGTCCGCAAATTGCTGAGACTAGCCGCAAAATGTTTGCGTCTAGCGGTTCCTTGCGTAGATTGCTTAAATTTTTACCGACTGCCACTAAAACTGCGCTTGCACAATCCCTTTTACTTCCAATCCTTGACTATGCCGACGTATGTTACCTAGATCTCACGCAAGTCCTGCTGGATAAACTTGAGCGCCTCCAAAATGTTTGTATCAGGTTCATATTTGGCTTGCGCAAATATGACCACGTTTCAGAGTTCCGCGCTAAGCTCAAGTGGCTCCCCATTCGTCGTCGCCGGGATGCTCATATTCTTTCCCTTTTGTATAGTACTCTGTTTATTCCTTCGTCCCCACCCTGTCTCAGAAAGCGTTTTCGTTTTCGACACTCTCTATTGAGCCGTTATCTAAAATCTTCCGATAATCTCACCCTTAGTTTCCCTCGTCACAAAACATCTTTCTACGATTCTTCTTTCTCAGTGGAGGCAGTCAGGCTGTGGAATGAGTTACCTTTAGAAATTAAGCGTTCACCTTCCTTGAATGTTTTCAAACAACTTGTGAAAGCTCACTATCTAAAACCATAATGCTACTTTTTCCCATAGCTACTATTTTGTAACGTGTGTAGGTTTAAGTAGGTATAATTATGTAGGTATATGTAGGTCTAATTGTGTAGGTATATGTAGATCTAATTATGTAGGTATATGTATAATTATATGTATTATAACGTATATATGTAAGTATATTTAAATTTTGTATTATATAAGTGTGTTTAGTTTATTATTCATAGGTGTTTTCTTTTGTTAATCTCTAGTTAAGGCCACTATTTTATGTTCTTGTCAGTTCATTTTCGTGCAAGGTTGCCTGGAAGAAATCGCCATGGGTGATAAGGCCGCCAATTTATAATCATATTTGTTTTTTTTGTCTATATGTGAAAATAATTTCTATTTTTAAATTGTGGTTGTAAATAAAGAGTTTTTGTCTTGTCTTGTCATAGCTTGTAATATGACTGATATACTACATTTACATATTACCAATAACAACCAGACAGAGAGCAAACACCTATGTTCCTCTATCGCATAAATATCTGCCCTGGGTGAGAATCGCACCCACGCCTCTTTGATCCAGTAGTCAGGGTCACTAACAATTGAGCTGTCGTGGCAATCAAATGATTTTAAACAAAATTGTGGTTATTATAAAACTACACACGTTTTATAGTATTTACGTTTTCTAATACCTTAATTTTAAACGAAGTAGCTCCAATAAACGAAAATACATTATAGATTTTTAGGGTTCCGTACTCAAAGGCTAAAAACGGGACCCTATTACTAAGACTCCGCTGTCCGTCTGTCTGTCTGTCCGTCTTCAGGCCGTATTTCATGAACCGTTATAGCTAGTAAGCTAAAATTTTCACAGATGATGTATTTCTGTTACTGTTATAACAACAAATACTAAAAACAAAATAAAATTAATAATTAAGGGAAGCTGTTTTAGATGTTTGGAATATTCACAGAATATTTAGTTGTGTATTAACTTTAATAATAAATAATAAAATAAATAGTTAAGGGGGGCTCCAATACAGTACGAAACCCTCCATGCGCGAGTCAGACTCGTACTGGGCCGATTAATTAATCTCTTCTCACTCGTGACGTCACGCGGAACTTTAACGGACGATATATTCGTCAATTTTAGTTTAATTGAAAAAAAATTACGTGTCTAATATTTTTTTTTAATCTATCTAACGGACTAATTATATTTTTTAGTCATCATGCCTAATTGTAAACTCCACTAACATAGAGCACGGACCCTGATGTTTAGGGTTAATAAATTTTCATTAAAAAAAATCAACAGTTCGCACTCCGGGAGTGCGAGCAAATGTGCGAACTTGAACATACGAGTATAAAGTACTATCATTTATATGGTGAAATACCTACAATATCACACACGCACACTCGCTCAAGCGCCCCGCGCCGCTTAAACAAAACAGCAGGAACAGGCATACATTTTCGCCGCGCGGTAGAAAGAGAGCGGGACATTACTTCCTCTGAACGCCGCGCTGGCGGTCTACTCTCCCTCCGTCTTACGAATATTCGATCAGGTTACGTGTCCTGACGCGAGTTTAACATTTTTACCCATCCCAAAAAGCGCACAACGCTGCTAAAGAAGTTTTCACTTCAAAAATATCCTATGCCTACCTTTATCCAGCAGTTGACGTCATACGGCTGGTGGAAAATAATCGGCCAAGTACGAGTCAGACTCGCGCACGAAGGGTTCCGTACTGTATGGGAGCCCCCCTTAAATATTTATTTTATATTAATTTAATTGTTTACTGTTGAAGTGAATATACAACTTAATATTTTGTAAATATTTCAAGCATCTACCTGTTACCATTATTAATTTCGAGCGAAAAACGGCCTAAAAGTCAGGGTTGTTGTATGGAAGCCCCCCTTAAATATTAATTTTAGTATTTGTTATTATAGTGGCAACAGAAATACATCATCTGTGAAAATTTCAGCTATCTAGCTATAACGGTTCATGAGATACAGTCTTGTGACAGACGGACAGACGGACAGCGGAGTCTTAGTAATAGGGTCCCGTTTTACCCTTTGGGTACGGAACCCTAAAAAGTACATAAATGCAATAGAAAATCGTCTTAAGGTGGGCATACACGATGCGATGATTTGATCAAATTTTCGCTTCATTCCAACTGGGAGCTCATTCAATTAATTCAAAGGTAGGAGGTGTACCATTTTGTTTCCTCAATAACTACTAACCAGTTATAGTTAACTACCTATATTTGGCCTCCACTGGACTGATCTGATGAACTGATGCGATCATCGCGTTCTGTGCGCCCAATTTCAGGTAGTAGTACAAATCGTTAACTACCAATTCCTACCTTTGAATTAACTGAATGAGCTCCCAGTTGGCATGAAGCAAAAATTTGATCAAATCATCGCATCGTGTATGCCCACCTATATAAAAAAACTCTTTCGAAACCATTTGAAACTTTTACAGCAAAAAGGCTAATTTAATGATATCTGTTGCCTTTTCTGAAACAAGGAAAAGTTGTGGAGTACCTATTCCGCTACTTTTATTATTACGAAAGTTTATCCTGGCGGTCTCTACAACAACACGAACCACCGTTGATAAGTTGACATTTATATTTGTTTTATTGAAACCAGAAATGAAAGATAAATTATATTTGTTTAATAGAAATAAGAATATTCATTGAATTTGTGTAAAACGAATTGGACCTAATATTTTGGCGACTTCTCAAATGGAGGAGGTACTATGTTCGTCTGCATGTTTTTATGTGTAAGTTCATCGATTTTTCGCCAATTATGAACTAATTAAATAAAAAAACAAAAAAAAAAACTTTTTTTTTTAAAGAGTATAAGTACTTCCGAGGTAGTCCCGTTTATATTTAATCGAAATCGGCTAGCCGATTTTAATAATCATCAAAAATGGACATGGATATCACATCGATTCGTGCAAATTATTCGATGTCTGTACACGGTGGAAGTAATTGACCGAGCGAAACGAAATGATTCAGTTTTTAACCGACTTCCAAAAAGGAGGAGGTTCTTTGTATAATGTCCATCGCCATTTTCGCCAATTGTAAACCGAATAAAAAAAAAATTAGTTCGAAAGGGTATACTCCCGAGATGGTTTCATTTAAATGTTATCGAAATCAGCTGTTTATGAAAAAACAACAATATTGCAACAATTTTATACATACGTCAATTCTAGCGAACTATTTCAATTTGGTCCACGTTGGAAGTCGGTTTTGCCATTTTTTGCGAAAAATAATTATTATATCTCGATGATAAGAAATTAACATCAGAAAAGATTCTTATGTTCATTCTCCTCTACATCCTGCGTTTGCCTTGCTTTGACTGTCTTCTTCTAATGTATAGGTATTAAACGCAAAACCTTTTAAGGGCGCGTCCAGTACATCTAGACAATTAACTTTTGTTCAAGGACTTTTGGAAAATCACGAAGAAAAATATCAGCTTTTTCATACAAAAAGTTCGTCAACGCACGGCAAAATGTATGGAGAAGCGATTTTTTTGCTAATTTGCAAATGTCGTAGTAAATAAGTTGTTTGTCTAGATGTACTAGACCCGCCCTTTAAAGGTTTCGCGTTAAATACCTATGACCCTGTATATCATTTGGTGAATAAGATAATTACTCTTTAGCTATTTTGTGAAACAGTTTTTCTTTTTGATATCTTTTGGATTATTTGTCTTGTTAGTTTCTTCTATACTACATTTCGCTTGAGACTTAAGTAGTAGAGTTATGACTTAGCTACGATATGAATACCAACAGTAAAAGTATGGTAAGTGACTCTTATGCGATAGGATACACGTGAAAACTTTATAATGTTGTGAGTTAATTATAGTGGTAATTGTTTTCACATTTGTATTGAAGTTTACGTTTCCTTTTAGGAATATGTAATTTTAGAGTAGACAACCACAGACCGGAAAATTGTAGTAAAGAGATAATGCAACAATATGTCAAGGCCATTATCTGGTACAGTATTTAATAACTTGCTTTATACGTTTTGGTAAGTGATTTCCTATTATATTCTTCAGTAAAAATCACATTATAAAGGAGTTCCATATTTTAGGATCTTTTCATCTTTAGACATTGTTTGTATGATAATATGGAGACGTGATGGCGGCCTTGAACAAAAATCAAATTAGAAAATACGAAATTCCATTGTAATTAAACATTGGATGGCGTTGATTTTTTCGGTTAATTTGCCAATCGTATTTTAAAGCTTTATTGGGCTACTGTACAAAGTCTGAGCCTAGTTTGCAAGATCTTCTTTATAAGGTGTTGTCGCATTACGTAACGTTGAAAAGAAAATCTAAAAGCATTTTTTGTTCATTATGATGCGATCATAATAATAGCTAGGAAGATACAATTTGACGTCGTCCAACATCGTTTGTAGTCTGCATTTGACGTGATGAAGGCCCTTTCTTAATACCCTGCGGGAGCTTATTCCTTCTTAGCTTTGATCATTACCATGGAAAAAAAAATGAATTGGTATTTGCTTTTATGGAAAGGGTCAGCAGTCTAGAGTAAATAAGACTTCATTAGAAATACTTACTTTCTATGCGCAAATGCAGATATTTAATACTACAAAATACAATACTAGATATTTAAGCTAAAACTACATAGTTAGACTGATCAAAAGCATCATCCACATACCCTTGAAGGTCTAAAAATAGTCCAAGTTCTCAAGCCCAATGCCAGTTTGCAGCGTGCCTAGCATGCTGGGAGCATTGCATAGCCTAATAGCAAAAAAATGCACCTACGCAGAAATAACTATTTTTATCCCGAAAAACATTTTTTTTACTTTATTTGCTTTTATCTACCTACCTCTAATTTAGATCCTTATAAGAAACATAACGTGACAAAAAACTTAATTTGGTGTACATTTTGCTGATAAAATTATTCCTAAAACGTCGCATTTTTTCTTTATTTTATGTTTAACATCTTAATAGTTTCAAGTAGGTATCTCTATGATGATAATTAGGTTACTATCGAAACGCTACGAACATAACAAATAATTTATTAACTAGCTGTTGTAAAGACATTAGAATGTAGCCTGCCTGTAATTTTTACAATGCAAATTAGAGCACTAAATGAATGCATTAGAATGTAATAGCACCAACGAAACCGACATTATCTTTTATGTAGCAGGGCAACGACATCAGTTGCACCACCATTTATTTCTTTAAAAATATATAGGCTGCGATAACCTTGCGTCGCATTTGGAAGGAAATGGTATAATATATTTCCAGAGTTATCTTTCAGATAGACATCTTGTCTGCAAAGAAAACGTGCAGCAGAGAGTCTCTCTCAGTCTTTCTGTTGCACATGTAGTATGAATAGAATTCAGTTTGTTATTTTCTTTAGGGTTCGAGGTTTCGTGTAAAATTTAAGATATTTAGATACTAGACTGTTTTAGGAATTAGGTGTTAGTGTTGCGTATTTTGCTAACCTTTTCGGGGTGAGTTTTGTCAGTCAACCAGTAGTGTGTAATTAAAACTGATCTACAGGCCAATTCCACTTAGATCAGATGAATCAAGTCTGAACCTAACCTATAATCTGTTTTTACGCCTTCGAAAATTATTTCTTAACATCACGCGTTGTGAAGCGTAATTGGAATGTTTCTTGACTCTTGACATTTGTCCGAAGTTAAAATACGTATAGGTTCAGAAACTTTCCAGTTCAGTTATGTCTCTGTTAGTTGTATCACAAACCGTGATTCAGAAAAGGAAGTAAAAATTTAGTCAAAGTTTTAGCTAAAAATATTTTTCCATTATATTTTCTTATAATTTAAAGCGCAGCACATCGCCGCGCGAATTAATGTATAAGTTATTTCTGATTTACGAGTATAAATCATATTAATGAAGTTTTCGTAAGCATCTTACCTGAGTGTTTCTTGTGAAAAGTTAGGAAAAGTTGGTTCTAGAAGTTAATCATTTGAAGGGCTGACCTACAGACGTCCTTCACGTATGAATTCAACTGCTAAAAAGACAAGTAGTACGGACAGATTACTCTGTGTAGATACCGTAAACTGAAATTTTGTTTAACAGGTAGAACAATGATTTCTCCAAGCCCACAGAAATACGTCGGACTCATGCCATTTCCAACTTTATCGATTTGATTGGTATTAGGAGGTTTAGATGTCTAGATGTCCAGTGAAGAATCGTTTAAATATTTTTTTTAAGTAAAGTAAGTATCGTTAAAAATTTTTTTTTCGCAAACAAATGGCATGACCGCCTTCAACTGGGTACAGAATTCGCGAATAATCTGGCACGGATCGATGTAGCATTTTTCACATTATTTTATCAAATATGGCTCAGCCGATTTCGATAAAATTTAAATGGGACCAATTTCGAAGAATATTCTTTCCAATAAAAAAATAATTTTCGAAATCAGACCACCATGTAGAATGTTATGCGTGGTTACACATTAAAAAAAAAAAAAACTATAAGTTACGGAATCTATAAAGTAATGCGTGACAACAAAAGAGGTGGACTTACTTTAAAAGCATTTAAATTAATGAGACAATACATTCGTACACGAGTACTCTACATAGATACTCGTACAGTAGAGAACGTGTAAAGGCCACGTTTTGTCTAACGAGTTGACAACTTATCTCTAGTTTTAAATTAATTATACTTGGTTCTAAGCATGGTTGGCGTTGAAGTCTGATAGCAGCTGTTTTATAAATACTAGCATGGAACGCATTTCAATAATTGTACTATTAAGTACGTTCTAGTACTCCTAATGTAGCTGGCATTTGTAATCGAATTTGAAACAAAATTTATTTCCCTTGAGCTGTTGTTGCGTATACTGGTTTGAAACATTTTTTGAGATGACAAGATCAGTTATATTTTCGACAAATACCGCTTTACCACAAAAAAAAATTAACACGCTTTATAAACTGCTGTACTGTTAAACATATTCTAAAGCGTGCGAAAAACTTTTGTGGTAAGACGGATAGAGTTTAACTCTGTGTTAGGAAATATAAAATTATCTTCTTCTTCAGCTATATTTCTGATATTTTACATACTTAAATGCAAATGTCAAAATCAAAACATAGGGTAGATGCACCGGTTGTGGCCATTTTAGTATAATTTGTGGCCACTTTGAATTTTAAGGATTAATGAGACAAATTTTATGTCAAAATAATAATATTTTTAAAGAAATTTTCCAACATTTACATTCAAACAAACAATATTTATGGTATAAGATTGTTAATAACTATCATTTATGCAATAATTTTGACACGAAATGGCCACAACCGGTACACCTGCTATAATAGTCCTAGTTGCAACCAGATTTACAGGAGTTTGTTAGCGCAATTAAAAAGGTCACATATTTTAAAAACTGATTATTTTTGTCGGTAGTACCAGAATATTGTAGCACCTTTCTTGATGATATAAGTGCAGGCTCAAAAGAATGTTTTAATCTTGATTCTTAGGGTCGCGCTTTTTGAGCTTACGCCATTCACGATGCCCTGTTCAAATAGACCGCTCCTTATATTTGAAATTCCCTGAAATCGTTTCATCGCGAGGATGTTGGGCCTAAGCATCAAACTCAAGGAACAAAGCCGACTAAGTCTTGTATTATGCAAACAAGCATCATGTAAGGCGTGGATTTATGAGCGAACTTCGTTGCGAGACTCGCAAGCTTCCCCCGTGAGAGTACTGTTTTCGACACGTTAAACAGTAAGGGTGGGTCGGGAACTAGGACGATGCTTTGACAACGATGATTGGATAGGAGTTGTCCACTTGAACGTCGCCGTCATAATCCATTTTTGCATTAAACGTCACCGTCTCGAATGCATTTTTGCCTCAAACGTCACTGCCCCGTGTCAAATTTTTCGCGCGCGGTTGCATGGTATCCGTCCCTCTAAAAACGTATTTCAAAGGAACAATAGACAAGCTACGTTCTAATAAAACATACCGTGGAGTAGCCTAATGTATTGGCAAAAGTATTTTTATATGTCTATGATTCAAGTCTACACCTTAATACTTTTAAAAAAATGGTAAACTTCCGACAACACTACTTACCGAACCACCGGCCATCCCCAAATTTAGAACACAATATTTCCATCATAACAAAATTATCACTATAAATTACATACACCATTCAAAAGGAAAAGTCTTCAGCAATGTTCTAATTCAATGCACTATATGAATTAGTTAAAATTTACCACATATTTCAGACAAAAACTGCAGCATTACTCCCGAATTGAACCAAACTGGGCGCGGCGCCGGCACAAAATGGCGTCGGACATCTCCAAAACAGTGGGAACGAACTGTTTATTGACGCGAAGCCCCTCTATGGTTCATTCCAAATATGAAATACTAACGTTATTACGAAAAAGAACTCTAACTTTACGGTTTAAAGCTGATTTTTGCAAAATCGCACCTTAGGGACAAAAGTTCCCAGCGACGTTTGAGGCTATTATTTTTTGGACAAAAATTCCCATGCGACGTTCAAGTGGATATTATGTTTTTTTAAACTTTTGCGACTTAAACACTCCCGTGACCATGACCACAATAGATGAAACTCGGTCGAAACCGAAACGTAGGGATAATGAGGTAATTTATTTCTCATTATTTCAGTGCGCTAAACCTTTTAGAAATACATTTCCGCGCTCACGTAATTTTATTCAACGATGATTTCTCATCTTAATCTCAGCTGGAACTATATTTTACTATCTTTGATTCAAATAATTACTGAGCATTTAGGCGGAACTTCGCTGATTAGCTAACTCTTTCTTTTTAGGTATTCAAGTAAATTTCTTGAGTTAATGTAAAATACTGCACATCACACAAATAAATACCCAAGTTATTTCCCATTAAATCATAGTAAAATAAAACAGTTAATTTTTTTTTGTTTTAGCACAGCTATACAAATAATTTATAAATACTTTAAACGAAGTTGTGGAAACCAAACTAATGAAATATGTTTTTCTATATTATTTTTTCAATAATTTTTACATTACTAACTTATTTCACAATTATAAGTATAAGTTAAGGATGTAACTAACTTATTTCACAATTACGCCAATGTACACCTAGCGAAACAGCTAAGTCGCATATATTGACTAAAGTTTAGAGTTTGTGAAGTAAGGATTTGTAGAGTTAATTCGTGTAGAGTTAGAAGCTTGGCTCTACATGAGATCTGACAACTTTTTGATAGTGCGAATTGTGATCTTATCTTGGCTACATTTCAAATGAAATGTTTTTGTTAGATACATTTAACAAAAGTCATCAAACCGATGTTTTTTCTACAACGGACAAGTGATTTTATTAACTACTACTAAGAATCCCGAAAAAAGCTACGACTTGAGGCTGCCGTCTAGTGTTTAACCAATGACAGAGGCCAAAGTGTTTAAACCATGGCCTGTAATTCTACACCACAGCTGCAAACCTGACTGCGGGATGCTATAAAAACAATCAGATTTGACCTACTTACTGCATAAGATATCACAACACCCCTTACTGTTTTCATATATCAGTACCTCTCACTATTGCTCCATATATTCATATTTGGGGTTAGTGAGGTACTGAGACGTTCCCTGAGGCTTGGATGAGTATACCTTCATATGAATGACAATTGTACATAATTTAACCGTTCGCCAGCACTTTCTTATTGCTCGCCTAAGTTTTGTTTAAGATGTTTTGCATGTACAGTGTGACTTTGTACACTGATTATAATATACAGGCTTGTTCCTGATAAATTAGCATCTTTATAGGGGCTTATTCTGAACATCAAAACTAACAAGTTTTGTTCTGCTACTTTTGTCAAAACTCAAAAAAAAAATCAGCTGATCCATACATTTTGACGCGGGTGAACGATATTTTTCTATAGAACAACAATCAGAAAAATTGTTGTTCCATAGTAAAATATCGTTGAGTTTTGAGTTTTGACAAAAGTCGCAGAACAAAAGTTCTTAGTTTTGATGTACAGAATAAGCCCCTAAAAGGATGCTAATTGATTAGAAATAACCTTGTATACATTACCCGCAGTTTTGTTCTTGAAATCTTTAAAGGACAATGTATCTTTTTTCGTGAAACTGTGCACACGGTTGAAGGTGTACCTGTATTACATGTAATTGTAGGATTTTTTGTGTTTTACGTGGTCTATTTCATTGAGGGACGTAATGCTTTAACTTAACTCGCCTCATAACCAGCATGACGAATTATATTCTTTTACATTATAAGTAACAGTAAAGTAATACAACAAAAAAAACATACTAAAGGCGCATTCCACAAGAAACATATTTGCCACATTTGTGGCCCGAGAGATTCAGCTCGCTCCAACTTTTATGCTCAACTGTGCAACAGTTGGCAACACTGGTAGAACCACGACTTAGAGGAGTTAGAGGATTCTGAGTCTACCAGTTTTCGCATTTTCTATAGAACATTGAGAAAACTTGCGGTACATTCTTAATAAAATTTACGGGAAAATCTCTTTTCACCCCTTAAATTGTAACAAAAATGTTATGTTTTTGGAGTCATTTCGTACGTGTTATGTTTTTCAGCCAACATTTTGCGTTAAATATGAATATTTAGAGGCTTATAACTTGAAGATCATTTAAAAAACTGTAAAAACTAAGATATAAACCTATCGATTGAAGTGCTGATAACATGAAAAAAAAACACTAAAATCGGAAAATACTTAGAGATAAATAGCAGCTTATTTTTTTGTATGTTGGCGCTTTATTTTAAATTTGTAGATATATTGCATTTTCCGAGTTATATTTTTATAATGATATTCTGTTAAGGAATAAAAATACTCGGAAGTATAAATTAATATTTATTGCATTCAATTTTGATTTTTCCAGTACTTTAATACACAACAGAAGAACCTTAATGTATCCGGCGTATTTCTCGTATCGTACTTATTATGTCCAAAACAAATAAAGCAAATGAATGAAAACTTATTAAGTATGTTTAAGTACCTTGTTTTTCACACCATTGGCTTTTCGGTGAGGAAAACATCGCGAGGCAACCTGCATACTCCCGTGGAAGAAATTTGATGGCATATGTGAATCCATCAACCCGCACTGGCCTAGCGTGGTGGATATGGCCCAATAACCCTTTGTGCTGGGTAGGCCTACCTCCTACAGTGGACTATTAAAAAAGGCTGGTACAGTACAGTATCTTGTATCATGTATCAGTATCTTGTTTGAACATACTGCGTTAAGCGCAGGTACGAGTACCTACGTGGAAAATTCAGGTACTTTATGGCCCAAGAAATCAGTCTATTTATCTATCTAATATTGTAATCAATTAAGAAAATTGTATAAGGATGAAAGTAAACATACATTAAAAAGTTAACAAATTGCTGTTTTCCCCCTCACACCTGGAGATCTTAGTCTCGCCTGGTTAAGTAATTACCAACTCAACCAAATACTTTTATAAGACTTCTTGGGGATTCACTAGATCTGATTAAGAAACGCTGTCCGATGCCATAGTATGAGTTTTCATAGTAGGTAAACGAAAACTATTTTCGTTTTGGTGTGGCTCCATAAATTTTTGTGAGGTACCTCGACCACAGAATAAATAAAAGTAGTGCAGTAGGATCTCTCCGCGACAAGAATTATACATAAGTACATAATTATATTTCGCAAAAAATGGCAAAACCAACTATAGACATCTGTAAGGAATTTGAGTAGGTACTTAGCACGAATCTATGTGACATCCATGTACGTTTATTGATGACTTATCAAAAACGGCTCAGTCGATTTCAATGAAGTTTAAATGGGACCACCACAAAAGTATAAGTACCCTTTTGAACCAAAAAGATTTTTTTAAATTGGTACACGATTGATACTAATAATTAATTCATAACTTTGTGAGATAAATAAAAGTGTGATGTAATCTCATTTTTGTCTCAATAAAATAATTTGAATTAGAATTTGGCAAAAAAATCGATGAAAATACACAAAAAAATACGTACAGACGAACATAGTACCTCATCTTTTTTGGAAGTCGGTAAAAAAGCGAACCTTGCAGCGACGCAATAAAGTGCAATTTAGTTCACTTAAGCGCCCTTCGTTCCCGGCAAACTGACACACATACTTTCTCTCTATGGCATAATTCTGTCACCTTTTAGCACGGAATAATGCAGAGCCCCGACATCCGACCGGTGACGCGCGGCCAAACATCCAAACTTTGACACCCCCGCTCGTTTTGCTTCGTTTTTGATCGAGTTCCAAAAAGGAGGAGGTTTTATGTTCGTCTGTATGTATTTTTATTTTGTTTAAGTTCATCGATAATTCCGCAAATAGTGAACCGAATCATATTTATTTTTTTATTTATCCATTTAAATTTTACAGTAGTCGTCTGAGCCGTTTTTGAAAAATCTAGAATAATGTGAACAATTCGAGCTAAATATTCGAATTTTGTTCACGATGAAAGGCGGCATAACCATTTTTTTTTTGGTAAAAATAATTATTAATTATTACTAGAGGTGGTTAGCAAAAATGTATGGAATTACACGGAAAGTACTCGTACTGTAGTTTTCATTTACGTTTATAATTTCTTACTAAAGCCTCTATATCAGTTACATTCTCCTGTCAGCCACAAGTCAGCCATTAATTAGTTCGTTACCTGAACGTTCTCGGTTCATTAAACTGATAACTTGTAGGTATTCGCAGGAAACAGTCCGCCAATCATGAACTGACAAGTAATTTGACGGAATTTTGTTTGTTCTGGAATGATTGATCGTTGTTAATTTTCATATAATGCTTCGATGTATTATCAGTGATTGTGAATGGTCATTAAACATGTATATCTGAGTGGAAATAAGTAAATTAATTTCGAGATTTTGAGGTTGATTGAGGTCATGAGATATGCCTCTTTCTTTATTGATTAATGTTAATAAAAATTACTATAGACCGAATCATACAAGTTTGGGGATGTGAAGTTAGCTATAAACTGCGCTAAACCCAATCAACGCGCAGCAATATGTGAGCTTCAGTCCGGATTGATATTGCGCAGCTTATAGCTAGCTTCACATCCGCCAACTAGTATGATTTGACTTACAGTAGCCTTTTTATGTGAGATTGATTTACTTTTTCACCAGATCTTGTCTCAGTTAAGCAGGGAAATATTTTATAAGGTGTAGTTTACGTAAAAAATATATATGTCGGATCCATAAAAAGGCACCGCATCAGTTATGATTCTGTTTCAATGTGGTACCTAATGATTTGTACCACTGACCCAACAATGCTTCAGTGTGGCGTGGCGTGGGTTTAGCGGGCGAGGAGATAAAGGCAACGTCACGAACAATCAGTTTATTGCACAGAAGATTACGTATGATTACAATTATAGAGAGAACTTTAAGCGAAGGACATGGCGTTCCGCAGCGTAACGCACGCTGCCACCATTCTATCAAGCATCACCAGACTTGAACCGTTCTAACCTTAGTTTTTCACAACCTCCTCCAAACAAGCCCTGTTTGCAACTTTTAGTGACATCTCACATGTCAACTCGCATTTTCCCGCCCATCGGCCGATCATGCGATGTCACTGTTACCTCCTTGGAACTAATCAGCAGCGTTTGTTACAAGCGTTACCCCAGGAATGTTGCCACTTCCATTCCTAGTCCTTCGAAATTATACTAAGTGGCACTATTTAAAAATAAACTTAAAGCTATTGTCCCGTTATATATTTCATTTCATTTCATTTCATTTCATTCATTTATTTAGCTTTTGGTATAATACATACACTTAGCGGCGTCATTTCCATACATTACAATTTCAACTGACTGTAATAATAAATTAAATAATGTTACAATGTTTTTAAGAATTTTTGCGGCTGTAAATAGGCCTTGTCAATTGAGCAGCTGTATAGAGGCTTTGTCAGGATACTAAAAAATAAATTATGAATAACAATATTATTTAAATGTCAAACTTTCTCAAATTGGGCCGATACAGATTTTTGCCATTGAGACCTATCCTTAATAAATATATCTGCCGAATAATAGGCTTTGCTTATCAAATAGCGTTTAATTGTGTTTTCAAATTTCGTTTCACTGAGACCTAACAACTGTCTTGGAATGATATATTTATATTTCTTTGTAATACCTAAAGAGATTTCCACATTCTCTAGAAGTAAGATTTTAAATAGAACATGGACCTGGAAATAAGTTCAGGTAAAGATATTTAGTAACAATAACTCATTGTAATACAAATACATGCCTAATTTTATTCAAATAAGGTTTTTTTTTCATCGGAATCGTTTATAATAGACAGAAAATATCTAAATACATACCTCTATAAGGCCCAATTATGAAGGTATCATCGTAAATTTAATAGCAACGTATAAAGTGTTCTCTCTATTGAATGCCTACAGTGAAAAGGGAACACAAATATGCTAATTAGCTATTATAATTACGATGGGGCCTTCATAATTGAGTCTATAGTCGAATCAACTTCAAATGTTAGCAGTCGCATAATATAACTAGGTTAAAAGTTTTAGTTTAATCGGTAATTAATTTTATGTCCGTAGCACCGTTTCTGTTTTTAAACATCCATCCATTTACTTAATATACCAACGTCACAGGCAGTTTACCTACGTCACCTAAAATAGGTTAATTTTATAAATTGGTTAAAAAGTGCCATTTTCCGTGCGCCACCGCCATCAATTATTTACTACCGGTCAGAGTACGGTCACTCGTTAAAAATGTAACCTCAGATGGTAGAAAAAGCACGAATCCATACCGTGAAGTTAATTCGTCCACATATAAATAACATCCACAAAATAATTACCTGGTACATTAACGAATATTTCACATTTCGCCGTAACTATGGGTTAATGAAGGCAAATATTTCATTCGATTGCAAATTATCAACGTGAATTATTGTTCGATGTCTAAAAGAACGATTTATATGCAATACCATACTGGAGTTATTGAAATATATGTCCCAAAAGACAACGCTTCGTTTGATAAAGCCGCAAAGAACAATGAGCTCTATCAAGCAGTGGAACGGCTTCAGTTTCTCTGAACTTTTTTGTCAGCAGTGAAAAAACAACGCAAATGGATATTACGGTAAAATTCAAATAAGAGATAGCAAAATAGAAATGAGTCGTTTCACATTGAAGCATAAATCGTTCAAATGGTATTTGCATTTATCGAGTACGTACCTACATATTTGTAGAGTTATTGCTTAGTATATCATTATTTCTCTTATGACTCAAAATGTCAAGATAGAAATAAAATACTGAATAATTTACAGTAAGAAAGTAAAGTAAATATGGAAAAAATACTTTGTGTACCTACCTCTATACACTAGTCTTTCAAAAAAAAGACAAGTATTAATTTGCAGGTGTATTACTCCACTTAGGTATTTATCTTTATTATTTATTATAATTACCTACTTAGGTATGACATTAGTAAGGCATGGGTCTGCTATTATTAAGTTTAATTTTAATAAATGTTTTTTTTTTATTATTATTTCGTAAGAAATTTGCTAAATTTTTTTCAACTGCCACAGTCAATTTTAATGAGGTAAAAACCTGCTAAAATCTATTCTTAGTAAGTACCCATTATTAATAATATGGTTAGGTACCTACGCTAGAGCTAAGCTGTACGGTCGTCTGATGTTAAGCTTTAAGTAGGGTCATGACAAAACTAAATTTAAAAGAATAAAATGTCAGGTATTTTATAGACTATTTAAGGATCCTTTTAAATTATTCACAAGAGAACTTATTTACACAAAACATACGGAAAAGATCGCCTTTACTCGTAAAAAAGGCGGCCAAATATCACACAAGTTTTTAGCAATGTTCTTGTCAAAGTCAAAGTCAAACAATGTTCTTGTATTTTATCGTTGTGATCAATATATTTATCGATAAGATAAACGTATCTGTATGAATATATTTATCTACTAGTAGTTAAACAGTACGTAGACCTTGCGGCACGTCTCTTGAACTGAAAGCAAAATATTATCTCGACTAGCTCTTGACCGTTTTGGTTCGTACTCTAAAATATTGTTAGGACTTAAATATGATAACGTTTACTTGGTCAATAACTTACAAGGTTTGAAGTTAGTAAATGTTGATGTTGCTTAAATTAGTGTTAGTAGGTACGTAGATTTAGTTTACAGACTTTCAGAGTGGAACCCTAAATCTCACACTAGGGTGGTCCTGTGATGTGAGATACAGTCTCTTACGTTATTTTAAGTTAGGCGTTTCATATAGAGATAATAATAGAGATACTAAACAAGCTCGCCAAATATAATCATAATCGGCTTTTAGGATTTATCACATTAGCATTTATTTTAATTATACTTACATTGATTAACCCTAATATGTATACATATTCAGCGCGACAGAAAATTTCCGCCGTCTATGAGGGACATAAAAATCGCCAACGACAAAAAATATTAATAAATAGAACCTGTGTACTAAGTTTCGTCGAGATACGTTGAAAACTGAGACATGTAGAGGAAAACCAACATCGGGAATACCTCTTTTACTTCATCGGTCAATCTGTTAAAGCCCTGTGCTGCCGGGCTAGGATGCGCAGCACGAAATATTTCGTTCGACGTGTCAGAACAAGATAGAGTTTTAGCGAAGAACTTATGCATCTGTCACTTTTTCACACGTCGAAAAGAGTTCTCTTTGTGGCTTTTCGTGGTCGCATGCTAACTGGTCTATCTGAGATACAAGATCTTAAATCGCATGTTGCCCTAAAATTACGTACTAACATTATTTGTTCAGCTCATTGCTTAGTAAACTCACTTGTTTCTACATATTTCTTGTCATCCATAACAGAGCAAAATTTATGCAAAACAAGTCGTGTCCAACAACAATCAATAGACATAGACAAGGTCAATTAGATTAAAAGTATCGTGTCTTTCTTTGCTGAACATTTTTTGTCTAGGCATAGCGTGAGCTGCTCAAATAAGTAACATAAAAAATGGCCGAATATAGTTAAGTACTACAAACGATGCTTTTAAAAAGAACTTTACTAGCAACGGTTTTCATTTTTGACAGATCAAATAAATGTACATGAATTGTTTTTTTGTGGTCTGTGGATATTATTCATTGTCTGATGCACATTATGTTGAAGAAAAATATTAGAGTTTCGTTTGAATAATACGAGTATTTAGAAATCTAAAGTAGGTAAATACGTTAAAGAGACTTCGATATAGAAAGGATCATTTATATCTACGCGACAGTCAATTGGTAAAATGGTAAAGACATCAACCTAAAGAAATAAGACGTTAAATATGTATACTATACCTAACTTAAACGTAATGAGTAGCAGAGAGTAATGATACAGGGTTATCTGTTAGCCCTGTAAAAAGCTAAAAGCGGGGGTTCAGGCCATAATTATGAACAACTTTAACGTGTATAGTATGAATTAAATTTAGATACAAATTTTAAAAAATAAAAAAATCGGCTAAGTAGGAGTCGGACTCGCGCACGGAGGGTTCCGTACTGTATGGGAGCCGCCCTTAAATATTTATTTTATTTTAATTTTATTATTGAAATGAATATACAACTAAATGTTCTGTGAAAATTTCAACCTATTACCATTATTAAAATAGAGCGAAAAACGGCTAAAAAATCAGGTTTGTTGTATGGGAGCCCCCCTTAATTATTAATATTATTCTGTTTTTAGTATTTGTTGTTATAGCGGCAAATACATCATCTGTGAAAATTTCAGCTTTCTAGCTATAACGGTTCATGAGATACAGCCTGGAGACAAACGGACAGACTTTGGGTACGGAACCCTAAAAACGAGAACAAAATTGTTTACCCTTTTTACAGAGCCCTTCGTTTTGCGTAGTCTAAAGGTTAAGAAATAAATAAAAAAACAAGAACAAAATTGTTTACCCTTTTTACAGAGCCCTTCGTTTCGCGTAGTCTAAAGGTTAAGAAATAAATAAAAAAACAAGAACAAAATTGTTTATCTTTTTTACAGAGCTCTTCGTTTTGCGTAGTCTAATAGGGGTTTTGCACTCTCTGTTGATCATATAGGTACGTCGAATCAAACTTCTCGTCGGCTGTGATGTTAGCTACACGCTGCGCGAAACCCAATACGGACTGAAGCTCACTTAACAGATGCGCGAGGAAATTTGACTCGGACTAAAACACGCTTTACGCTCGCCACAATACATTGCTGACGCGCGTCCAGTTAGTTGAAGCCTTGAATGCGTAACGCACACAAGAAACATATTTTATTCATGACACCTCATCGCTCATACGTGCAATAACAGTTTCTGTTGTACCAATGGGAAGGGAAAGCGGGGAATAAATCCAATTTGTACTGGCATATATCATGGTCAGAGCGTAGCTTACGATTTATTCACGACTAACATTCTCTCTCGCGGGTATGCTTGCATAGATTGAGATTTTTTGGTCCCATGTGCTAGATATATCAACCCGTGCCGGTTTCATTGTTTTCTCTTCTTTACTGTACTGTACCAGCCTTTGAATAGTTCACTGCAGGACGTGGAATACCCACGAAGGGAGATTAGGCCATATTCACCACGCTAGCCCAATGCGGGTTGGTGGTTTTACATATTCCATCGAATTACTTCTACGGACAAATATCGGTTGCCTCACAATGTTTTTCTTCACCGCAAAGCCAGTGATGTGGGATTCCTCATCATTCATAAATTCTAAAGAACTCATTGGTACGAGACAAGGATTTGAACCCCGACCTCACGATTGTAAGGCGTGTGTTAGTATCTCTAGACCACCACGGTTTTATTTTCTTTACGTCCTCTCTGAAATAGTTTAGTCTCTCTTTGAAAACGTTTACTTCCTCTATAAATTATTTATGTATTTGTAATAGGATCATTAAATCAGCAAATCCTTTTTTGATACGGTGGAAGAATGTTCTGTCTGTTTACTGTAACTGAAATATTTAAGATTTCATCCCGTGGTCCTCGTTTGCACTTCATCAAAAATCTTGTGCTTTTTAGAGAATCTCATAAGAGTGCATGTTTAATTCATATAAGTATAGTTTTGTATAAACCATACTAGATGGCGTTAGTAGTGCCTTAAAACGCACAACTTGTCTAATTCATATAAGAATAGTTTATATAAACCACACTAGATGGCGTTAGTAGTGCCTTAAAACGCACAACTTGTCTAATTCTATAAGAATAGTTTGTATAAACCACACTAGATGGCGTTAGTAGTGCCTTAAAACGCACAATCACTGTATTTGTGAGATTTGTACCAACAAATAGTATTGCAAATAAATCAGATTCCTACCCAACACATAAAGTGTCTCATTTGGAACAAGGAATTCTCACCCCATTCAACAGTGCATCTACAATTGCTAAGGTGCATTTTAAGTGAGTTTCTAATTTAACTTTCCCTTCTTGGCGTGAGCTACACTTCGTTTTTGTATCTTGTGGAGTTGTTGCTGGAATGATCATTATATTTTAATTTTAGTGACCTTTATAAATACTCGTAGTCTGTCTACATACGACACATTTAATAATATAAAGATAGTTGATGTGGGAAACCAATCAAATAATAACACATTCAGAACGCGAGAAAAACAAAACAAATAAGATTATATCACTTTATTCGTGGTACTAGACTGTAAGAACCAACTTTTGTATATTTGCGACGCCCTATAGAACAGGGTCCTTAAGTGTACTTTGTATTTTTCATATACCAATTGTGTATGTTAATATTTTAAGTTACTTTTGGTGCAATAAATATTTGAATACTGAATACTTAAATAAGATATTGCTCGGTCAATCCAACTTTTCATGCCATAACCTACCTGAAAAGCTGACTAAATTGCATTCAATTCACAATTTCACGCGGACCACAACAAATGGTATTTTTATAAAAGGCACGGCTGAAATATTGCTGTATGTGTTCTGGCAGGCAGCCCATCTCAATCAAATCTCGCCGGATGCAAAACCGTAAAACGTGTTGAAGCCGGGATAGTATCATACACGCTGTTCACGGAAATCTAGTGATTATTTGTCTCTGCAACTTTTTTCATTGAAATTTGCGTAGATAATAGTTTTCTGCGATATGAAAACACAATTTCAGCCACGTTATATACCTATTATGGGTTGCTTTTGGAATAGAAATCGTTGATGATTGACGGCCTTGATTCAATATTATGACCATTAAAAAAGACAAAAATCCAAGTCGATGATTATGACTGATAAATAAGTTGTCTAGTGGACACCACGTGGCTTTGTATATAAGACTGAATCATACAAGTCGGTGGATGTGAAGTTAGCTTATGTCATCTGAAATGTAGAGCTCATTGAGTTTTCTCACTATTGTGAAGGCAGCAATGATCTAAAGTCGACAGTCACAGTGACACACCACTTTTAAGTTTGACAGCTGTCATCAAATATGTAGATCTCGTTGATCTCTCTTACTTTTGTGAAGACAGCAATGGTCTAAAATTAACAGTTACGGAAATAAACCACTTTTAAGTTTGACTTAAGTAAAAGTAAGTTCGTATGGGCCGGGTGACTAGCCCTGGTGTCTGAGTTTTTCAGCCACTTGGAGGTCTCTGACATGGCTAGACGTTTAACACAACCAGGGCCTACATTTTTTTCCATTGCTCAATTCTGTTTATCTGATATATCCATGGGCCGACCATCGATTGATTTGACAGTTATTTGTTCGACAGTTGTTTATTTTGACATTCTTGCAGCGCACGCTAGAATAGCTCGCAGATGGCAGAATTTTCCTACTTACTCGAAACTTATCGTTATGTTTTTGAACAATTCACACAATATCTTTATAAATTGTAGCCTATGTGTTATTCTGATACGCTATATTATTGTTAGGTTTCATTAAAATCCATTCAGTAGTTCCGGTCAATCGTTGGTTCCGATCAACGTTCCGCACGGTCAGTACTTGGATGGGTGACCGCGGGTGGCATTTTCCAACTGAGCGCTACCGTGGCTCGGATGACACGTTAAATTGTAGGCCCCGGTTGTTCTAACCGTTTAGCCATGTCAGAGGCCTTCAGGCGGCCTAAAAACTCTGACACCAGGGCTAGCCACCCGGCCTATACGAACTTACTTACTTACGTGAAAGAGTAACAAACATCCATCCATCCATACTTACAAACTTTCGAGTTTATAATATTATTAGGATGTAGTTGTACTTAGCGTGTGTATAGAATGTGAAATAAAAAATAATATCAGTGGTAAAGTATTTACAAAGTAACTTTGTTTTTATTGTTTTTTTTCCAATCAATAACTAACTCGTTCGTAAATACAAAGGACTGGGTGTATAAACAGTAGATGTACGAACGAAGTAAACATCCAACAATGCCCAGACCCTTACATTGTGCGTATATTGAATAACACGGATGTAGCAGCTTATAGAAGAACCTTTCATTATCATTACCTTGTGTATTACCCGACCGCCAAGGAAGGGTTGGACCTAATTGTTTTTCGCGCCTAAGTAAGTATCTTGTATGTTTATAAATTTCTTGATTCCTACGTATCTTAATGGCTGTAAGTATTTCGACAGGTAAAGGTATAGTTAGTTTGTTTTAAAAATCTTAACAGCCTTATTCCAAAACACGTTTTAAATCTAGTACTGGACTTAATACCGAACTAAAACCATGAACTAACAAAAACATTACTATAAAACGAAGTATATCACTAAACCACTGATCAACTATGGTACTAAAAATAAACCTGTGAGAGCCCTAGTTTAATTATGGACTAACTTGGGTACTAAGAGAATTTTAGCTTAGATATTGATTAGAATTATTTCACTCGGCACTTTTATTATAAATTATAATTTAGAAATATAAGAAAAATGATTTTCTATGTTTCTTTGTGTTCTTCAAAGATATACTCTTTGAAGTTTAAGTTTATATAAGTTTGTCTTGGCGGATGAAACTAAACTTGCGGCGGATGGAAGTACACTGACAGAATGATTTTTCTGCCACTCATAAAATAACGGCGGTGAAACGGCACGCGATGAATATCGCGTCATTTTCGACCAATAATAGCGGTCGAGGGCATCGCGGTTCGAGACGACTAGCGCCATCTCTCGTAAAACTCCGGGACGTCAACGGAACATCGACAGATTGTCTTAGCGTTGCACCTGATTTACCGACGACACCAGAAAGCGGGTAAATTTAAATTGAAAAAAGAAAAGATTAAAGAAATGCGGAATTTTTAAATGAAAGATGTTCAGGCGCTCCACCAGGCACCAAATTATATATAGTATAAGTAGGTTGTTCTTTTTTTTTAATCAAACCTAAAGTGTAAGAGTATGAATATTAAGGAATTTAAAAGGATATTAGGTACATGTATTTATTTATCGTCTTAATTTTAAAGTTTTTTACCAGATACAACTATAAAAAATAAATATATATTACAAAAAACTTAAAAACTAGGGTGCCGCCGGCAGCGGGGCAGGACCCAAGCTACCGGTGGTTAGGGCTACAGTGAGAGGAACCTCCTGACGATGCGCGCAGTGTCCAGGATGACTGCCTTCTGTATTTGACCCTTGACCCAACCGTCTAGCGAGAGCCTCTTAAGATAGTGGTCGAGACTCTTCGCTATTAAGCCGTTTACTGAAACGACCATCGGGACAATCGAATCAAATCGTCGAGTCCACATTCCACATGACGGTAACCTTGTGAGCCAAGTCAAGGTACTTGCTGAGCTTGTACACAAGTACCTTGACTTAGGTACATAATAATTACTTTTTTTTTACCTGGTTCCCTTTTTGGAACTTTTAAAGATACCACCGCACCTAGGGGCAGGCGGATGGTTATGTGGGAGTCACCGCTCATTGCTGGACAGTATACCCGCCAAAACCCCAGGATGTTCCGCCACTGCGCTTGGTGTCGGGGCTACGGGAATGCTTACGCAATCCTACGCGGCACCCGACAGCGCTGGCCCGACTCGGGCCCCACCACGGAGCTTCGGCTCCCGCCAGAATGACTATGTGCCGAACACCAGACACATCGTCATCCACTACCTGGGACTAACCAGCACTTGGCGTCAGTCCGAAAGCCCTGATCCCGATGCAACGGGTAGGTTGAAGTGGCCCCGCCCCTTTCTCTACGGCTGCAGAGGATAGGAAGAGCGGCCGACGACATTCCGACACTCATCTTCCCCTGCAGCCCCACCGCCTCCGCCAACATGTTGGTGGCACCCGTTAGAGCCGCTGGCAGGATGGATAGGCAGTGGCTTCCTCACCACCCGTCCATCCCGTCGCCGCCCCCGCCTCGATGGGCTCGGATGGCGTCGCGCTCGTCGCGATGCCGCAGCCGAGTCCACCTCAGTCGACTAGCGACCTACTTGGCCAGTCCCCGAACGGACTTCCAGAAAAAGTCCAGAGGGGCCGGCCCCACTTCGGGTTTCCTCTTGGTTCACCAGGTTGAGGCAGACCTGGCTACTAAGCCCCCCGCCACGACAAGGCGGGAACCCACTCGGGGGTGACATAATTATTACCTAGCTATGTATTTAAATTTATTAATTACTTACAACTATTTAATTTATTTTAAGTGCGTTGCTTATCTGTTGATTTTTACGGTTGAGTTTTTTAGCTAATTTGTAATGTTTTACCTACTTGTTGAAAATGTTAACAAAATATTTTTTTAGGCCTTGAACTGTGCCGCAGTGGTTAGATACTTAGTTGAAGTTTTGGGCAGCTTCCCAGGTGTTTCAACCGTCTTTTTCTGAAACAAAAGCAAAATTTGTGTAAATTGGATTTTCTTTACGAGGTTTTTCTGTGGCTGTTTCCTTATCTGCTATTTCAGGGTTGGTTTCGTAATAATATTAGGTAATAATGATAAGTACTTAGGCACAATTTAAAAAAAAAGGATAATAATATCCTACATTCAATCTAATAACTAGAATCTAGAGAAACGCTGCATAATATGCCTGCATGTATGACCTCATTCCGTCATGAACGAGTACTTGGTATTTCTAATCTTAAGTAGTGCTTTGATTTAGGATGGGTTGCGCTTACCTTTCATGTTGGATGCATGTTTATTTCAGACTTGAACACTTTTACATAAATATAATATGCAAATTAACGGGATAACTAGAACAAACATTTTAATCTATTCTCTTCATAATTTTTAATTTTAAATACATTTGAAAGTTATGTAGGAAAAATGAGTTCTACGTAAAGATGTAAATAAGTTGTTAAGCAAAACAAAATATGTGACAAACATTCAAAAGAAATATTAGTTGTTATTAATTATGGTAATATTTAGCACGCACCAACAGACTAAAATACCTATAAATTATCTTAATACAGCTGAACAAATGAGAGACGTATGTCATTTGCCCACGCAGCCCACATGCTGTTAACCTAGATAAGGTTACCTACATATTTGTTTTTGTGTAAATGAAACATTTTTTTTTTATATTCATAAATAATAAAGTTTGACAAAATTATTTTATATATCGCAGTCTTAAAAGTAAGTGAATAATTATAACTTTTACGATTAACAATAAATGTAGACGCAGTGGCAGGTACGAGTAGGCGAGTTTATATTAAACATAAACTTCGGATTTCAGAATTAAAGAAGAGTTGAGAGAACTGAGCCTGTTACTAGGGCATAGACTTGTTATTCATAAACTTTTTAATTTAATTTGTACCATGCTATGCCAGGTATACCATGCCGCTACAGTCTCCGTACGGCTAGTTTTGATTGGAAAGGTACTTTTGGATAAACAAGCCTGTTTTATGGCAACATTATTTGTAGGTATCTATTCTTCTTAAGTAAAATCAGGTGCCTCAACAGTCATTTATTATTTCAACAAAACTAACATTTCATAAACTGTAATATATTATATCAACAGTTATTTATATCGTTGTCTCTTAAATACGCACATTATGGCGCGGGCGCCCCGACCAATTGTGAAAAATATATGTTTATTTTTAAGTTGTTAGCAATTGATCTTGACAAAACATTTGCATCAGATTTGTCATTATGCTTTTTTTCCTGTTAAAGATGGTAAGTAATTATTCACATATGCGCTTCCAGCAACTCTACGAAGAAACAAAGGAGTTGTTAGTGAAGTTCCGAAGACAAATAGAATATAAAGCAGAGGCTCGCGTGTGCGCGGCCTATCAATCATCCGAGATGAGAGTGCGGACCGCCGCTGACCCACTCGCGTTACCGAGTATTGTTCTAATCAGAAGTGGGATATACCTATCCACTTCTGATATGTACGTATAGTAATTAATTGTGGTAGCTGTTTGATCTATGTTACTACAAGAAATGTACGTTTTCAATTATTTTTTCGATCAAAACAAATAGAAACTACAAATAATATTAATACAAGTAATTGATTACTACAGAGTAATCAATTACTCAGAAACTAGAACCGGAATGAACTAGAATTTAACCAGGACTTATGAAAAAGCGACGATATGATTTAAGGTCTGAGAGTATAAAGTATACCTACCTATTTTTATAATTTGTTTCAAATAATTTCATATTGTATCCTATTAAAATTAAATAGTTCAGGAATTCTAGAGAAAGAACTTTATGTTCTACCTAGACAGCAGTTCACAGTTTATGACCAAATCAGCAGTACAAATTCGACAGCGATAGCGATTATTCCGAAAGCAGGCGTGATGACGTCATTAATCCCTCTCTAACGGCTACGGGCTCGTCACGGACCATTTGGCGAGGTATAGTGTTACTAGCGCAGAGCTGAACGTGAGGAGGCGGTGATCAGTCGGCCTAGTATGCGCACGAAGTAATATTTCTTTCGACGTGTCAGAACGAGACAGCGTTATGGCAAAGTATATATTTGTTTTTTTTTTCTCACGTCGGAAAGCAGTTTTTTTCGTGGCTTTTCGTGGTCGAATGCTGGACTAGCTGAACAATATTCTACGTGTTTTTTGTGTTTCAAAGTACAGAAAATTTCCGATGTATCTTACATGCATCATTATGAACCACTTTACTGTGGAACCGACCGCGAAAATAACGATTTTTGTTATACGCTTTTAGCAGCTGATGCTGTTGCATACATTTTATTAAGATTAGATTAACTATAAGTATAGAACAGCTGATTATTTTTGTATTTACAAAGTCAATCCCATAATTAAAGTTGGTCGTAATGATGATAATAGGTATTGACATATTAGAATATGTAGAATATGAGTGTCGTGTAGTGAAACTCCTTGTGTACCATCTAATACTTAACCTTTAGTAAACTCTATAAAAAATTGCACGTGTTCGATTTGAACAATCTTCATAATATTCACATGGAATCACTAAAAATACGATTCATAATCATTAAAGTTATTTACGGTGACGTTGTGTCAACAACAACATTGTTAAAATTACATTTAAATTTTAGCTTAAACAAATTAAATCAATAAATACCATAATTGCGTAGGGGAGAACCGACTCAAAACGATAATTTATTGTAGGGGAAAAAAAGGCACTATAGAGCCCGACCATTGACAATTCGCCACTTCTTTTCTACGCTGTACAATAAGTCTATGAAACTAGTGTTATCCATAGTTTAATGGTAACACTAGATCCGGTCTTAGCCAAATGTGGCTCAGATGAATATGTTACACTTGCGCTGATTAATCTGGACCTCCACGCTATATCTGTCTTTGTAGTTCTACCTATTAACTGAAATGCTACTGCATTTTATAACTGCAAATGGTATTTATCCGTTCAATTTATACAACTTCTTAGGTACATTTCCATTTGCCATTAGTAAGGAATGTATCTCTATAAGATTACCTACTTATGGCAGGATTTTTATAAATTTTACTTAAGAAGTTGTAAAAATGATCATTGTTCGCATCTGACCAACTATTACCATGGTCTTAACACATATTATTGCAAACAGATCAGCTATTTATACAAAACAAGCGACCCGCCCCGGCTTCGCACAGGTGTATTATATATAAACCTCCCCCTTGAATCACTCAATTAAAAAAACCGCATCAAAATCAGTTGCGTAGTTTTAAAGATATAAGCATACATCCCCATGTATGCTTATATCTTTAAAACTACGCAGACAGCGGGAAGCGACTTAGTTTTATACTATGTAGTGATGATGTACCTGGCAAGCGCAGCGTAGGGCGTCTACCTTCAAGGTGGACGGATGACCTCATTATTCTGCAGGATTGCGCTGGACGCAAGCCGCAACTAAGTACGCGACCAGCTAAAACTGCACTAATGCATAAAAGTATTAATAGCCCATGAGTCTTTTTAAATATAACTTTTCGCACTGCATTGCTTGGAGTGGTCTATATTGATGTATATATAACTTAGTATAAGTTTAAATAATTCTTGGAAAGGCTACTAAGAGATCGGCATTGCCGAGGTTGGGACTCGTTGTTACTCCAACTAGCCTCGAATCAGCGAATTTAACGATAATTTGGTTTCATAGACAATCTATACTTACCTAATTTCTTTCTCTGTGAACATTTTTATGTGTCGCTAGCTTCAAATAGTGAAAGAAATCATTGTGAGAAAAAAATCTTTCTAATAAGTATAATAAAATGGTAAAATCTGGTTGGACTATTGACCTGGCTTTACTCAAACTAAATAGAAAATGCATGTTCTTAGTATGAGTTCTACCAGTAAACTTGATATCATAACTTTAAAAGCTGTTCCAATAAGCCATTGTGTTATTTATTGCCGTATTGCGGAACTAACCAATATTAAAATTTGTCAGTTGAGTGACTCAGTAAATTGTATTGACCGCACGTATGAGCAGAACCAATCTAGTAGAAAATTTAATTACTGATAATCATTATCGCCTGATTTAATTGTAATAAACTGGTCAGTCCGCGTGGATTCATACAATACGAGTATCTTGGATAAAATCAACTTTGTAGGCACAAAGCTTATGATATTGATAGATTAAAATCGAAATTGACGTCATATTTAACCTTTAAATTTACTTTGGTAAAATTTATTATTTATAGGTAAACTGACAATTTGGGCATTGGAAAACAAATACTACAATACAATTGTTTACGCGAAAGTACGATAGATGGCGTTAGCTGCCTCTTAAAACACACAATCGTCTCACGCAGACTGCAAGTACGGGAGTAAATTTCAATGGAACTAGTTTTCGCATAATGACAATAGATAGCGTTGTTCTTTCTTAAAACGCACAACCGTTTCGCCCACTGTCACAGTTCAAGTATGTAGGTTGAGTTTTGCCATTAAATAAATGAGTGCGAACAACAATAACATATGAAATAACATAATATTGACGTAATAACGTCTAATAAATCGATGAACGCCGGCTGTACTTATGAAAAAGTGTCACGTCACGTTCCAGTTGTCACGGAAAAACCGATAGAGAAGCACGATCGGCCTAAGCGTTCGGCTTGTTTCACTTTGTAGATTCAACAATGATTCTTATGACGTTATTTTACGTAAAATTATCGTCCGTAAACCGACTTTAAAATACAACTAACTTTTTTCGCTATAATATCATAGTGCACACTTGTAATGAAAAGTCATTTTTTATCATCATATTTGTCGTAGGATATTCTCTGACAGATATAGGTCTCCCGATGGACTTCCAATATGTCCCGTTAGAAGCGGTATGTATCCAGCGTGTTCCTACAGTCATATTACTCTGGACAAGTAGGAAGACGCCTCATTACCACCCTTACACTGTCGATTTTCCTTCGATACGTACGAAGCGGTTTGACTCAACATTTCTGATTCATACCGCCAGGGAATGGAACAGTCTTCCTGCTTTCTTGTTTCCTAACAGAAATAATCTAAAGCTTTTCAAGGTCAGAGTGATTAGGTATCTACTAGGTCTGCGTGCTTCATCTTCAGCCACAACGTCGCTTACCATCAGCCGAGTTGGTTTTCAAAAGCGGACCTAATTGCGTTAAAAAAAAAGGTCAGTCCGGATGCCTTACGCTGCGCAGGCTCACTAAGTATAAGCTTATGATACTTATTGCGATGCCATTTTTAGGATAAAACAACATTGGATTATCGCTAGGCTATCAGAGGTATGAGTGTGATTATCTGAATGCTTTTTGTTCATGTTAGAAGCAAACAGATCCTTAGGTTTTTAAGGGGATTGCAACCAAAAAATGACTAAGTCCGTTCATAGTTATTTTAACTCTGCCATTTGTTGCTGTCTCTGTCTAACCTGTAATGGTGTGTTTGCAATCAACAAATTTAAATACACTCATAAAAAACAATCGTGTTCTAAAGTCGTAAAAATTATGGTTATATATTCTGTAATTTGCCCTTAGGAAGCACCAAGTTCCTTTAAAACAGAAACGTAAAGTTTAATTACGCGAAATCAGAAAAATGATGGTCTAATTTAAACATAGTAACACGCTCCTTAGCCTTTTATTTTCACGTTTAAATTCCTTTTCCGACACTCACGTACGTCTTAATGTCTCTTCTCCGCTGGATTTATAAGACGTTAGTTTTACTCGGCATTTACGTCCAGCCCCGATAAATATTCGTTGGTTCCGTAACCCCATTAGTTGGCTAATAGTCTGTGAAAAAAGCAAACAGTCTGGGATAGTAAAATCACCTCTCTCTCTCTCTCTCTTTACAGTGAATACACAATAAAATACACATAATAAAATAAATAAGTAAAGGATTTTCGAAAGGGTATACTCCCAAGGTGCAAGATACAGCAATAGCGCTGTTGTTATCAACCACAAAATGTATGTAAAATGTACCAGATCTATCAAAATTGACAAATATGTATTGGATTTGTCATGTCATATTAAATCATTGAATATCTTTCTTTCTTTTCTAGATCCACCACATTTTCCCTCTGGTATCCCTGTGTGTAAATCCAAACTTCTTGACAATGCTATTTTGCCACTGTTTCGCGTGTGACGTACTACTTTCTGATTGGTGTTCGCTGTCACGCGACTTAATGCATTTTTGTTGGAAATTATTTTCTAAAAATATTATTAATCTTGTATTTATAAGAGAAATGGAATTGTTTTTTTCTTATCTACATCTCTTAATAAATAGGAACCAAAATACAAACAATTTGTTATTAGTGGACACAAGCCTATTGCCAGGTTAGGAACCCAGGAATTGGATCATTCTCAAATGTTTTTAATGTTCAGCTGGCAGCGAGGTCAGGAACCCAACAGCATTATCACACTACTCATAAATGGCCATGGTAGACAATAAATAATAATATGTTGATATCTCTAAGCTTTTGATTATGATGTGGACTTCGAGATCAATACCTTCAAAAGATTTCGAAGATAACCCGGTGGAAGCTGGCTAACGTGTTCATGCGGTTAAATCGGTCATATGACTACCACGTGTAGTAGTAATGGTGAACATTTCGGCAACAAGGTTGAATGTTCATCATTACTCGTACTCAAATTTTGACTCAAATTATTTGAAATCTTCATTGCAATACCTAACTGTCCATTTTCATTATAATTTGGTAAGGTGCATGAGTAAATACGAAGAGATAAATATCTTTTCCAGAAAATTTAAGAAGACTGTTGGCGTACACACCATATCCTTCATTACTCCAAAGTAAATGTACATCTTATCCTAACATAGTCCGTTATTAAAAAAAAAAAAACAGATTTACTTATTCTATGTAAATAAAACGTGTACTCTATCCATATTTGCATTTTTCTATGAGAGCTGAGAAACCTGCTTAAATGATATACACCGAGTTGAGCGGCACGGAAATTATTATCTTCCGGCGAGTACCCTTAAAAATGTAGTACATGCAAAAATTGTCAGACACAATTTTGTCACCTTTTTTTATAAGAGCAGTTTCAAGTACAAAATATGTCAAATGATTCACTGGTCTGTTTTGAAATAAATAAGCTGCATTTTTACAGACGACTCTCCTTGTCTGGGCATAACAGGTCTAGGGTTCCATTCCTAGTTGAGCAGATGTTTGATTAACCTACGTATCAAATATACGAGTATATTCTAGTTTTGTTGAGAGCTGTCCTTGCTTTTTCAAAGAGAAAAAAATACATATTAATTCATTAGTAATAATCATAACATTAAATTGGAAAAAAAATTGTCAAATTTCAATTAAATTAAACGTCAAAAGCAAAGTAAAATATAAGTACATAGGTACGAACACAGAATTAGATAATTATTATTATTACAATCTTGAACATAGTTTACGCAGTGAAGCTTTGCCATTGGTGAAATCTTCTACTTTGTAATATGCCCTTTGTATTAAGAAGTCCTTGAGTATTTTTTATTTTTATTTTAGTATTTACATTTAGTTTCTTTCAGATTTTGTAAATTCATGGGCAACAAGTTATAAAAACGTAGGCTGTTAATTACAAAATAATTGCCAGTTTCAGCCAATCTTATCTTTGTAGTCCGGGAGGTAAGCGCAATAAATGCAACTACTTTCTTAAAGCTGAATTTTTGGTATTACGTTGTCTTGGTGGTGTACAACAATGCCCTAGATTCAGTCAGCTGAGATGCTTAGCGTTTGGATGGGATAACAGTTTGAATTTAAATAAAAATCTACCTAATCCTAATCCCTAATTTAAAAAAGTATCTTCCGACTACACTTAAAAGCTGAAAATTTGTGTACGGATAGATAATTAATTAAAAAATAGTTTGATGGAAGCCAATTACCTAAATATTGTATAATATTATCTAGTCCGACGCATTGCAAAACAACAATAGTCCGTACGACATTACAGAGTGAAAATAGCTGTAGTATACTATTTTTGGAGTTTTTATGTCGGAGCTTTTTACGCAGCTGTTTTTACGCAGAGCATAAGCTGCTGAGCTCAATCTTCTTGATAGTTCAGGCTGAAACTATAACCCTGCTTATAGTGTAACCAAGACAGCTTAGGCCACTAGGTAACTGTGTTGGCTGATAAAAATTGAGGTAGATTATGTCTTACTTGAGACATTTTGGATTTTAAAACAGAACCATCTCCATGACAAATAAAAAAAGTGTAAAATTCAAGTGTCAAGCTAAAGCTGGATATATAATAATTTATAACCTAAACTGTCTAAAATATGCTTTGTGCAAGTTTGTAGACTTTTCAAGTGTACTGTAAGACAAGGAAGTATTTTCTATTCTTAGTCTGAATAAATAATGTGCGTAAAAGCTTTGAAACAACGCCAATGTTTCAAGCAGCTCGCACACCACTCCTAAAAGAACGTACGACTGATAAATTAGGATTTAAGTAAACCTTAGGATTTATTTTGGCTATCAAACGAAAATGACTTTCGATAACAATAAATTAAAAGATTTAATGGAATAAGTGATTGTATATGAGGCTGTAAAATCTTCTTCTTAAGAACAAGTTATTATGTAACGAATTGTTTTCCAAGTTTGGTAAATAGTAAATTAATGACCGAGTATATCACCATCATATCAAAAAAAAAAAAATAGCCAAGTCAATAACTCTCACGAAGAACAATACTAAAATATTCATATAATCAGAAATAGAGAGCTAATGAGGAAGTGCCCACTTATCTGTGTTACGAGTACTTAATGATGAAAACGCGGCAAATTTATGTTTTAGAATAAATAAATAAAATAGCACTTTACATACCTACATACTTAGTCTAATAAGAAACTCCCCGTCAGGCAGTTACAAAATCTACAATTTTATTGCTCAATTCATAAATATGAATAAAAACACTCAATTCCGCAACTAAAAATATTTTATTATATTTTAGACATTTTATTTCCAAGTAGAAATTTCTTCAGAAGTTTCTTTTGATACATTATGATATACTTTTTATGTTCTCGAATAGAAAATTAATGATAAGTAAACTCGATAAAGTTGACAGAACGTGCATTTCACTTTAATTATTTCCTTGTACGAATTAAGCAAACATAATAAATCTCTCTACGGTGTCTTTAGGTGTTTCCCAGCAAAATGCAATAACACACGATGTTTGCATAATTATTATATTGAGATAGTACAGGAGATAATGCAAAAATATCTAGAGCTTAGGCCTCACCTTGCACAGTATTTAATTATTTTCTTTATTTTTAAAGAGATTTTGCTTTTCATTTCTTTGATAAACAATTTCCATTTAAAGTAATTTCATGCATTCGTGATCTTATTAATAGGACATAGTTTGTAAAATATGGCGTCGTGACGGCCTTGAACAAAAATAAAATTGGAAAATCTGATATTACAAAATAATTTAGCAATAAATACCATTTTTGTTTCCTGCGAAGTTGTTTACTGTACTCTAACGCTTTTTTAGGCTTCTGTACATATGTAGTCTGGGCCGACTTCGCATGATTTTCTTTAGTCAAGGTAAGATTCACTTCACAGTTGAAGCCAACGGCAACAACGCTTATCTTTGAAAAAGATAGTTGCATATCTAGGATTCAAATTCCACCTCCCAATTTGTAATACCATGAGCTCCTGATAAATTTAAGTGAGCATTTGTTACAAGTTTTTTTTTTTCGATTATATTTAAAGAGCATTTTAGTTAAAGGGAAACTTTCAAACGGACAAATAATACACGCAACAAAATCAGTATAATTATTTATTTGTATAGAAGCTGCGATGCCACAGTTGGACACCTAAATACACAAAATGTAAAAATACACACTTCACATTTATAAACCCCATACAGAAGCAATTCATATTTTCACCTAAATGCAACTTACACTAAGCAGAAGAAGAGCTTTATTTTGCATACGAAGCTTTTACAAAGTGCGGGTAAATTTCTGTGAATACATAAATATACTAATGTAGTCACGTACATTCCATTCGTGACTCTACAGTTGAAATTTATAACACACTTGCTGAGTTTTAAACACATCAGCTTAATTAACTTCTTTTTGAAGTTACAACGTTGCCTTAAACAGCTTTATGGGTAACTTTTCGCAAGTAGGTTTTTGTTTTGTACATTAAACAAATTTGACCTGTGGTTATGTTAAACCCAATATTTTATATAATAAATAATAGATGGTGCATTATACAAAATCTCTACAAGACTTTTACAATTGGAGATGAAATTAGAAGATAAATTTATGTAACTAAATATGTCAAGGGTCGAAATATGTCAATTAAAAAAAAGAATGTAATAATTATTACTTATTATTAATAATTGTTAATTGGCAATAATTTTTAAAATAATATCAAGTCTTACAAAAAGAGTTAAACAAATATTACAAACTGTAAATCAGAAATGAAGATATTCATAAACGAGCCAAAGTGGTAACCAAAATTAATTTTCAAAGTAGTCCGTTGTATTTGTGATTGAAGCTCAAGTTGAAGTAGAATTAAGGTATTTTCAGCCGACTCGACGCGTTAAAGTAATAAAATAAAATACCACCTATCTCCACGGAGAAACTTCCAATAACATTAACACAGACCCTAATGGACGGCGCGAAACGAGATTTTCTATTTGTCGTTTTTATTTCATTGCCATATTCAGATCGATATACCGTGACATCTAAGCACCACGTTACCCTCTAGTACGTACTTATACAACGGATCATCGTATACGCTAAGGGGAAATTGCTTAAATTACCCCATTTTACATTCAAAGGATATATTCAAGAACTCTTTGCATTGCACGCACGTCGAAAGCCTAGCTGCCAGAGATAAATAAGTGAAAGAGGCCGATATTTCACTTCAAACCAATATCGTAAAAGACTCAAGAAGCGTTTAAAAGTTCGTCCGCTTGCCGGCTCTTTGCAACAAGTACCGGTCCGGATTCAGCGAAAAAAATCAAAAGTATTTACGTCTCGAAAAATTCACTCGTATACGTAACAAAAGAGCATCATAAATTTGTACGTAGATAAATTTTTAAGTCAACTTTCGTTACGTCTGAATGGGAGGGTAAATGCCGAGTTTTTATCATAACTGTAAGAGGTTGGAAATAAAAAAATACAGACAATTTTTCAACAAGGCAGGCCCATGAATTTCAAATACGTTTTTACAGATAAGGGCTATTGTTGATATAAAATACGATTACGCAGTGTAGCCACGCGAGCACAGCCATCCCCCGTAATAAAAATTACAATACAACAAAGCAAGGTACAAATCATGAAAATACAAAGTTTGTATTAATGACGCTACTTGCCTTTCGTTTTTTACGATGGAAAAACCTTTTATTGCTCCTTCCAAGTTTTATGCTCAGTAAAATCTTAGTTTGAATATTAATGCGTCAGTGAACGTCTGTTACGGTTATGTTTGCCGTTGGTAGCTAGGTTACATAAAAGAACTGTAAACCATCATAATAATGCAATGAACTGCACGTGCATGTGGCAAGTTTTCTTTCTTCCTGTGTCTTAACAGCTGTTGTAAACCACCAACTGCTAACGGCCTAGTCTAATATTTGGCACCTGGTCAAGCCACACTGTCCAAAAAAATTGTGAGTTTTATTTTGTTAATCTTAACATTTCAACTAAAATTTACATAAAAATGTCATTAAGCGTAACTTTATCTGATTACAAAGATTTCTCAATAAAACAAAAACTTAGAAATTCATACTGAATAAGTAAATAATCAATCTTCCAACTACATTTGCTAGACAAAATAAAATAGAAGAGTAGAATAATTGTGAGAATAATAGGAGAACCGTTGACAGATTTCACAAATCTACAAGTTTTCTGGGAATCTATTTCTGGTGACCTGAAATAACTACTTATAACTTTAGTATGTTAGAGATTGAAGCAGAGTTAACTAAATCTACAAGCTAATAGTATCAAGTATCAGAAAGCGATTTCGATGAAAGACACGGAAAGGTTGCTCTAGAAGGGCGTGTGATAGGCAAGGAAATATGTTTCAAATGACTGTGTATCTTGTTCATATTAGAATTCCGTACAATGTAAAAAAGAATTTAGAATTAGGTATGAGTATGATTTTGTTTATAGAAAACCCATTTTTTTAAACCGAGGTTTCTAAATATATTTATTAATATGTAAATATAAACTTATTGTAATCATACTTAACCTTTGAATGGCTTAGAAATAGTTTTAGTAATAATTTTGTAAGAACCGTCTTACTAAATTAATTCAAATTGCTTACTGAAATGTATACATAAAATTCGTCTTATTTTTGATTTGTATGATTTAAAAATTCTTATAGTTGAAAAACCAGTGCAAATAGGGGGGAGGGCGCTGTAAGCTGAAACACAGGCTCCGGCCTAGTTCGGCAACAGATACCTTTTATAATTTTGTGTTCAATTATTCTAGCTTAACTAAGATGGCAATATGTGAACATTATTTTGGTCGAATAAATTTATTTATTATTATTATTATTTTAATTGGCATCATTCAATTAGAGTTCGTAAAATTCAATCCCAGATTTTGCCAAAACCAACAAAAAAATCAAATGTCCATACATTTGATTTTATTGTTTGTTTTTAAGTACCTACTGAATTTTTGAACTACATAACTCTCATGATAAATAAAATAGCAAAAATAAAATTTTGGAATGGGTCATATTCATAGTGGGTGCCGTACCTCATTCCGTAACTAGTCCAATTTTACATAACATTTAAAATTTCACCACAATAGCCCGATATAGGTATTTCAAGTCTATTTATATGCCATAAATAGTTTGTCTACAAAGCTATACTTTTTTACCGGCTGCTGTTTCTTACAATGTTGTAAAAAGAGCCCAGGAGTTAGTAGATTGAGCGGCAAGTTCTAAAGAATTACTGCTCGCGACAAATAACTACAACAGAGAAAAAAACTAAATTGAAAAATACTAAGGTTTTTGGATCGTAATATTTATATTGGAACTCTAAATAGGAAAGGTCACACCACTACCTACCTAAACTCGCTAACATAGTTACCTATATTTTTTTCTATTAGTTTCGTAGCAAAATTTTCGGATAAATCGACAGGCGTTCCGCAGATGTATGGGCGGCATATCAATCACGGCCTGCCACCGCACACTATTTTCTGAACAACTGACACGTATCTAAAACTAATATTTTTCGCCATATTTCTGGAGGAAATGCCGCAGTATAGCTACTCGCGAAATTGATAGGTAGAGTTGGAACAGCTCATGTCAGTAACCAAAGATGACGAGGAAAATGTAACATTGTGTTAATAGTAGTTAACGTTACGGTAGCCTAAATTAAAAGCTCATTAAGAATATAAGATATAACTATTTTTCGCAAAAAATGGTAAAGCCGCCTTCCATCGTGTACAAAATTCGAATATTTCGCTTGAATTGTTGATTTTTCAAGAACGGCTCAGCCGATTTCTGTAAAATTTAGACCCCCTCGGGTGTATACCCTTTCAAACTAAGAATTTTTCGATTCGGTTTACAATTGGCGAAATTATCGATGAACATACATAAAAAAAATACACAGACGAACATAGAACATCCTCCTTTTTGGAAGTCGGTTAAAAATTTGGGCCCACCCAGAATAAAAGTAAGTTCGTATAAGCTGGGTGTCTAGCCATGGTGTCAGAATTTTTAAGCCGGCCCAAGGCGTCTGATATGGATGAACGTTTAAAACTACTAGATCCTACAATTAATTGTGTCATCCCAGCCACGGTAGTACTCAGTAATTGAGGAGCGTTTTTACAAAGCGATACAATAAACAAAAAAGCCATTTTGTTTTTGCTTTTTAGAATACTCTGTCTATAGCTGAACATGATAGTACTAACGAATTTTCTGTAAGCGATACATAAACCATTCAAATAGTACTTTAAAGTCTCTTAGTTTTACAAAGTGATACATTAACGACGACCAAGATACATCATCTTTTTTTGGCAAAATGGTGTGATTATTTTTGCGTCACATTTCAGTCAGTATTGTAGGTAAATCAACGAGAGCGCACGCACTTTTTTGGAGTTAATATTTTTAAAAGTAACCATGGATAACGGAGAATATAACACGCCTTGTTATTGTACAATTATTGTAAATGTCACCCGCAGTCATTGAATAATCATTGATAATCATACACGAGAACTGAAGATTCGTGTCTATGACGGCGACAGCCAACCGCCGGCCGGGGCCGGCGACCCGCGCCGACCGGCCGCAGTTGCGATTAAACAAAATGGTGGAACATATCAGGCGTCAAAATATTATTTTAAAAAGTAAACATGGGGAAATGGGTAGTAAAAACCTGCAAATCCCTTTCCCAATTTCTTCAAGAAGCTTCCGGAATTTCTTTCCACAGGTAAATACGTTTTACACCATTCGTATTAATTGAAACTATCTCATAAAATATGATGATTTTAAAAATGAATAATTTTACAGTTGGTGATGCCAGGTGAAACATGACTTTGTTTCTCCATAATTATGGGAGATTTCAACTAATCAATAATTACTTTTTTGATATTATAGAATACCCGTAGACGAAATACACCGTGATATTATAACTTTATTCAATACCAAAATACAAGAAAACAAAGATAATAATTACAAATCCGGAACCTAGATTAATAGGCGGCATTACCGTCTAAAGCGATTTTAAATAAGTAATAATAATAACAATCATTAAAAAAATACAATTATTGATAGTTATGAATCAAAAAGCAGAATCAGGCCTAAATAGGTTACGTTTTGTTACTTTTAGTTTAATCATAGTTCTGTTATAGCTAGACGGCATCAGGTATCTTTGTCCGGAGATTGAAGTTCAGGTATAGTTTTGTACATATTGGGCTACAATTATCAAAGAAGTTAATACTTCTTCTTGATTATAATTAATCAAGTGGTACGTGATGAAAATGCGCACTGCGTGGTATGGGTATGTATGAGTGACACAGACTGCACGCGGGCCCTGCGGGGTGCGTGCGGTGCGTGGCAAGAACTTGCGAACTCGGATGCGGGTGGCGGCGCGGCGTGGCCATGCGATGGCTATGCTAGCTGCTACATTCTAGTAGCCTGCCTGTTACATTTGTAATTATTTACTCCGACTGTTCCAGAGTAAAAAAAAACATCACTGCAATTTTCAAAACAATGTTGAAGATTCTTCATACAATGCTTTTGAATTATTTTACGGAATATCCTGCCATACATTAATAACGCCTTATGACACGGTTTCGATGATTAAGTATTATTATAGTCATAATTATTTTGATTATCAAGAATGCATAAATACTGGACGGATTAATTAATAAGATTTTTGTATTAAATATTTTTTTCATAATTACATAATATTTTATTTATTATTACTCAAATTCATTCGTTATTACTAAACTGTTGATTATTTTAAATGTCGGTTTGTATCACTGACATTGAGAAGATATCGTAACATTTTGGGGAAATTTTCAATCCAATGAACTGGCACCCTAACTAAGTTTTGTCCGATTATGTTGCTATTTCTGTCTCTTATCAACGTCTTACCGTACTTTAGCAACTAGTGTAACAGGGATAGATATATGATTCCTTGTTTACCTACCAACGATATTCGGGCGGTAAATGTGTCGCCATGCTTAGCAACGCAGTTGTTTGAGTCAAATTGAGTCTTCATATCTCGACATATTTAACATCATTGCCCGCAGTCATCCATCCGAAATGAATGGCATATTAAAACAAAGGGATACCTATGCCCAGAAGTATGTTATCAGGCGCTGATGGTGATGACGATGAAAATGAGAAAGTGCTGCAGTTAAAATGGTCAGCAATAAGATGAAGGATTAGTAGTACTTTAAAATACTTTAAGCCCAAATTGCTGACCAATTATTAGCCTGTTTCCTATGAAGGTTCTGAAAAATCCGCCAGAGGCAACACCTCGCGGGCCAAATATTTTGATTTCTCTATTGATACGAATGTTAATCGGCTTTAAAATAAACAGATTTAGAAAGTTCATAGAAATATTACTAATTTAATTATCATGCCATACATTGTGCATTCGCAAATTGCACTTCGGATACTTAATCGATAGTATAATAGTAGGTATATCCTGCCTAGCCTGGAAGAGATTGCTGTAAGAAATAAGGCTGCCCTTTGTTGCGCTAGTTTTAAGTTGTTTTTTTTTCTTCTGTGTATTTTTCTGTATTCTGTGTATTTAGTGTTAACAATAGTTCATTCAACAAGTGTTCATTCATTCATTATAATATCTGCAATTTATTAAAACTCGAGTTGACATGAGAAAGTTTTTGGAGTGGATTCATTTATCGCGTAAAACCTATTTAATAATTAAAAAAAGCACTATAATATGTGTGTACGAAACATTTTAATCCATAAATGCAAATAAGAGCCTGTAATTGTTTATATTCTTAAATAGGTATTCTTAAAAAGGTTATCTTCTTCATATCAGAACAGTTTTAAAAGCGTCTTTAAATAGGTTAATAACGATAAATGAATACACTTCAAAAACTTTTTCATGTCCACTCGAGGTTAACTAAAGTAAGTAAGTTCGTATAGGCCGAGTGGCTAGCCCTGGTGTCAGAGTTTTTTAGGCCGCCTGAAGGCCTCTGACATGGCTAAACGGTTGAAACAACCGGGGCCTACAATTTAACGTATCATCCGAGCCACGGTAGTGCTCAGTTGGAAAATGCCACCCGCGGTCACCCATCCAAGTACTGACCGTGCGGAACGTTGCTTAATTTCGGTGATCGCTGACAATTACCTAGTCAAACTACGCTACGAGCGCTACGAGGTTTAATAAGTTGCATATATATGTGTATGTACCTACTATTATACTATCGATTAAGTATCCGAAGTGCAATTTGCGAATGCACAATGTATGGCATGATAATTAAATTAGTAATATTTCTATTTACTATTTAAAAAAACCTATTCATTTGAAAGATAAGACATTAACTTATCAATAGGGAAATCAAAATTTTTGTAACCTTTTTTTAACCTTCAGAGGAAACAGACTAATTAAGATTTCGAGCGAAACATTTTAGGAGTTCCCAAGTAAATATAGCCTATAGAGTATTTGTATGTAAAGGTATCCTCTTAACGGAGCCAAAATAATACCATTTTCAGCATCATGTTTTCCCCATTCTTATGTTATTCGATCTTCTATTACCCCCGCGTTGCCTTCAATGTCGTTTCTTTATGTATGAATATCATCTTTCGATGTAAATGCCTCTTGAGTGATATTTCTACTTCTTGCACGTTATGGAGAGACCATCAGCGATGTTATGAAAGATATTATTACTGACGTTGATGTGTCTCTTATTTTTCAGGAATCGATTTTTTAGGATAATATGTTAGTGTTACCCATACGTTTTTTTTCATTGTTTGTTATTCGACCTGTTGTAGTTTACTTTCGTTTACGAAATATAAATAAGGTGCTTAGGAATATTTAACTAATAATTTATGTACCTTATTTTATTTTACCTGTTAAATGATGCTCAGAATTTTAATCAGTAAAGTTTGAAGGAGGTCATTGTTGGGCAGGTGGGACCATATTATGCAACTCCTGGGCGCACTCACCGAAGAAGGCTGATAGACACGCCACCCTACGTCGATTTTCGAGACTTTGCCGCTTCGACTCAGTCAAAGTGTCGCTATACCTATCACCCTCCTGGCTCGCCTTTCAATCGACTCTAGAGCCTCCAGCTGGTGTTTGGCAGAGCCATCCCAGAGGTGGGAGCAGTATTCCATGCAAGACCTGACGATGATGTCGATTTCCTGCTAAACGTCACATTTTTCAAAGAATATTGACTACACTACTTGGTACACAGGTTCTGAAGTTTTTTTTTTCCCTGTCGGCGCTTTTGGGGTATTTTCCTCAAAAAGGAGGGATTTGATGTTGCGCTATTTTATCAACCGATATTGATAATATTTAGTACAATTTTTTAGTATCCTATCAAGATTTGCCAGCATTAACGAAATCGATATAAAGCTAATCGAATAGGTTTATGAAGATTCAGTTAAACAGATCTCTAATCTGTTAGTTGCTATTCGGATAACTACTATTAATAAATGTAATTAATCATTTCTACACACTGTAATGTCTGGAAAAAATATTTTTCAATTAGCCTTGTACAGTTAGTTAATCCTGCGCTCAAATAACTGACAAATGCACTTATCTCTAAGACTTATCAAACTGCTATAATCCTGCAGAGGGGCTTTAAAAGAACTTTCTATAAATCCAACAGTCGCGCTATCTCAGCAAAACCACTAAAGATTCGAGATCTCAATACCTACCAATAATACGAAGCTTCCTTGAAGTTCTATCGAAAATATCTCGAAATTTTTATTTAATATCGGCCAGATGATATGACCTAAATCAGATTGCGCCGAGAAAATGGATTCTGTCGAGTAAGCGACGCTCAGTTGAGTTATCGGCACCTTGGTTCGGATTCCGACTCATTTAGTTGCGTTTGCACTTTGCCTTTGAAACGAATCGCAGTAATTTGTTTGCAGTCGTTAGGCGTCTACTGTGTAGATCTGATTTTTTCGAGGCTTTGTACCACTTACAGCTGAATCGCACGTTCGGCAGTAATTGGCATTTTTTGTAAACGCTACACAGGGCTATCCAGAACTTATGAACGAAAGGATGTGATTCAGACCATCATTACAAACAACTTTTACAAATGGGCCAACCCGGTATTCGGAAATAAAAATCTGCTTTTTCATACATTTTGCCTATTCTGAGTTGCAGTTTTGTATAAATCAGTTGGTTTTTTCTCTCGAATTTTGGGTTGGCCCCATAGTAAAAGTTGTTTATAATGATGGTTTTACTTACCCCCTTTTGGTTTAGTACAGATTAAGCAGATATCCCTGTATATTTTAATATAGGCATGTGCAAAGATTTAGTCTTATTTTGTTATCGTGGGTTGCATTCGTAACAGATATCACAAAAAAAAATACGGGTTATCTCCTAAATTCTCTTCATCTTTCTCGTATTGTTATCTCTACACATTTGCGTTCATGAACCAATCGTTTTCATTACACAACCGCTTCTTCTGTTCTCAGTATTCAGCTTCGGCTTTTAGAGCACCTTTATAGCTGTTTTTATTTATTATATATAGCTATGTTATTAGGTCCAAGCATTTGCCATAAAAACTGCCATAATATGTAGAATATAACTTTAATGCCGCGTCCATACGTCGTCAATAGGTATGCATTTTACTAAGGACTACTATACCTGTATATTTGTATAGAAAGGTAATTTTATCGATGAGTTTTACGGTCCAGAACTGCTATAGGTATATGGAAAATGAGAACCACCAGAAGTTTTGATAACGTTTCTCTAGAATTCCAGGATATGGAATCCTTACATAGTATAAAATAAATTACTATTTTCGTTTGTTTATTTGTTTGTCTGTATGCTTAAATCTTTAAAACTACGCAACGAATTTTGATGCGGTTTTTTTTAATGGATAAAGTGATTCAAGAGGAAGGTTTATATGTATAAAAATTCCCGAAAATCCCACGGGAACGGGCACAACGCGGGTAAAACCGCGGGGCGCTGCTAGTTGGAAATAAAACTAACCGTAATATAAGAGATGATATCGACACAGGCGATCTATAATTGAATCATTAGAACGGCTACTGCGTAAATGGTCACAAGATCGAGTGAGAGCAGGAGTGAGCATTAAAAAACTATGCTTGTGCGAACGAGATAGCATAGCATGCGCTTCTCTGCAAACATTAGAAATGATACTAACGTTTCAAAAATTGGGCTCCAGCTGAAGTAGGTACCTACTAGTGGGCAGGAAACAGCATGCAGAACTTATGGCCGACAGGGTATTAAATTTTCGAATTATTTCCACGAACTGGGAATCGAAGCTCGTAATATTTTTATGGGTCTGAAATTGATAAACCAATGGTATGATGAAGCCGCATGAAACATTCATAATTTTATTTCAAAAGAATCGTTTTTTGATATTTTATTAAAAAGATTCTTAAGAAATGTACAATTTGCACAAATAAAATAAATTTAGCAATTTCCAACTGGCAATCGGTGAACTGTACTGTCCTACACTGCTCTTTTTAATGGCTCACTGCTGAACATAGGTTTAGCCACAAAGAGCAATCATATTCACAATTGTGACCCAGTGAGGTTTCGTATTGGATGGGGTTCAGCCGGGGGCAACATAAAAAAAATGCAGTAAGATTTTTTTCGTTTATTGATCTAAATAGAGTACGAAATGAAATTAAAGAAAACGAAACCCTAAATGAAACCGAATGTCGTCTAACGTATACCTACCTATGAGTTAATGAAAAACAAACAACATGTGACACACACGAAGAGCACTTTGTATGCAAATAAGGAAATAAGGGAGTGAATTCTCCAACAAATTCTTTACAACTGTAACTATGGGTAGGACATCCAACCTATCAAAAAAGTTATTTACTTTTTACGCTAAATGTTTTATTAATTTTTTTTTTTTTAAGAACAAGCTTTTGCTGAACAAGTACTCGCCAATACGAATCAAACGAGCTCGATAGGGTTGCGTCGTTTCGACCACCTTCCAGCTCCATCATCAGACCATGGTTACCATTGAAAGGCAAACTACTCGCCAAGACCACTCAAATGAACTCGTCGTTTCATTGCTAAGTTCTTTTGGCCACCTTCCAGCTCCATCATCAGATCAGCACTATGTCATCGTAATATTGCATTGGCACACGATTTACACATGTATGCAAAATTTCAGCTCAATCGATAACCGGGAAGTGGATCAAATTTACCTTCCAAGTTTTGATTACATACAGACAATGGGACAGGTGAAACTAAATAAAAGCTTGTAAATAATCGGCCAAGTACGAGTCGGACTCGCGCACGGAGGATTCCATACTGTGTGGGAGCCCCCCTTAAATGTTTATTTATTTTAATTATTTATTACTGAACTGAAATATTGTGTGAAAATTTCAAGCATCTACCTGTTACCATTATTAATACTCGTATCGAGCGAAAAACGTATCAAAATCAGGTTTGTTTTATGGGAGCCTCCCTTAAATATTTTTTTTCTGTATTTAGTTTTATTTGTTATTCGTTATTATAGCGGCAACAGAAATACATCATCTGTGAAAATTTCAGCTTTCTAGCTATAAAGGTTCATGAGATACAGCCTGGAGACAGACGGACAGACAGACGGACAGCGGAGTCTTAGTAATAGGGTCCCGATTTTAATCTTTGGGTACAGAACCCTAAAAAGGTTCTTCTATTGGACTTAGTAGATACAGTGTACACAATTTGCGAAATAATCTAAATTAGTATTACGAGTAGAATTACAGTTACAACTACTAAAACTCTCAAGGGCAACCAAAAACTGTCACAACCACTATTCAAAAACGCATAAAATAACAATTGGAAAAAAATATTTCCCAGTTTGCGGTTTACGAATCTTCTTTTCTCGTTTTCAAGCTAAAGTTTTTACAGTCATTAAAATAGTACAGAAGAACAACACAGGCTGTTAACAAGATTAAATCGTCGCTTAGCTAATTTTAATATGCAGTTTCATGTTCCGAGATAGTAAATCAAGGCGGTTAATCAAGACAGGTTAACAATACGGTTAAAATTCGCAATAAAACAGCCGCCATTAAGGACTTTATGAAGTAATAAAATACGAGCGCGGTTTGGTGGAGGGCGCGGGCGTCGGTCGAAGTGGGTACCTACTGGAATGAAGGCGCGGGCTATAATGAATTAAAATACTTTATTCAAAGTATATTTTACTAATGCAGTACCTATGCCACATATTTTGACTAAAGTGTAGAGTGTGTTATATTAAAGAAGTTCGGTCTATAGACCAAATCAAACGTCTTGGCGGTTGTGAAGTCAGCTACAAGCTTCGCGAAATCCATTCCTCGTGCAGCTGATAGGGAGTTTCTACTACTAAAACTACACAAACTCTACGTTTTGACAAAATATGTGGTATGTAGAGTTAAGGCGTGAAGATTGAGCAGCTTGGCTTCACATGAGATCTGATAACTTTTAGATAGTGCCAGCCACATTATGGTCATTTCTTGCCAACATTTTACATGTTTTTTTAGTATTTTAACAATTATAGATTTTTTTTTTACAATTCAACTTCAGTGCAAATTCAATTTATGAATAAGAATTATCAACATAACCCAGCGGATTAGCAAGTAAGAAACGAAAAACAGATGGTTAATATATATATAATAGGGCCGTGAAGTTCTCTAATAGAGACTACGTACCTCCAAACGAATCGTAGGACAGGCAAGAGGTGGATCTACAATCAAATCAAGAGAGCAAGAACACGTTGGATGCAACCACGTCCCGGAACCCAGGATCCCTATGTCTAATAGTTAGCGCTAAGAATCTTGATGAATCTGATATTTTTCATGGGAAATCCTCTTCTAGACCACTTATTTATTAGTTCTTTTGTTATTGAGTATAAAGTACCGTATGACAAGCCCGATGGTTGATCCCACCAGGGCCTTACTGTGTAAGCGCTCTGACGTTCGGCTTTGCTTGTTCTCCTGCTCGCGCCAGTCACTCATGCCACAAGGGCGAGCGGGAGGAAAAGGTAGGCCGAACGTCAGAGCGCTTACACAGTAAAGCGTCAGATCCGCACCACTCTGGACACGTCAGTTTACGAGGCGCGCCATGCTGCCGAAAATAGAGGACAATGGCGCAAGATTCGTTTAAAGAGAAGCATTTGGGAGGTAGTGGTCACCCTCAGACATAAGAAATTCGACTCGAGGAGGAGAATGACGACCGTATAAATCGTGTTTCTACAAATCGATGAACTAGCAAACTATTCATGCTATATTAGCAGACTAACCCAGCAAGCTCTACCACTGCTTTCCTTCTTATGAGTTTCGCTCGTTTGCGAAAGTTGTAGTGCTTAAACAAATGCGTGCCCGCAACAGGATCCCTGTAATCATACATTTAATGGTGCCCATAATGACCTCCTAAAGTACTAACTGCCACAAGCCGTTTCATAAATACTGAACTTCCCTCGTACGGCCGTAGAAACTTTTCATTTTTCTCCAAAATTAAAATTTACGACCAAATATTATGCTTATGCTTACTTGCTTTTAGGCACAGGGTCTAGGTGTAATTTATTGCGTGTAATTGAAAAACGTGGACAGACAAAAGAAATGCCCATTGTAATTTTGGTAGATACGTGGGTGACCGGGCTTTTCTCATTACAAGGTATTAAATACCAGTGAGTCAAGTCGTTATAAAATTTTATTCAGTACAAAAGAACAGTTTGAATAAAAAAAATATTATAGAAAATAAAATTGACTTAGTCTATTGCTTAGGTACCGAAAACTAAATTATTTATTTGATATAGCTTAAGATAAGATTTAAGATAGCTATTTGAAAAATAGAAGAGACGAATACCTACTACCTACCTAAAATTGTTTATGATCACTACCAATTAAATAACTAGTAAGTGGGTAAATCAAATTAGTTTTATTTTTTGTCGGGCAAAGTGCCTGTATTAACTACAACTATATACAATACTAATTAACAAGCTTACAATTAATTAGCAAACTACATACACTGCTACTACACAAAAGGCAATTGGATCATCCACAGACCCTTGAAGGTCTAAAGATAATCCAAATGCTCAAGCCCACTGCCAGTTGGGAGCGTGCCCAGCATGCTGGCTGCATTGCCGCGCTGTATGGCAATGCCTATACGTTGAGCCAAATAAACTATTGTAACCAGCATTATTGTAATTAAAATAGTTGTCTTTTCTAAAATATATAATAACTAGGTTAGTGCCATCTATGTTTACTATACTAAATTATTTAAGGATAGTATTTTGAAAATAGTCATGAGAATTAACAATGTACTTTGAGTAGGTAATTCAATTTTATTGTGTTTAACACGTTCCTTTTGATCAAACATGGTTAAGATAAAGTCAAAGTTAAATACCAATAACCTTGTTTTTCCCAGCATTGAATGACTAAATCTCCAAAAACACGTTGCTTTCCTCACAAGGGTAAGTTATAAATAACACTTTTCTCACAAACAAAGCAAATTTGAGAAGCTAAATCACATGAACAAACATTTACTGAAGCGGGCACCTAATCTCAACCGACGAATCCCTCCTAAACACATACAGACTTGGGCAAGATTCAACTAAGTAATACAATAACATCTCCTTTTACAGTTGAACGAATGGACGATCTTACAGTGATTTCAACAGAGAAGTTCGGAGTAAACGCTCTCGAATCATTGGCTTAGAAATCTGTTTTCCGTATAGCCGACCCTGTTTTGAGGATGTTTGTCTTTACTTTATGTGGTGTTTTCAGCATGAGTAATGTAGATTAGCCGGATTCGTACAGTGACTGGTAAATGGTTGGACAATTTAAACAATTAATGAGATTGAAATATTGTGTTGTTGTTTTTTTGTCAACAAATAAATGAATTTATTAAAGAAAGAAAATTAGTTATAATGTGGTTATTTTTTGCGCTAACAGTGTATTTTTGTTTTAATTACAGCAATTAAAATTATTGTAAAAATAGTTTTAAGACTTTTTTGTTGACTTTATACCCTAGCTTAAGGCTAGTGTGAACCGCGAACTTGGCCATACAAGAACAATAAGCTGTTACTTACCTCTAAATATTATCTGATTAGGGTTCCATAACAAAACGAGGAACCGTCCGTCCGTCCCATTAATACAAAGCCTTATAACTTCCACATTTATCAACTTAACTGCACAAAAAATTTATATTATGATAGTTTAGGTATAGATTTTAATTTTAAATACTTAAAAAATATAACTTTTTAAGTACCTAATAAAGAAAATTGAAATTTTGAAACATGCACGTAGCTCAGAGGTCATTGACCTCACACACATATTTTATACTTAATTACGTTTATCCAGCAGTCAACCATCAAATGACATCGTAAAAATTGGTTTTTATCATCATCATAATCATCGTCACCATCTATGGAAGCCTATTATACGAGTGTCTCGACACGCACTTAACAACGGTTATTTTCTTGTAGGACTAAACGTCTTAGCTTTTACTTACAGTTTTTTAAATGACCCTAAAGTTATAAGCCTCCATCTATCTATATCTTCTCTTATATATGTAAAAATGTATCGTGGTTGTTAGTCTCGCTAAAACTCGAGAGCGGCTGAACCGATTTGGCTAATTTTGATCTTGAAATATTTGTGGAAGTTAAGGGAAGGTTTAAACGGTGAGAAAATGTATGATAGTTGCGAGAAAAATAATAAAAATATTAACTTCATTTTCCCATACAAAATGTTCCGGCATGTTAAAGTTGTCATTGACAGTTGACAGATGGTGAGATGAAGTTCACCGGGTCAGCTAGTCTATATATATAAAAATGAATCGTGGTTGTTAGTCTCGCTAAAACTCGAGAACGGGTCAGAGGATACCAAAGGGGGCACTGAGGAAAAAAGACTTAGAAAATTTTTCACTAAAATACAACGCCATAAGTAATCTTCGGGATCCGGTGGGATGTGGGAGTAAAAGGGTGGGGAAACCCCTGCACGCACTCGGAGGTCATTGACCTTGACTTACCTTGTCCCCTAGGTCATTGACCTCAAATGACTTTAACCCCGAAATTATTGACCTTGAATGACCTTGACCTTAAGGTCATTGACCTTGTCTCTAGGATTATTGACCTTGAATGACCTTGACTCCAGAATCATCGACCTTGACTCCAGAATATTCGACCTTGACTGACCTTGACTCCAAGCATCGGGTTGACTGACCTATCCTACAAAAAGACCAAAAAAAAATTGATAGACCCACCGGAGGTCAAAATGGTGTATGGGAACGTTGATCCTGAGTATCTCTTCTACCCATTCCCAACATAAAAAAGGGGGTTTGTCAGAATACCACACGGTGTGAAAAATAATCAGTGTCTTTTTTCCTTTATAACTGCGCCCCCTCTCGTATACAAGCACCGAAAAAAAAAATTTGACCCACCGGAGGTCAAAATGGTGTATGGTAACGTTGATCCTGAGTATCTCCTCTACCCATTCCCAACATAAAAAAGGGGGGTATTCAGAATACCACACGGTGTGAAAAATAATCAATGTCTTTTTTCCTTTATAACTGCGCCCCCTCTCGTATACAAGCACCGAAAAAAAAATTTAGACCCACCGGAGGTCAAAATGGTGTATGGAAACGTTGATCCTGAGTATCTCCTCTACCCATTCCCAACATAAAAAAGGGGGGTATTCAGAATACCACACGGTGTGAAAAATAATCAATGTCTTTTTTCCTTCATAAGAGCGCCCCCTCTCGTAAACAAGTACCGAAAAAAAAACTTTAGACCCATCGGAGGTCAAAACGGTGTACGGAAACGTTGATCTTGAGTATCCCAGGGTATATCCTGGACGACGGAGACGAGGAATCCAAATCCAAAATTGCCGGTGCAGATCCTGCAGATAATTGTTTTATTTTTGCAGAAGATTTATTAAAGGGTATAAAACAATAATGTGCGCGATGTCAGCCTCATTGATAAGTCGTTTCTGGCGCACCGCCGGCCGCTGCCGCGGCACGCTCGCTTCGCTCGCTCGGTTCGCGCGTTGTTGTCACTGTTCAAACCTAACCTAACCTACGACGTCGAAATACCTTAGCGAAGTCCTCGTGTTGATTAGGATAAATAGGAACGACCTAAACTCGTAGTAAGGACAGATTGTCTCCGGCACTTCGCCGGCCGCTACCGCGGCACGCTCGCTTCGTTCGCTCTGCTCGCGTGTTGTTGTCACTGTTCAAACCTAACCTAACCTATGACGTCGAAATACTTTAGCGAAGTCCTCGTGTTGATTAGGATAAATAGGAATGACCTAAACTCGTAATAAGGACAGATTGTCTCTGGCGCTTCGCCGGCCGCTGCCGCGGCACGCTCGCTTCGCTCGCTCGGCTCGCGCGTTGTTGTCAATGTTCAAACCTAACCTAACCTACGAGTCAAGGTTGATGATTTTGTTGTCAAAACCGACTATTTTGGAGCCAAGGTCATTCAAGGTCAATGATTCTTGGAGTCAAGGTTGATGATTTTGTTGTCAAAACCGACTATTTTGGAGCCAAGGTCATTCAAGGTCAATGATCTTGGAGTCAAGGTTAGTGACCTCAGGGTGCATGTAGGGGTTCCCCCACCCTTATTCTCCCACATCCCACCGGATCCCGAAGATAACATAGGCGTAGACAGTCAAGGTCGATGGTCGGAGTAAAGGTCAGTCAAGGTTAATGATTTTGTTGTCAAAACCGACTATTTTGGAGTCAAGGTCATTCAAGGTCAATGATGTTGGAGTCAAGGTCAGTGACCTCCAGGTGCGTGCAGGGGTTCCCACACCCTTATACTCCGACATCACACCGGATCCCGAAGATTACATAGGCGTAGACAGTCAAGGTCGATGGTCGGAGTTAAGGTTGATGATTATGTTTGCAAAACCGACTATTTTGGAGTCAAGGTCATTCAAGGTCAATGATCTTGGAGTCAAGGTCAGTGATCTCTGGGTGCGTGCAGGGGTTCCCCCACCCTTATACTCCGACATCACACCGGATCCCAAAGATAACATAGGCGTAGACAGTCAAGGTCGATGGTCGGAGTCAAGGTCAGTCAAGGTTGATGATTTTGTTTGCAAAACCGATTATTTTAGTGTCAAGGTCATTCAAGGTCAATGATCCTGGAGTCAAGATCAGTGACCTCCGGGTGCGTGTAGAGGTTCCCCTACCCTTATACTCCCACATCCCACCGGATCCTGAAGATAACATAGGCGTAGACAGTCAAGGTCGATGGTCGGAGTAAAGGTCAGTCAAGGTTAATGATTTTGTTGTCAAAACCGACTATTTTGGAGTCAAGGTCACTCAAGGTCAATGATCTTGGATTCAAGGTCAGTGACCTCAGGGTGCGTGCAGGGGTTCCCCCACCCTTATACTCCCACATCCCACCGGATCCCGAAGATTACATAAGGTGTAGGATTTTAGTGCAAATTTTTCTAAGTCTTTTTTCCTCAGTGCCCCCTTTCGTACACTCCAACCGAAAATTTATAAAAGTTGCGAGAGAAATAATAGAAACAGTTCATTTTCCCATACAAAATGTTCCTGCATGTAAAAGTTGTCTTGCATAGTTGACAGATGGTGAGATGAAGTTCACCGGGTCAGCTAGTAAGTCATATTTTTACGCAAAAACTTGGCTGAAAAGTATACATAAAAAATAAGTCGTACGAGTGTGCAATATTTCTTACTCAAGTGATTGACACCAAAAACATACCATTTAGTTACAATTTAAGAGTCAAAAAGAGTTTTCTCCTGGAATGTATATTTTATCAAAAATGTAGCTAATTTTTTCTCGATGTTCTACAGAAACCGCAAATACAATGGTCGATGCAGAATCCTCTTAATGTTAAAGTGTACAAATCTAAGTTTAAACAAGCGCTATAATATAACGAATAAAAAAATACCACTAGTAATTACTTCAAAACCAATTAATTGAATTCGCGGCCTAGATTAGCAGAAACCCAGTTATAGCAAAAGTTCTGATCAGAAAATGTTTTTCTTCCCGCATTCTGATTGCTTCTCAGCCCAGCTAACAAGAGGCGCAACTGGGGAAAGTGCACTTCAAACTTTGACTACGTTCATACTTGACTAGAGATTCTTTTAGACTAAAATTGCACGATCTTTCACTACACATTCACAGCTCGATAACGGAGTATAATACTTTTACGAGTCTGCAAAAGTTACGTTCAAATCTTGAGTAAACTTACTTTCCTACCTTTTAGTGTGGCGTGCTACAAAGCATTTCTGCTTTCCTAGTACTTATTGACAGTACTCTGTTTTCCTAGTACTTATTGACAGTACTTACTTCATATAGTAATGTTATAGTCGATTTGACTGTCTACTGAAAGCAAACCTAAAAATAATAATAAGCTAAACTAGACAGACAGACAAAACTCTTTATTTACACAATTTAAAAAAAAAATATTATTTTCACATATACGACAAAAAAAAAGATTATAAATTAGCGGCCTTATCACCCATGGCGATTTCTTCCAGGCAACCTTGACTAGACCGACAACGTAGCTTTTTCTAACTATACTTATACAAAAAACTCGGTCGAAAGTCGTTTGCGCATGAGGTCTGCATTTCAAATCAAATCAATATTATTTAGGTAGCTTAGTGAGACAAAACTTACGCTACATACTATAAATAAGTAAGTTCGTATAGGCCGAGAGTTTTTAGAGGCCTCTTACGAACTACTGGGGTCCAGGACCTATAATTAATTTATATACATTTTATACAATACCACTTATGAGAATAATGATTTTCGGAGCTTTGAAATGTAGAGAATAACTAAGTCACCCTTAGTTTAGAGTCTAAGCGCGGCTAGTACTTTAAAGATGTATCATCTTTTAACAAAGTTAATTATTTATGTTAGGGGAGCCGAGGGTAATGGGAGCCAGCGGGTAATTGAAGCGATGCGCCTAGGGACTAAACTAAAGGTCCTATTCACTGGGTTACCACCTAGGCGTGTTTGTCAGACGGCCGCCGTGTTCCCCTGCTACGCTAGGCTCACCAACTCCAGACAATATTATGTGACCATAGGCGCTTTTCCATTGTATAAAACGTAACTTATAAAAAATACAAAGCTTCAAAAGAAAATGATATGTTTGTTACCATGAAACCTGTTTTATTTTATAGCTAATGTTATCAATTTTGTGTATACGTATCAATCGTTACAAGTTTGATTCAGGATGTTATTTTACATTTAGGTAATCAGAGCTTATTTGATCTGATGAAATCTGAATGACTCTAAAACCAGTATGAAAGTGACTTGGACTATTTAAACCTGAGACAATGCTGTCAAAAGAATCGATGTAAACAAACATATAGTTATTTTTGAGTCAGACTTAATGATGAAGTAGCTCCCATTGGACTACACATATGGAAATTTATAGGCTCTCATTTCCTGCAAATTGGGGTAATGCGAGCGATGCTGTTTTTATTTTATTTTAAAGACTATTTATGGCCAAACGCGTAGTAATTTAGCAATGACGTTGTAAGTAAATCATAGTCATATATGTAAGGATTTATTTTCTGATCAAAAGTTCCTCAAGTATGCATAAAAATTTGCCTTTTAATGAACTTTTCCCTTAGTAGGCCCCAATTCCCCCCGCCACCCCTAATATTACTTTAATTCGGAAACAAAATCATGTCTCCGGATAAAAATACGATAAAAGTAACTGTAACAAATATTGTTCCACCAAAGCAATAAGTACATCAGAACAACAAAACCAAAGAACCTCAAGGGAATGTGTATAAAAAACTGATTCAGGTTACTTGCAAGTAGGTCACTGTAACGGGGTAACGAATGAGATACCATCAAATAAATTGATACAGACAATGTACAATACTCATTCGGTTTGATCGGTATAGTTATTTCGAGCTGCGGAACTTCCATTTTAAGGTTGAATACAGACAGATTGATCAATGACCGAGATTATGGACGATGTTTTGAGTATTATTCTATGACGTCTACTCACAAGGTAGACCTCTTTTACTCACAAAAGCCACAGAAATAGGCGGTATTTTGTGAATATACATCCACATTACAACAAATTCCTCCCAAACAGATATTTTACAAATCGAAAACTTGATCTACTTGATTTGCAACTGAGACGTCAATAAATTGCAATTATATTATAAATAGAAAGAAATTTAAAATTCGTTGAATATGCATGTACAATACACAATACTCTAAGATGATTTGCTAAAAATAAAGAACATATATAAAGTAGTATGAGTTGGTGAGTATTGTACCTACCGTTTAAACCGATTTTCTAGCAAACAACGCCTTTTTAGCTAATTATATAAAAATCGGTTTTTTGTTAGGGGACTGCAACACCATACACGCGAAAAAGAACTCAAAACATTATTTGAAAAAAATGTGGTTATTTTTTTTGCATTGTTAACAAGTTAAACAGCTTAGTATCTTTATTAATTGTTACTAATATCATAAACCCAAAAGTGTGTTTGTTGAGAAAAGAGTCAGATATATCAATAAAAACTGACTCCAAACAAAGCTATGGCTATTAGTTACTATAGACTGATATATACGAGCAGGTACTGTTATCATCGATTGGCCATTTTTCTCTGTTATACCTACTTATTTTTGTACATACATAACATTCAGACACACTACAGAGCAAACATCCATGTTCATCACAAAAATGCTTGCCCCGTGTGGGAACCCAATCCACGCCTCTTTGACCCAACTCAGGGTTACTAACCACTGGGCCAGTGAGGGAATAAATGGCTTCACTCCTTTCGACTTCATCCCATTGTACCGCGTAACCTAGAGCTCGGCCCTCGTAGATTAAGGCGTCGGATCTTGGAGTTCGATAATGCACAAATGGTGTAGCTGTCAAAGCACAATACATGTAGCCCACGGCAACTATTGATGATTTGCATCCGCCTGTAGCCTGTGGCTGGTCAATATTCTACTGCGTCATCATCATTACCAGCCTACTTTGGAATTCTCAGAATACAAGATGACGATGAGTTTCTAGACGACGGGTACATTCTAGGATATCATCATATTGTAATTATGTGTTACGACAAATCATTATTTAGGGTCTAAATGGGAAAACGCGAAAAAACTCAGCTAAATATTTCATATATTATGTCGAGAGCTAGCAAACTTTTTGTGTGAAACATCTAATTATATTCACGATTTTTAATATCTTTATTTGGGAACTAATATGCCACAGAGAAAATAAAACAGTTACAGAGATAGACAGTTACGCGCAGCTTGCAGCGAACTTCACATCCGCCAACTTGCATGATTCGGTCCATACAAGTCGTTAGATGTGAACTTATCATCGCATCGCAATATCCGATCCTGACTAAAGCTCGCATAAAGCTGCGCGTTGATTGTATTTCGTGCAGCTTGAAGTTAATTTCACTTCTGCTGACTTGTATGAGTTCGAAAAGTCATCAAACTTACGATATTATTCCTATATACTACGGGACTAATCATGCACTAAAATTACGACATAACTAAATACCTCACCATCCCGACGTTTCGACAGAGTTGCTGCTGACTTGTATGAATTCGAAAAGTCATCAAACTTACGATATTATTCCTATATACTACGGGACTAATCATGCACCAAAATTACGACATAACTAAATACCTCACCATCCCGACGTTTCGACAGAGTTGCATCGATCGTGGTCACGGCTAGGGTCCATTACCCGTGACCACGATCGATGCAACTCGGTCAAAACGTCGGAATGATGAGGAATTTATTTATCTCGTTATTTTAGTGCGCGATTAGTCCCGTTGTATATGAGAATAATTTGTTCAAATATCTCTTATTTTCGGCGAGAGTTAAAAATCGGCAACGATATCACATTTCATAAACGTTCTCTTGAAATGGCAGTGAGCAGGGCACATGGCACGGAAAACTGATGGATGGCCGATAGATTCGAAAACTTCTCGAGTGGAGACCACGTACCGGCAAGCGCAGCGAAGGACGTCCACCCACAAGGTAGACGGATCACCTCATTAAGATTGCAAAATCGTGCTGGATGCAAGCCACTACCAACCAGTCGTATTGGAGATCTTCAGAGGAGGCCTATGTCCAATAGTGTACATCCTATGGCTGAAATCAGACGTTCTCTTAGGTCGTTTTTATAAAAGTAGGTCAAAACTACGCTCGTAAGTGAAAACACCGCCTTGAGCAAGATGTTCATTTATGATTTGCAAATAATTCATGGAGCCCTTGATTTTGTACGTTTTGTTTGCGGTCATGCAGAACTAACCCTTGGGAAATTAACCTTCGACGAATAAAGGCCGTACAGGTAGAAATGGTTTATTAAGTAAGTATGCTATTCCTAAAGGAAATGAAATCTTTATTAAAAATCTAGTGATTTAGGAATCACAAATTCCTTTTAACTTGGTGTAATGTCAAAATTTAAACGCTCTTTTCATAATTTGCGTTTGCGAATTATTTTAATAGGTTAGTCATATTTTATTTTATAAATTCAAAGCTTGTTAATCTGAATAAAATGATTTCAATTCATCCATCCATCAGCCATAGGACGTCCACTGCTCTACGTTGGCCTCCCCCATAGATCTCCAATAACACCGGTTGGAAGCGGCTTGCATCCAGCGTGATCCTGTGGTCTTTATGAGGTTATCGGTCCACTACGCCACGTGGGATGAAGTACAATGTTGAGATTTCCGGTATGTGGTCTTCACCCGAGAACATTTCAACCCCATCGGTCATCAGTCCATCGGGTTATTATGTACCCTGTCCACTTCCATTTCAAATTGCTAAATTGCATGCCGGGCTATGTCGGTAAATTTAGTTTTTTATTTGTTTCCTCATTTCTAATACGATCTCGCAGTCTGCATCTCATGTCCAACCAGATAAAATGAAATTAAATAAACTGTAGAGTTTCGTCCTCTACTGAATGTGCTTCCATCATCATAATCTCCATACGTGCATTCAAAAGAATGGGGTTAAAACTGCTCTAAAATTTTGGAAACCGCCGTTTTACTTAATGTATATAAATTACAATAAATTATAATTGTTATACTCATAATGTTTTCCTTTTTCTTGTAACTGAAATCGGAACTGCCAATGATAATTCTAGTACCTTCCAATTACTAACTAATAGAACGAGTAATGTTGTTCTAGATACGAGTAAGCCTCTACAAAAACAGAGAAGACAAAAAAGTTTTTCAATCCAAATCGTTCACAGTTAGACAGAAAAACACAACGAAGTGAAAGTAATAGGACTTATTTTTCCTAAAGTACGGACCTCTGCAAAAGAAATTACCGCAAAAATTATATAGATTTCTATCTGCTGAATTGTATGAAATAAACATTAGCTGCCGAGGCAGGCCGGCTTAAGAGTACTTCCAAAAGTTCTTATATAGCGTGTTCGCCGTCCTAATGGGCGAGACCAAATTGCTGACAAATAAATATAATGCCACCGACAGAGGAAAACGAAACTGCGGTAAGTAGCAGACACGTTAAGTTTTCTTTAAAGTGGGTATCGCTTTTCGTAGGTAGGCCAATGTTTAGCAGTTGACTTTTACACCGACCGGTACATTACAGAACCTACTGTAACTTTAGAAATGAAATTTTCATAACGCATCTAGTCATAAATACTTACAATAATTATTTTTCACAAAAAATGGCAAAACCGCCTTCCATCTTGTACAATATTCGAATATTTCGCTCAAATTGTTTACATTATTCTTAATTTATCAAAAACGGCTTAGCCGATTTCTGTAAAATTTAAATGGCACAATCTCGGAAGTATACCCTTTTGAACTAAAAAAGAATTTTTCGATTCGGTTCACAATTGGCGAAATTATCGATGTTCATCTTGTACAAAATTCAGATGTTTCGCTCGAATTGCTTATATTATTGTTGGTTACTTCAAAAACGGCTCAGCCGATTGCTGTAAAATTTAAATGGAACCACTTCGGGAGTATACCCTTTTGAAATAAAAAAGAATTTTTCGATTCGGTTCACAATTGGTGAAATTATCGATGAACATACACAAAAAAAACATACACATGAACATAGAACCTCCTCCTTTTTGGAATTCGGTTAATAAATAGATATAAACTTAAAATTACACTATTTAAACAAATCTCAAAATCATCTTGATCGGATTGTTTTCTAAGAGATATAATCTAAGCTTTTCAAGATCAGATTGAATAACTATCTTCTTGGTCTGCGTGCTTCATCTTCGACCACAACGTCTCTTACCATCAGGCGAGTTGGTGGTCAAGCGTGGACTTATTCGCGTTAAAAATAAATCTAATTAATTTTATTTTCAAACTAAAATTATACCGCTTCATAATCAGTCTATTCTTTTGGGTCCTATTATGTACAGTCATACACCTCAAACTTGGAACACCTCTCTTTTTTGCCAGAGAGCCATCAACTAGTACTCGTATTCTTACACTACGTAACACACACAAAGGTATAGTAAAAGCAGAGGCAGCTGTGAAGTTAGCTATAAGTTGCAAGAAACTAGAGATTGCAACCCGGTATGTTTCTCAACCAGGCCGGGCCCGGTCGCGTTCGTCGCCAACCCCGGGACGGGACGGGACGGGACGGGACGGGACGGTTTTTGGGTTCTTATTCTTAGGATTCACGCGTACGTGTATTGTCACAGTGAACTTGGCGCCATTAAAATCTAACCAATGAGAGCGCAGCTGCGCGCGCAGGGCCAATCAGGAGCGAGCGCGCGATGTTATAATGAGATTTTACGATATCGATGTGGATATTATAACATCATGTGAAATTGCTTAAATTGAGTGTTTTGTTGTCTGCTCTATAACAGTAGTCATTATAAGTCAAGTATTGGAAACATAAGTAGAATGTTACAACATTAGTGTAGATAAAGTATTTTATGAAAATGTTCTACATATTCATAGAAAAAAACAATGATTCAAGGTTTATATTTAATTCAAACTGGCTTATGAACAATTATCACAAGTATCACAACATTCAGTCCCAACTCTCACTCCAGTCACAATTAACACAGAATTTATTACTTATACGAGTACTAATGGATCATATTCATGTTGTAGGACAAATTTTCGAAAAACATAAGGAATTTAACGTCTCATTATGCTGTTGCTTCGTAGATTACAACAAGGCATTCGATTCAATAGAACATGAAAGTATTAGGAAAAGTTTGAAAAATCATGGAGTTGAAATTAAGTAAGGTCAACCTGGGCTAAGTTGTCTATATACGGGGCTAAGGCGTCGAATCCATTCATCGTACGAATCGCGTTCTTTAGAACTACTCGTGCAATCTGTTTTCTATATTTGGCACTAAAACTTCAAAAATTCACCAATAGATGTCGTAACCGAGCCCATTGTTTTCAGTAATCACCATATTTATTTTTTTCGTTTTATTTGGATGCTTCCTGGTTGCCAACACGTGTTTGTGAATCCTTTTAAATCTCCGATTCTTATAAAACTATCTATGTTTCTTAGCTGTTAGTACTATTACTGTTTTATTATTATGTTTGTTATGACCAAATACATATGATACTCAAAGTATTGTGACGCATTAGCCCCGGTTGTCCTTACATCAGAATCCTAAAAAAATATTGAGACAAATAGCTCTGCGAAGATAAAGCAGGAGAAAGAAGGGAAAGAAAGAAATAACATAAAAGTAAAATCACAGAATAAGCCCTATTACACAGGGCACAGAAGGAGCCTCTTCATACAAACCAAGACTTGGAAATGTGAAAAATACATTTTGTACCATAGACAACTTTTGAGTGAACTTACCACTTCAAAAGTGATTACCCAATTTTGTAGGGGAAATATTTACAAATAGAATTATTAAAAAGAAGTCACATGACTAAAAACAAAGCGTATGTTAACAACAATGCTATGTCGAGTCTCAGCAATAAATAAAGAACGGAACGACATTTTCGAAAAAAAGTGTTGGTTGGATCTTTTTCGCTTGATTGGTTCGAAATAAAAGGCTACTTTGATGTTAATGAAAATTTTTGATCATATTCACACATATTTACATATTGATAAATAGTCACGTAATGACTTATTACAATGAGTTGTCTAAAGTTATTGTATCCGGCATTGAGTTATCACTAAAGCAGTATTCGGGAATATAATAAAATTATAAACAACTTAAAAAAATTGACAGCTGCTTGTCATTACATGCTACGACATATGGAATATGCTAGTCTGTCTTCCTGTCTGTCTGTCAGTTTGCGTGTCTTTTTTATGAGACTAGGTGACGAGATGAAAAACTAAAACAATATCTTACATCTAACTACTATTTATACTACAACTTAATAAATGGCTACCAATACCAACAGTGGCCAACCTTTGAAGGGCTACTTTTCGTTAAACATTTATCTTTGATGCGAAAATGCACAGAACAAATTGTCGTTTCCAAAAATAATTTATTTTACTTTGGCGAACTACTTTTATCCACCGATCGGCCCAAACTGGATCTCTAGGAAATCTAAACAAAATGTATGGGGAAATTACAAAAATAACTTGTGGCAACACTGAAATAACTTTGAAATAGGGATTTCAAAATACATGATGAAAAGAATCGATTCCTAAATTTATTCGAGTATAGCATGACGTCATGATTTATCAGATGTTAAGTTGGACTGGCAATGAAATTTGGATTAATCTATTCACATCTTGATTATTTGTAATCGATGGACATTTGCAATATAAATACGTTATATCGTTAATTCCAGAAGTTATCGACAAAAAGTCAATAACACTAGTATTAAATAACAGCTGGCAGCCTTAAGTACCGATAAATTCGATCGCTTCTCTTCCAGAAATAAAAAAAACCTTATTTTATTCGTGAACCTTAAAAAATACATACAGACGAACATAGAACCTTCTCCTTTTTGCAAATCGGTTAAAATATGAACACATCATGTGAAACACAAATCGATCCGCTTCGTTGTGTTTAAGAATTGCTTCATATTGTTAAATCGATCTAAAACCAGTAGTTCGGCCCACATTGACCTTGCGACTTTATTCCTTTAATTACATCGCCGGCCGCCCGGGTCAAAATCAATTTTGACCTTAAAGTAAATCGATTTGACGAGTCATTATTCGATCTCATACAGACATTATCCGACATTCCTAACTGACCATAGAGAAATTTTCCACTCTGTTTACATTTTCAAATGATTTAATTTTATTTATTTTGCTTGTAAATCACAAAGATATTTATTACTTACCGGTGGTATGTGACAGTGCTTTTCGTTTTTCTTTTGAAACCGTGTAATTTCGGCAAGATGAAATGGCGCAGTTCACCATATTTACCTCGTTGCTTTGAGATGCGACCGCAACTCCAGTCTAATGTAGACTAGTTATTGGATTGGTGGATTTCTCTACGATTGGTTGATTTTGATCGGCGACATTTCATTTTGTACGATTAGGTGTCTATCTTTAAGGTCGCTGAGTAAAATTAACAGACGTGTTTGCCAAGGTGATCCGCTATCGCCTTATATTATATTTTACTGCCGTTTAATAAGAAATATTTCGTAAATTAAAATGGGATCAATACGGGCTAAACATTAATGGTGAACAACTAATACACTTAACCCTTAATCACCTACCACCTATTTTTGTAAAGTAACCACCTACCTGCGGTCTTGGAGACCGCTTATTTATAAACATCTTAAATGCGGGTACCACATTATTAACAAAACATTCAAATTACTAGAATACTTGTTTATACTTTAGTGAATAATAATTTTAATTATTACTGTGAGGAAACTTGCATGTCTGATAGACTTTCATATTCTTGAAGGTGCATCCATTCCGTTGGAATTTCATATAGTATGATATAATAACAAAATCTTTTTGCAATAAAGAGAAGGGACATCAGTAGTAGATAGTAGAACAGTTTTACACACTTGCCAACAAAAAAATATTTTTTTTATTTAATTTTTCGTTTATGTTTGTTACTTACAGCAGTTTCATTTTGTGCTATCTGTAACCGCTTTCACCACAACGTTAAATGTAATTTCTTCTACGAACTTGAATATAAATGATTAAATTGAAACTGTATAAGTGAATATTATTTGTAATCATTTGGTATTACAAGTTCAAAATCTTTATTAACGTGATTATTCAATTACTAGGAGATGATGACTTCTTAAGGATTTCCTTTCATATTTTTCAAATAGGCATGATTAAGAGTAAATGAAATTACTTCTTAGAAGTCTTTATTACAAGACACTGAGATAACAATTTCTATAAGTGCCTTTTTGTAAGATGCTATTTAGAACCGCTACAAAAAGTAGTCGTTGTCAGTTTTTCTTGATAAGGCACTGCTTATTCAGTCAGTTTTTAGTCTTTACAATAAGCGACTTTTTTACTACTACGTACTTTTATTTTTCTTTGAATTAGGCACATACACTAGATATTCTCGATAGCAATCTTGTTAAGTTTGTAAAACAAAAATAAAGATAATGATTTTCAGTGGGCTGCCGGTCACGCATAGCCTTAGGCATTTTGCTGAATAAATATAATCGGTCAAGTGCGAGTTGGACTCGCGCACGAAGGATTCCGTACCGTATGGAAGCCTCTCTTAATATATTTTAATTTAATTATTTATTTTTGAAAGGAATATACAACTTAATATTCTGTGAATATTTAAACCATTTTCCTGTTGCCGTTATTAAAACCGAGCAAGAAAAAAAAAACACTTTTCGTGAATATTAATATTATTTTGATTTAATAATTAATTTTAAAGTGAATATTCAACTTTATATCGTGTGCATATTTTAAGCATATACCTGACACCGTTATTAAAATCAACCGAAAAACGACTCAAAATTCGGGTTTGTTGTATGGGAGCTCCCTTAATTTTTTTTTGTTTTTATTTCCTATTGTCCTGTTTTTATAGCGGCAACAGAAATCCGTCATCTGTGAAAATTTCAACATTCTAGCTATCACGGTTCATGAAATACAGTCTGGTAGTACTGGCGGACAGACAGACGGACAGCGAAGTTTTAGTAATAGGGTCCCGTTTTTACCCTTTTGGTACGGAACCCTTAAAAGCAGCTCCTTTTATGTAAGCCCTTTCTCGTGCCACATGCTAGTGAACTTCAGAAAGCAACGATTTATGTTCTGTAATGTAGGCAAGAATAGATTTCACATCGTAACTTATGGCTACTAAAAATGATTGCGGGTTATGAAGATAACAATCGGAAATAAAATGCGTGCTTTTGGTCGAGACGGAAGAATTATTCCGAATATGTTTTTTATTCAGTTTTGATTTTTCTATCGACGTCTTCTAAAAGACTTGGTTTTAGTTTGATATATAATCTAGTTTTTTTTTTAAGTATTCAGTCATTTATAGTATTCTTAATAGGTAAAATGACATTGTAACCAGGGGCCTCATCGTGTAAGCGCTCTGACGTTCGGTTTCGCTTTTTCTCCTGCTCGAGCCAGCTACCCACGCCACAAGGGCGAGCGGGAGGAAAAGCGAAGACGAACGTCAGAGCGCTTACACAATAGGGCCCAGTGTCCTTAGCATACAAGACCACGACAAGAGTTTATCGATGTGTGTAAAGGTGACAGATATATGCTTCATCATAACTCTGTCACGTTCTGACACGTCGATAGTATAATTTTATGGTCCTTATGCTAAGCCCGCAGGTCTGGATTTGAAGTTCTGGAGGTCTCGGGGCAACATAGGATTGGAGACCCCTTGGTCACAAATTATTTTCTAAACAAAATTACAAATTTTTCTTTTTTTTTTTCAAAGAAAAATATTGTAATTTTCAACATTTAACACACATATTGTACACGCTAATTGGTTAAGTTTGCTGCAACCATTATTGTTCTGCACCAATACCAAAGCGCCGCCCGCGCCAGCGTCGGGCTGTCAGTGTCACGGGTCACCTGTCAGCGGACTGTCAGGCGACCCCCGCCAGACGACATCTCTCCGGCATTCTAAACAACGGTTTCTCTCTCGGTGATTTTGTGCGCGGTCAGCGGCGGCGGCTCGGATATTATTTGGTAAGTACAATATTGATTGTACCTAATTTTACTTATTGCGTGTATGTACATTTTGCTTTACAGTCCACTAGCTATCGCGGTAACACAAATTGTACAGGTTATCAAAACACTTGCGATACAATGTATAAAATATACTTAAATCTTGTTTTTACTAGAATTATCTGAAACTAAATTTTAGCGTTACCACAAGGAACCTTCCGTACTTGTTACACCACAGTATGGAAAAAAAAACTTTCTTCGTTTATGTAGAAAGGTTTCCCCTAAACCCGGCCCTGATTGTAACTCTGTACTTAGAAGTTAATTATGCACTGAGCTTCATATGTTGTAATGTTACAAACGGGGAAGCCGTTTGCAGCACCACAAGTTAAAAGAGAATTGGAGAAGAACCCGTAATGTAGCAAGCGGGGAAGCCGGTTGCCGCACCACAGGTTAAGAGACTTCAGAGAAACCTAACCGAAGAGTCCTACCTAGTGGATAGGATTCCTAACGGTTCGGAGTGAGGAGATTAAAACAGAAAACTAACCTTAGTATTTACACATTTATTTACACCAGACACACACTGCACTTATAGTCTATACGTTTTTCTTGAAGCGAATAGAGAGAGAATTTTGTAAAGAGTCCGTGGAATGTTAGCCTAACAGGGGAGGGGTAGCACACAAAGAAAACACACTGGAGGCTGGCCGAGGTTGGAGCGAAGACAAGCTGGACTCGCCGATAGACGTAGCGCCAGCAGGGTGCTGGAGATGGAAGCGCCTGTAGCGCCAGCTGTGCATTAGCGTGTATACGCCCGTGGTGTTGTGGCGCTTGAGGTGGAGGCGCATGTGCGCTAGCTGGGCGCTAGCGTGAAGACGCCCATGGTGTTGTTCTGGCGCTTGAGGTGGAATCGCCTGTAGCACTCGCTCGGCACTCCAAGGTAAGTGGCAAGGTCAGTGGCCCCAAAAGTTGAGGTCCTCCTGAAACAAAGTCAAAGAGACCGAAGCCTCGCGAAGAAGAGTTACCAGACGCTCATGCTGTCTTCTCTGCAGGACTCGTCACCACGTTCAAAGATCACACGTTAACATGTATACTTTCTTAAAAATACCACAAGTCATGCACCATCTTTCGTGTCTCTTTCATGACTTCCTTCTGCAGACTGCCCAATTTTACAAAACAAGGATCGCTGATCCTGTCAAAGATAAACATTTCAAAAATTTGAATAATTTCATATCTAGAATTATAAGTTGGCAGTGTTATCGTTGAAAGAGTCTGAATGTAGAGAAGCTAACAAAAAGGTTAGTTTCTCTACATTTCAGTCGATAACACCTTTGTTTGATAGGTAAAGCATCACCCGTATCAATCCGGTGTGATATCAGATTAGTACGACCCAAATGACCCTTTTCTTCAAAAGAAATCGATTTAAAACGTTCAATCATAGCCTTAGCTATTTCACTTTGATTATTAGATAGATGGTTAAACGAAGTAACCTTATTTTCAATAGAACAAGACACAAGCTCCTTATTTTCAGAGTTAACTTCAAGAGAAAGTATTTTAGGTGTTAAGTCAAACTTTTCCCAAAAATCCCAACCAAGAATTAAGGAAGGGTAAATATCAGGGAAGACGAAAGCTTTAATAAATTTTATCCGATTATTAAATTTGATCGGGAGATGAAAGTAACCCAATGACGTTGATTTTTGTTTATTAGCAACCATGACTTGAAATGATGATTTGTATAACTTGAAACCTAACTTTAAGATATCCTTATGAGAATTGTTACCTAAAATAGTAATACAACTCCCACTATCTAATAAACCCGAAAAAGATTGTTCATTAATAGATACATTAATAAAAGGTCTATTAAAATCTTTTTCTTTGTCATAAGACACAGCAGTTGTCTTATAACAAAACATAAAATTTCGAACCGTATTCAACCATTGCTGCCAATCATTAGAATCGCTGTAAGATTTAGAATCATCATTCAAGTCATTATTTAGTTTTTTTGATTTAAAGTAACGGAGCACTTAGGACAGTCTGTTACCTTTACCCCTTGTAGACCACATTTGAAACAAACCAAAGTCCTTGGTTTAGTACAAGTTTTTAAGGAATGGCCTGTGACTCTACAACGTGGGCAGAAATTATAGAAATTAGGCGTAGGAATTGTCTGCGGTTGCGAGTTTAAGGGGTGAGATTCCTTAACGACTTCACTTGCTTTCAAAACATTTTTAGAAAATCCAGAAGTTGAGGGACGATAGTTAAAATCCTTTGCCCAGGAAGCATCATTATGGAGAGGTTCGTGAAAACCAGTACCGACTCGTAGTCACACCATATTGTCACACCAGTATGACAAACAGGATTTATTTTCTTGTTTGTCACACTACTGATTTTTCAACAACATGTATACAATAAGTGCTAGTGCTGTACCTTTATTATAAAGTCGGTTTGCTGACTTTCGTTTTTGCTGACTATTTTTTACTTTTAGTTATATTTCTGCCGAATTTTTTATAATTACGTAGGTAGGTATTTTCACCATATTTTCTTTTCTCAACAAAAATAAAATAAAACTAGTACAAATGGAACAACATGTTGTATTTGTAGTAAGTAGTGCAAGCTATGTTGTGTCATTAATACTTATGCTAATGCAACCTTATCTAGTACTGGCCAGTTACAAGCGCAATGCTTTAAATATTAAAATGACAGTCAAACGTCAAAAGAAATAATTTTCACATTTAATCATCAACAATTTTTCTAATTGTGCATACATTTCTCATTCGCTTTATAACATGGATTTTTGTATTTTGAATAGGAAACGTGGACAAGTGTTGTTATTTAAGCAACACCAATACTATAAACAAAAAGTTTATAAAAATTTATCTCACATATGGTTTTGTCGCAACCGTCGTAACAGTATAAAGTGTTCAGGTTCGGTCACAATAAACGTAAGTACCTACCTATTTATGTATAATAATATCTATATACTTACGTATACGTATTATCTATGTTACGAGTATGATGCCTCGAACGGTTAGCTTAAGCACCTACCTACATTGTCATCTCATTTTTTAATTTTTATATTAACGGACTTATTCTAAGTCGTAATCTATCGGACTCACATCAACGTCTTGAAACATGGTCGTTTAACTTCACAGGGAGAACATGTTGTAAAAACAGTCGAGCACAAGAATACATGTCAACCAGATGAGAACGAGAATGAAATAGCAATTTCGATACACAAAATACATGAAGTAGCTAGTACTTCTGCGGAGCCAATTACAAAAATCTATGAGAAACATATAAGACCTTTAAAAGAAAAAGGGTTGAAAGTACCTCAATTTGATAGCGTAAAGTGCAGCCTTTACAATGCACGAAAACGGAAACTAAACGTCAGCAAGACCGTTTTTAAACATATTGAAGAAGTACAAGTACCCGCGACATTTGAGAAATTTCTCGTTGCTGACTATCAGTATGAGCAAACTAGACTATTAATATACTGTTCTGAAGAAGCAAAGACACTATTAAAAAGTGCGAAAGAATATTTTGTAGATGCGACATTTAAGAGTTGTCCACAGCCATTTCCACAATTGCTTTCCATCCTCGGCGAATTGGGGAGCACATCTCAAACAACTTCCGTTATACCGCTAATAGGTACATGTGCTTATGAGTGACAAAAAAGAGTCGACGTACGCTGCATTGTTCGACATCCTAAAATCTAAATTTCCCGATTGGTGTCCCACAGTTTTCCACGCAGATTTCGAGATTGCTGTAGCAAACGCCTTAAGATATTTTTTTCCACATTTATCGATAAAAAATTGTTACTATCACTATTGTCAAAGCTTATGGCGAAAAGCGAAATCAATTGGTTTGAAAAACAAGGTAAATAAAAGAATTGTGGGTTTATGTACGGCATTGCCGCTAACTCCATTAGAACTGGTCAAAAACGGATGGGAGTACATAAAAACAGAATCTAACGAATTGAGTGGGGAAAAAATTAAACAGTTCACAGCATACATGGCCCGACAGTGGCTAAATGATGAACAATATATCGCCGACTGGAATGTAGTTGGTCAAAGGCACAGAACCAACAACGTCTGTGAAAGTTGGCACTCCCAATTAAATAAAAAGATAAATAAAAACTACGTAACCATACTAAAATTATTAACAGTATTATTCAATCAAAGGGAAATTAATATCCAAAAAAAAAGAAGGGTCGACCAAACTGATAAAGATAATTTAATAATTTCCTGCCAACTAAAACTTTTAAATGGTGAAATAACATTGGGACATTTCCTTGAAACATTGCGATAAATAAATAAGCTAATACTTATCTTGAATGTTTTTTACTTTCACAAATTAAGTAGTATAACTAGGACAGCACTAGTTAGGTTAAAGGGTGCGGAAAAATCAGTAGTGTGACAAACGAGAAAAAAAATCCTGTTTGTCATACTGGTGTGATAATCTGGTGTGACTACGAGTCGGTACTGGTGAAAACTAGAATTCTTATCCATACAATTCTCATACAATTGACAAACATTAATCAGCTCGTTAAGAGTTTTTACTTCCTTCAAAGCTACAAAAATCGAATAACAAGGTCGAATGTTACGCAGAATCATCTGTAACTTTTCTGCATCTGGTAACTTTGTTTGTAGGCGGGAAAACATACCCGATATTATCGAAACAAAAACGGCTATTGACTCGTCTTTTCCTTGAGTTCGCTTACGAATCGCTTCCAAGAGTTTATAATCGAAGTCAAATTCACCAAAGTCTCTAATCAACAAACTTTTGATTTCATCCCAAGACAATGAGTCATTTTGAGAGATTTGAAACCTAAGCCAATGTAAAGCATCACCTTTAAAGATTTCAAAAGCATGTTTGACAATACTTTCATCAGAAATGCTTTTAGATCGACGGAACTCTTCCATCTTTTGCAAGAAAGAGCGAGGGCATGATTTTCCATCATATGTCAAACTTTTAAAATCAACCATGACATTAGAATGAGAGACTTGAGTATTCTTTGTTAAAGCATTGACTAAGGTAAGCAACACTTCCTGTGGTAGAAGTATAGATTGTGTAGAATTCGAAGTGCTCTCCTGTATTGTAGGTCTATGCGGAACAGAATCAGCCTTAGAGAATAGTATCTCAGGTTGATGATCTCTATGTTCAGTTCGGGGCGAAACCGAAACTGATCCAGAGGGAGAATCGTCATAGTCTTGAGTATTATCAATACTCGGTAGATGCTCGAAGTTGCTATGAACTGCATCGAATCTTTTCCTAATTGAAAAAAAATCGCTCCTTAAAACTTTGTAGTTTTGCTTTAAGGATTCTTCAGAAATCGTTGAAACGTCAATACGATCAAGACGAAAATGAGTATGATTCAAAAATGATTCAACCTTCTTAGTTAGCAACCTATCCGGAGAAGACTCTAACATTGAAACTTTATCCTTGATATACTTCAAAGTCTTTGACACTTGATCTAAGTCAACTGACACTGAGAAAACCGACTTGGAAATGACTTCAGCTGGTTTCAGTATAGAAAGTCTCTCCAATTGCTCCTTGAGAGAGGAAACACTCCCTGAAGGTGTTTCATGACGAATTGAGATCTCATATTCAAGTTCAAGTTTGTTTAAATGAGAATAAACGATGTTTTTAGCCATTTTTTGTAAATCTAATAGGTATTAGATTAAAAATAATAAGATACGACGTATTACCAAAGATAAGAAAGAAATATTAGTTAAAAAATAGTATTAGATCAATTAACTAAAATACAATTGAACTTACACATCTGAAATATTACTAAATTAGGGTTAGTGAGAACATGAGCATAAAATTCACATGAGCAAATCTCGTTCAACAAAAATAAGGTAAAAAAAACACCTAGTACCTTGAAACGTATTGTGAATGTAGGAATACTTCAGCTGTAAGCCAAGACAACTTACAACCTGCGTGTAACGTACACTGAGAGGATATTCTCCTCCAGCTCGTCGTATAGTCTTCCAAACCCCAACTTGTAGGTGACCGATAGGTTTAACACCTCCACGTGAAGAATGGATGTCGATTACAGTGGTAATCGGGTAGTAGTGCTTGTATGAGAGGGTGCGGTATTGTGTTGTTTAAATGTACTGTAGAGTCAAGGGAATAGTAATGACTGAAGACGTATGAGAGCAGAGAGAGACTCGCGGAATAATATACACGTAATACCAGGTAGTACTAGAATATAATTTATATACTAGGCCAAGTGTTGATATGTACTACTATGTACTACGAAGAGTGTTCAGCTGTAAGTTAGGTAACTTACAAACTGTATGTGACGTACACTGAGAGGATACTCTCCTCCAGCTCGCCGTATAGTCTCCCAAACCCCAACTTGAAGGTGACCGTTAGGTTTTAACACCGTCAAGCGAAGAATGGGTGTAGGTTACAGAGGTAACCAGGTAGTAAGTGACTGTATGTAGGGGTGCGGTATTTATGTAGCCTGTGTACTGTAAAGTCAAGTATAGAGTAATGTATGGAGAATTGAAGTACGATAACCAAAAGAGAATCCAAAAATACCTAAGGTGTAAGTGATGGGTGGATACTTGTGGAAGTATCGATTTAGAATTTAGGAAATAAAAGAAACAAGTAACAGTAAAATAAGAAAATATAAGTAGTCAGGGGTGGATTAGTAAAAAGGTCGGGCGCCAAACTGTAATGTTACAAACGGGGAAGCCGTTTGCAGCACCACAAGTTAAAAGAGAATTGGAGAAGAACCCGTAATGTAGCAAGCGGGGAAGCCGGTTGCCGCACCACAGGTTAAGAGACTTCAGAGAAACCTAACCGAAGAGTCCTACCTAGTGGATAGGATTCCTAACGGTTCGGAGTGAGGAGATTAAAACAGAAAACTAACCTTAGTATTTACACATTTATTTACACCAGACACACACTGCACTTATAGTCTATACGTTTTTCTTGAAGCGAATAGAGAGAGAATTTTGTAAAGAGTCCGTGGAATGTTAGCCTAACAGGGGAGGGGTAGCACACAAAGAAAACACACTGGAGGCTGGCCGAGGTTGGAGCGAAGACAAGCTGGACTCGCCGATAGACGTAGCGCCAGCAGGGTGCTGGAGATGGAAGCGCCTGTAGCGCCAGCTGTGCATTAGAGGCGCATGTGCGCTAGCTGGGCGCTAGCGTGAAGACGCCCATGGTGTTGTTCTGGCGCTTGAGGTGGAATCGCCTGTAGCACTCGCTCGGCACTCCAAGGTAAGTGGCAAGGTCAGTGGCCCCAAAAGTTGAGGTCCTCCTGAAACAAAGTCAAAGAGACCGAAGCCTCGCGAAGAAGAGTTACCAGACGCTCATGCTGTCTTCTCTGCAGGACTCGTCACCACGTTCAAAGATCACACGTTAACATGTATACTTTCTTAAAAATACCACAAGTCATGCACCATCTTTCGTGTCTCTTTCATGACTTCCTTCTGCAGACTGCCCAATTTTACAAAACAAGGATCGCTGATCCTGTCAAAGATAAACATTTCAAAAATTTGAATAATTTCATATCTAGAATTATAAGTTGGCAGTGTTATCGTTGAAAGAGTCTGAATGTAGAGAAGCTAACAAAAAGGTTAGTTTCTCTACAATGTTTTAAACTGATTTACCAGCGACGACCGAAAAATCTACTGTAAATTTATTTTTAATACATTTGTACGTAAATGAACAAAGTAATAATTTTACAGAAAACATGAAACTCGGCTGTAATATTCCACGTGTCTGAATATAAGTAACAAAAAAGCAAAAAACCTTACGAAATTTCCCATTAAGTAAAGTAGTTTCGACATTTCTTTGAAGAATAAGAATGAAAATACGAGTATACAGGCCCCATGGAGAAACGTCGGCTGTTATCTTATTCGTTATTTATTAAAATACATTTTTTTCGCAAAACGGCGAGATCTAAGCAGAATTTTAAATTGAAATATCATGAGCTTACGTGGAATTTAATTGGTCAATTATGTTTTTATTGAATTTTCTTACTAATTGTTACATTTTGTTCTACACTTAAGTATTTTATGCACTTTATTTTTGTACATTTTGCAATGAACATTTATACAACGCGATTTACTTTTCGCGTTATGTAAATGATTTTTTGCTATGTAGCAAATAATTGAAATAAAACGAAAAATGAAATGCTGTACGTACTTACTTACTAGGTATAATTATATGCATTCTTTGTAGATAATATATAATAGTCTTAGATAAAAAAACCTAACGTCATCTTTAGTTTTCGAAGTGTTTTTGAAGGTTGTATTATAAATTGAGTTAGTGCATTAGCAAATTTTCTTTAGCAAACATTTTCGAGAGTCCGTAAAACAAACTTCGCTGAAACATCGCTAAAAGTTTACTAACTATTATTGTTACTATAACACCTAAGTTTCACAGTCCACTTGTCGAATCTAATTCAAATCGAACTCAATACATTCTAAAGAACAACTACGCTTCTATCCCCGGGTAACTATTAACATTAAACCATCGAACATGGAAGAAACCAGAAAGATTCTTTAGATGTATTTGAATGAAGTGCGCTGAGTCCAAAGTTGACATTGAAAATACTCTATGCCTACTTTACTTTGAAAGACGGAGACAGCGTGCAACAACAGAAAGATAACATATTTTGTTTCAAACTAAGTACATGAAAATATTTCAATAGCCATACGCAAAGTCCGAAACGACACACAATATTTTGTTAATTTGCAACTTGCAATACCATCGCTGAGTTACATAAAATTGGAACTACGAGTATAAGATATTTACAACACAACGTTTAGACTTCGCCTAAACTACATAATACGGATCTATACAAAATAAATATAAACCGCTCTATTAGAGTAATTTTTGTAGCTTCACTTTTTTGGGCGCGAAGGTCCTTCTGGTTTTTCCGTGTTTGAGCCGTTAGCATATTCCTTAAGTGCTTTTAAAGGTACGTGAAAACACCATTACGAGCACACTAGGTAATTACAATTACTATGGAGCGTTGCACGGTCTAATACTATTCTCTTAAGCTCTTTAGTGCATTTATGGCGACTCTACTGCTGGCAAAGTTATTTTTATGGTGCAGTGCAGACACAATCAACTGCACTGCACATTCTGAGCAATGCAGCGATCACAGAGTAGTTTGACTAGTGTTCGTCAGGGACCACCGAAGGTCATAAGCATCATTCGGCACGGTATTATTTTGGATCGGTGGCATATTCAACTGGGTGCTACCGTGACTCAGACGACACGTTAAATTGCCCGGTTGTTTTAACCTGAACCTGGAAACATGGCTAGAAATAGTCATGTCAGGGATTTTCAGGAGGCTTATTAAAAACTCTAACACCAGGTCTATACGAACATTTAAACCTGTAATCAAAAGCGAATCTACTTTACGTACCTGAGTGTAACATTTTTAAATGCTAACAAAGAATTAATATTTCGTCAACAATTTTAATTTCAGTGAGCATTCTGATGATGATCACTTATAGTTTAAGCTTTCGATGTGTAGCGGACCAACTCTAATCATATTGTGAAAAATCTTCTTCATCGGAATGAAATTTTAAATTTTTGAAGTATGAGATGTTTGCCTAGCATTTTCCAATCGCTAGGTTTTCCAACATCCCACGCTATTGCGTCATCAATCTTAGCGTCGTCCTTTTTGTGACTGCTTTTGAGCGACGGAGAAACAGACAGGATCTCATGCGAACCGTCTCAGTACTGTTGATGGTTAAATTGTCTAACTTAATTAGGCACAAACATACAGGGCTGGATTTAAGGAAGGGTAACCGGGGCAACTGCCCGGGGCCTCCGCAATAGAGAGCCCCGCAATTGATTTAGAATTTTTTTTTTCTAGTTCCTTTCATTAAACACAAGCAAACAACTTTTTTCTTGATTTATTTGCGCTATTTTACATTTACTTACTTTATAGTTTTTTTTTTATTGATTATTTAAATGGGTCCTATCGGCTGAGCCGTTTTTGAAAAACCAACAATAATGTAAACAATTTGAGCAAAATTACCTATTCGAACTTTGTATACGATGGAATGCCGTTTTGCCATTTATTGCGAAAAATAATTACTAAATAGTTCTAGTCAAAAAAAAATTGTATTAGCTTAAGTGTGATGTATTGTACTTTGAAAAATTCTATTACCATAATGATCCTATGTATTTCAAGTTTCGTCCAGATTCGTTGAAAAATGTGGTCATCTCACGGCAGACGAAAACCAACATCTGGACAGACGAAAGCAATATCACCCTTTATAGGTAAAACGGAGATCTTCGCTGTCGCTCGATCAATTTTTCTACATCGAACCAAAATAACCGGAATGTGAACTCAATTCCATATACGAGTGTTTCTGGCTTCTGGCCATTCTGTTTCACCTACTCCAACCACAATGTTCGACATTTCCATAGGTATTTATCGGTAATCGGGCATTAATGGATTGGAGATAATATGCTTTTGAATTATTTGTTTGTTGTTGAATGTGATGGTAAATTTTATCTGCTTTTGATGCTTTTAAGTACGTCAAATGGGTTATGTATTTAAAATATATGAGAAATAATTTGTTATCTATAGATCTGCTGGATTAAGTAGTAAAATTAATTCTATGTACTAAGCCGTGGTGGTCTAGTGTTAGTGACATCCACCTTACAATCATGAGGTCGTGGGTTCTAATCCCGGTCCCGTACCAATGAGTTCTTTGGAATTTATGTACGGAATTTTAATACCACTGGCTTTTCGGTTGTAGTGTTGGGGGTGTGAGATAATGCACCGTAAATACCTGGATGCTTCCTTATTACGAAATCCGGGAATCCAGGCCAACACAAAAACACTGATATCACACAAAGTCAGTTTATTTACACTTCCAAGTAGGTAAACAATGTCTATATCTTAGAAAAGAAGTCTAATGATACACAATAAGTATTAAAAGCGGAAAGCGATTAATAAACACAATATTCACAAAAGAAAGCCGGACTCGAGACAAAAAGTTACCAACTAACTGTCGTAGTTTTTTTAAACTGAGGGTCGTCGCGCCGGTCGTCGAAACCGTGCAAAGGTTACAAGCGACGACCGCGACCCGACATTTATGTCGGAAGGTAATTAACATTGTAGATTTAGTTTAGGTAATAATGTTGTTGCTTCTAAGTTTTATTTAGTATTTTAATTTAGAATAATTAAGTTTAATATTGGTAAGTTATTAATGTAAGTTTTGTATAGGATAGATTTAAGTTACATAATAAGAAATTTAATAAATAATGGGGCATCGGCAAGTATGCCACAGTTCTCCCCTCCAGAGGCCGTCTTAGTAGCTAAGACGGACGATAGTAGTCAGGGAATCTAACTTGCCGTCCTGAGCGTGTCTTAGTAATTTTAAGTTTAAAGTTTTCTTCTTCGTTTTCGGGTGCTGCCGACTCCGTCTTCGAGAGCGGTTCTTCGGAGGTAAGTAAATATGCAGGTTTTACTCGTTCTATCGACACTGTCTGTTCTTTTCCTTTCATCAGTAATTTATATACTTTCTCTCCTCTCTCTAGTACTTTATAGGGTCCAGAGTATGCTGGTTGCAGAGGTCCACGCACGCTGTCATCTCTAACGTACACGTGGGTTGCAGAAGGTAAGTCTTTAAAAACAAATATGCTTTTTTTACAGTGCCTAGATGCAGGCTGTGGACGGACATTATTCATTAGCGAACGGAGTCGTGCTGTGAAATCCGTTATATCCGTAGTGTGAGTATTTTTGCAGGTTTCAAGAAAATCCCCCGGTAATCTCAATGTCTCACCATATAAGAGCTCGGCAGGTGAAGCTTGGATATCTTGTTTGAATGCAGTGCGCATTCCGAGCAGAACAAGTGGTAAGCTTTCTGTCCAATTCTGGTTATCGTGACACTTTATCGCCGTTTTCAGCTGTCTGTGCATCCTTTCGACCATTCCATTGCTGGCAGGATGGTATGCTGTGGTTCTGTTTCTTTGGAATCCAGCAAGTTCAGCGAGCTGTTTCATTAATGCGGACTCAAATTGTTTTCCTCGGTCTGTCACTACTTCCGTTGGGCATCCATATCTGGCAATCCAGTTAGCCACGAAAGCTTTCGCGACAGTCTCGGCAGTGATGTCGGATAAGGGTATTGCCTCAGGCCATCTAGTAAACCGGTCGACTGCAGTGAGGCAATAGCGATAGCCATCCGAAGGTGGTAGCGGGCCAATCAAATCGATGTGAATGTACTGAAACCTGGCGCGCGGTAAGTTGAAATTACCCAACGGTGGTGTCACGTGTCGTGTTATCTTAGTGGTCTGGCAGGCGTGGCATAATCTTGTCCATTCACGACAGTCTTTGTTAATGCCTGGCCAGACATATCTTTGCGTCACTATCCTTGTGGTCGCGTTAACTCCTGGGTGACTGAGCGAGTGCAGGCTGCTGAAAATTTGCTTTCTCAACTCAGCTGGTACGTACGGGCGAGGTGTCTGTGTAAGTTTTGATCACAGTATAACTCCGTCCGTGTTCCAGGTATAGTCACTTTGACTAGCTTCAGTGATGTGTCGCCTTTGAGAATCTGTCTTAGCTCCGTGTCGGTAGTCTGTGACTTGGCTAAGGTTTCCAGGTCGACGGGTTGTATCAGTTCCTCTATTCTAGAGAGGGTATCGGCTACAACGTTGTCTTTGCCAGCAATATGTTTTATATCCGTTGTAAATTGCGATATAAAGTCCAAATGTCGAAACTGACGTGGCGAGCATTTATCCTTCCGTTGGTGGAAAGCGAAGCATAACGGTTTATGGTCTGTAAGGACTGTGAAATGTCGTGCTTCGACTAGATGACGGAAGTGCTTGATGGCCTCGTATATTGCGAGCAATTCTCTGTCATATGGAGAATACTTCCGTTGTGCTGGAGTCAGTTTTCGACTAAAAAATGCTAAAGGTTGCCATTCATCGCCGACGTGTTGCTGGAGAACTCCACCAATGGTTGAATCTGAAGCATCAGTGACTAGGGCCAAATCTGCGTCCATATCTGGATGTGCTAGCAGTGCAGCGTCGCACAAGCTTTGTTTACAGGCTTCAAAGGCTTCCAGCGTGGCACCAGTGAGCGTCACGGGGTGAGAGCCTTTTGCTGTCCCAGTTAACATGTCGTGGAGAAGAGCTTGTGACTTTGCAGCATCTTTAAGAAAACGACGGTAAAAATTTATCATTCCCAGGAATCGCCTGAGTTCCTTGATGTTTTTCGGAATGGGGAACTGCTTAATGGCTTCTATTTTGCTGTCAAGTGGTTTTATTCCAGCTGCGGATACGATGCATCCCAGAAAACTGATCTCTTTAGCTCCGAATGTGCACTTGTTTGGATTGATAACCATTCCGAATTCTTTCAACCTGGTGAACAGCTGCCGCAGGTGCTGAAAATGGGTAGCAGTATCCTTGGAAAAGACGAGAAAATCATCAAGGTACGCGTAACAGAAGTCCAGGTCTCTCGTCATTTCGTCGACAAATCTTTGGAACGTCTGCCCGGCGTTTCGAAGTCCGAATGTCATATATGGGAACTCGAACATTCCAAACGGGGTGGTTATTGCCGTCTTCGGTATATCTTCTGGATTTACTGGTATCTGGTTAAAGGCCTTTACCAGGTCGATTTTTGAGAAAACCTGGCAACCAGAGATGTTCTGCGTGAAGTCTTGGATATGCCGGATGGGATACCTATCCGGAACTGTACGGGCGTTCAGCATTCTGTAATCGCCGCATGGTCGCCAGCCGTCGTCTTTCTTTGGAACTAGGTGCAGGGGCGATGACCATGGGCTCTCCGATGGCCTAGCAGTTCCAGCTTTTAGCATATCGTTGAACTCCTGCTTGGCTATTTTAAGCTTTTCAGGTGCTAGTCGTCTTGGCGTGCAATATACTGGTGGTCCAGGCGTCGTCTTGATGTAATGGACTGTCTTGTGGCTAACAATCCTATGTGTGCCTGGTGGGTGAGTAATCTCCGGAAATTCACGAAGAAGTTCATTATATTTAGACTCGCCGACGATCGTCTTCACCGAGGATATGGCATCTGAAGATGGGGCTGGAGCTGCGTTTGTCGAAAGTGTTGTGTGGTTATCGTAGAGGCGGCGGTTGCGACAGTCAACTATCAAGCCGTAATGTGATAAGAAGTCTGCGCCAATTATCGCCTTGCTGACGTCGGCCACGATGAAGCGCCAAGGAAAAGCGCGACGAAGGCCTAAGTCGATATCTAGCTGTGCGAAACCATAAGTGGCAATAGGTGTTCCGTTAGCTGCGAAGAGTTCGTAGGCAGTTTTTAGTCGTCTGTTCTTAGAAGCCGTACGTGGGAAAACACAGAGGTCGCTACCTGTGTCGACCAAGAACTGCATCTTCGTTTTTCGGTCTGTTACAAACAGGCGACCAGATGAGGTTAGGCAGTCGTTTGTCGCCATTAACGAGTGCCGTTGGCTTTTCCCGGCTGGTAATCACATGGTTTCACGCAAGTTCTTGCGTTTTCACCATACTTGCTGTGATAAAAGCAGTTGGGGAACTTGCGGTAACTTGATTGCGAACGGGTGCGATTTCTGTTGCGCTGGTGGCTTCTGTCTCTCGAGCGGGACCTCCTTGCATTGTTAGTGGAGAGGGCTTTAACCTGGCGGCTTAGCTCTGCGACTTCCTTGGTAAGTTTCTCCAATAGAGAACCAGGAACGGCGTCTGCGGATGCAACCTGGGGTGTTGATGGCACCAGGTCATGCACTTTGTCTGCCAGATTAGCGAGTGCTTCCATCGTGGACTCTGGCTGTGACGCGATGACAGTTTGCAAGCTAGCTGGTAAACGACTCGTCCATATAGTGCGGATGAAATCGTCTGGTATGTCTTTTCCGGCCAGATGACGAAGATGGCGCAGGAATTGAGATGGTCTTCTGCCTCCGAGTTCTTCGTGCATCAATAGCTGGGTAACTTCTTTTTCTCTAGATACTGACAAGCGCTTTATCAGTTCGGATTTGAGTTTTTCATATTTCCCAGTTGCTGGCGGGTTCGTCAAAATGTCTTTGACTTCGGCTGCATATCGATGATCCAATTGAGTGCACACATAAAAATATTTTGTATCGTCCTCTGTGATCCTCGATAGGGCAAAGCTACCTTCTACTTGCGCGAACCAAACGGCAGGCTCCTCTGGCCAAAATGGTGGCAGCGGTACTCCGACACGACATAAATCGGAAGGTGTAAAGGGGACCTTTTCGGATTCGTTGGTCGGCGTGCTCATTTTAATCGATCTTTCCTTTATCTAGGGGTCACCACTGTAGTATTGGGGGTGTGAGATAATGCACCGTAAATACCTGGATGCTTCCTTATTACGAAATCCGGGAATCCAGGCCAACACAAAAACACTGATATCACACAAAGTCAGTTTATTTACACTTCCAAGTAGGTAAACAATGTCTATATCTTAGAAAAGAAGTCTAATGATACACAATAAGTATTAAAAGCGGAAAGCGATTAATAAACACAATATTCACAAAAGAAAGCCGGACTCGAGACAAAAAGTTACCAACTAACTGTCGTAGTTTTTTTAAACTGAGGGTCGTCGCGCCGGTCGTCGAAACCGTGCAAAGGTTACAAGCGACGACCGCGACCCGACATTTATGTCGGAAGGTAATTAACATTGTAGATTTAGTTTAGGTAATAATGTTGTTGCTTCTAAGTTTTATTTAGTATTTTAATTTAGAATAATTAAGTTTAATATTGGTAAGTTATTAATGTAAGTTTTGTATAGGATAGATTTAAGTTACATAATAAGAAATTTAATAAATAATGGGGCATCGGCAAGTATGCCACACGGTGAAGGGAAACATCGTGAGGCAAATGTCAGTAGAAGAAATTCGATGGCGTATGTGAATCCATCAACCCGCACTGGGCCAGCGTGGTGGATACGGCCCAATCACCCTTCGTGGGTAGGCCTACCTCCTGCAGTGGACTATTAAAAGGCTGATACAGTACAGTACATTAGCTCAATATTACTAGAGCGTTTTAGAGATTCAAAATGTGTTTATTTGTCGTTTTTAAGTACGCACTTGACCATTAACTTACCCGGCAGCGAGAGACTTCTCGGTCAAAGATGGAGCACGATGACTTGGAAGATACCTGTTCTCTCTAAATTTGAATGCTATAAATAACAGCCCGGAAAAAAAATCGGCAGTCTGTTTTATTCTGTATGGATCAGAAACGTTGAATATAATTATTACTAGACTATTATCTGTGCATTTATATGTGTAAAATAATGCTAAACAAGTGCCAACCAGGCACGATATCGTTCAACATTTCATTCTTAACAAATGACTCACGATCAATGTAAATGTAACATTAGTTTAAATTAAAAACATATGCAAATTTGTAAAAAATTAAGAAACTTAAAGTTTTCGAAACGTATTTCAGGCTTTTCTCCTATTACGAATATGTCACGTTTATACCTCTAATTGTGTTATTAGTTATTTATCTCACCAATTTATTATCTTGAGATAAAAAAACTGATGGCTAGAAACGTAACACCAAGAAAAATGTACAGTCAAGAACAAAATAAAAATATAATAAGTAGAACAAGTGATGGCCTTATCACTAAAAAACGATCTCGTCCAGGCAACCCATACAATATCTCGAGCTCAACTAACTTCCCAAACTTTTAAAACATTCCCACAAAATTACCCACATGAAGAAAATGCTTAGAACCGACCATTGTCACAAACTTAATTTAATTCAACACTCTTTATTTCGGGTAATTCAATTTGAATTTTACAGTTCTCACAAATTGTGTTGAGAGGTTTTGTAATGAAAACCATTCAATGTCAGTCACTTTTAGCGTTCAATCCGCATAAAACCAAATGCGGAGGACTTACTCGAAACCTCTTTGAAAGTAAAAAGCTTGTGCTCTTTTTATTTTTTAGACTACGAGTAATTACTGAGTGGAAGGCGTCGCAGCGCCACCTGAGTCATTAGGGTGTCGTGAGGTAAGCCATAAAGTTGGTAAATGCTATGCAAAAATGTCGTATTACTTTGCTTCAATAAAACGTGCAGGAACGTATTAATATACGCTATTTCCTCCTGGCGACATGCGATGAAATTACGTGTCAGAAATAATATTGTTGTGTTTTCTGTACAAATGAGTTGGTGCGTCTTAACCTAGGTCTTACGAATTCTTTTATTCAACTAGTACGGACCGTCAAGGGCCGTGTCGTAGGTTCTCTGTCAAAAATAAAATGAAAATTTGTCATTTTCTCAAGAAAATAGTTGCACAAATTAATTAAATTTGAAAAAAAAAAACTCTTTCATTGCGAATAAGTCTACAAATAACCACCAACTCGCCTGGTGGCAAAATTTTGTGTCAACAGACTAAGATCAATAACAATCTTCTTTGAATACAAAAAAATCATTCAAATCATTGCATCGGTTCTGAGATTCAAAATATAAATTTATAAAAACCATATATTAGTAGTAAATACGGTCAGTAAATTTCTGGCAAGATTAAATTTAGTACCTTTAAGTATGGACGTGGAGTCTCACAGGCTACTTGGTGTTTTCGTTTTCTTAGTTTCACCTAATTCCCCCCACTCCCCGCGATTGAGCAGCTTAGTGTTTTGGTTGTAAAACTACCAACAAGGAAAAAAGAAAAGTTGCGTTTTCCGTTGAATATCACGTAAGTTATGACCATTTCAATATTGACCGAGCCTGTCAGGCTACACCTCTATTTTCGCCCTATGATATATTTAATAGGAGCAATTATGTTTGTTTCCGAATTTGTAGTACAAATGTCAAAAAACAATATAGCCAGTAGTTCTAAATCAATTTCAGTTTCAAATTTTTTAGTACGAAATGTCATAAAACAATAAAGCCGGTAGTGGTATAACTTTTTGTGGAAGAGATCCATCTTGCAAGAAGGAAGTGATTGTTAGCTTCGGATCGGTCTGACAGTGAAGAGAATATTGTTCTTTTTTTTTAATTTGGAGTCCGAACTTATACAAAATCATGAGTGACAATGATGAAGATCAGGGCCAAGATCAGGACCCGGACCTAGGAGAAGGATCGGGTAGTGATAGAATAATTATATAACAGTTGTCAATTTTTTTTACATACCCGAACTAGGTATTTATAACCGACTTCCAAAAAAGGAGGAGGTTCTTTGTTCGTGTGTATGTATTTTTTTTTGTGTATGTTCTTCGATAATTTCGCCAATTGTAAACCGAATCGAAAAAATCTTTTTTAGTTTGAAAGGGTATACTTTCGAAGTGGTCCCATTAAAATTTTACAGAAATCGGCTAAGCCGTTTTTGAAAAAAAACAACATTAATGTTAGCAATTCGAGCGAAAAATCCGAATTTTGTACACGATGAACATCGATAATTTCGCCAATTGTGAACCGAATCGAAAAATTATTTTTAAGTTAGAAAGGGTATACTCCCGAGTAGGTCCCTTTTAAATTTTACAGTAATCGGCTGAGCCGTTTTTGACAAATCAAGAATAATGTAAACAATTCGAGCAAAATATTCGAATTTTGTACACGATGGAAGGCGGTTTTGCCATTTTTTGTGAAAAATAATCATAGGCAAAAGGTCGTCAAATACTTGATTCGTCAAATCTATATTTTCCACATTCGCGAGTTTTTGGTTTCTTATGTAAGTATTATATTTTGAGAAAAAAAGACTTGTTTGGTTAGGTAAGTTTAGGATAGTTTTAGACTAGAAAAGTGCCATATTTATTTTTCAGTTTTAGGATTTCGATGTATTTTAAAATAAAAGTTAATGAAATAAGCACGTTATTTTCTTGCTAAGTCTCATAAGCGATCTTATATCAAATTCTTCAAAAAAAAAAGTGTTTGCGTACAGGAGCTTACGAGACTACACGTCCACAGTAGTGTTAAGAAAAAATAAAATCGGTCAAGTGCGAGTCGGACTCGCGCACGAAGGGTTCCGTACTGTATGGGAGCCCCAATCCTCTTGCCATTACTAATAGCGAGCAAAAAACTGCTAAAAATCACGTTTGTTGTATGGGAACCCCCTTTAAACATAAATTTTATTCTATTTTTAGTATTTGTTGAAATATCGGCAACAGAAATACATCATCTGTAAAAATTTCACCTTCCTAGCTATCACGGTCTATGAGATACAGCCCGGTGACAGACAGACAGATGGACAGACGGACATCGAAGTCTTAGTAATAGGGTCCCGTTTTTACCCTTTGGGCACGGAACCCTAAAAACGACATACTTAGAGGTAAAAAAATAACAGCACAGTATTCGAAACGACATACAATACAAGTTCACAAGTACATAGTACAAGTTCATAAGTTCAAAGCAAGTAAAAAAGCAACGGGTTGCACTCCGGGAGTGCTTGGCAGAAATGAAAACCCGTCTTACAAGTTTTCGATCAGCTTACGTCCTAACGCGAATTCAATATTTTTTTATCTACACTAATGTTGTAACATTCTACCTTTGTTTTCAATACTTGACTTATAATGACTACTGTTATAGCGCAGACAACAAAACACTCAATTTAAGCAATTTCACTTGATGTTATAATATCCACATCGATATCGTAAAATCTCATTATAACATTGCGCGCTCGCTCCTGATTGGCCCTGCGCGCGCAGCTGCGCTCTCATTGGTTAGATTTTAATGGCGCCAAGTTCACTGTGACAATACACGTACGCGTGAATTTAATGTTTCGCAATATGTTTTTTTTGTATTTATTTTTTTATTAGTGAAGATAAAGTAGTGTATGCAACTGCATATAACACGGGTATTAAAACACTCGTTACTATTATGAAACTCGCTGCGCTCGTTTCATAAACTCACACTCGTGTTTTAATACCCTTCATTATAGTTGCATAAACTACTATTACCCATCCCAAAAAGTGGCCAACGCCACAAAAAGTTTTCACTTCAAAAAATTGAAATAAAAATCATATCTCTCTGTGATAAAATTCCTTTGTCTGTAATCCACCCCGTATTTTTTTTTTTTCATCTGCTATCCTGGTATATGCATGTAATAATACAAGCATTTGTATGCTTCGAATACAATATATTTTCAATGAATACGTGTATTCATAAGTCACCATTCACTAGTACCGGTACATAATCCTTGCTCTTTTCTATATTTTTCCTCATTCTCGCTCTAATGAGGCCACGTTTCTTTCTATGAAGTTTTTCCTTCCGATTTGTGATGTCGACACAGACCCAAGTAATAAGTACCTAAATGCGAGAACATTGTCCATTACTGGCTATTGGTAGCTAGCCGGATTACAATACCTACCTACATTTATTTTTATCAAAATGAGATTTTCTTCTGATAAAAGGTACAATATCATAATAGATGAGCAAGAGTATTTAGATTAATATAGTAATTAATATTAATGTAGTAATTATTTGTTATTGGAAAGTTATTTCAGATTTGTCTATTTTTAACCGACTTCCGAAAAGGAGGAGGTTTATGTTCGATTTGTATTTTTAATGTACCTATATTTTTTATGTATATGTTCATCGATACTTTCACCAATTGAGCACCGAACAAAAAAATATTTTTGATACTTCGAGATATTTGATCGAAATTAGTTGAGCCGTTTTTGAAAAAAACACAATAATATAAAAATTGTATATAGCAATTCGAGCAAACTATTGGAATTTACACACGACGGAAGTCGGTGATGCCTTTTTACGAAATATAATTATTATTTATTTGCTCTTTTAGGACGTGTCAAGTAAAAAGAACGCTGGAGCTTCAAGCTGCGCACAAGGGAATTTAACTCCTATTGCACACGTAATATGAAATAAATCTCCTTGCTGCAGTTAAAGCTGCGTACTATGAAAATTAACTCCTATTTACTGTGCAATAGGAGTTAAATTCCCTTGTGCGCAGCTTGAAGCTCCAGCGTTCTTTTTACTTGAGTTTGGTTGTAAAGATATCGTAAAGTGAGCCGATTCAAGCATGTCTATTAATATATATTTTGGAGAAAAGGCGAGAAGCATTCTATTTCGAGACTACTTGGATGGGCTATATTTAATTTTACACTCAAACCCCACACAAATGTTAGTGAATAATCTTTTCCCACTCCTTACACAAATTTTGCTCGTGCTACATCTTACATTGAATTTTTACGTAACAAAAAGAAGGACTAAAATTTAAAAAATTAAACTTATACCCTGGCTTTGTCGCAAATAACTTTTTCTTTAAAATTGGCATGTTCTTGAATTTTTTTCAATATTTTTAAAGAATTTTATTGGGTATCTATTGATATATACATTATCCTACTAAAACGGGAAAGTTTGTAAGGATCGGATGGATGGATGTAAGAGTATGGATGTTTGCTATTCTTTCACGCAAAAACTACTGAACGGATTGAGATGAAACTTTGCAATTACATAGCTTATACATCAGAATAGCACATAGGCTTTAAATTATAATGATATTGCGTAATTTTTTTATATTATAACAATAATAAGTGTTAAGTAAGTAGGAAAAATTCTGCCATCTGCGAGCTATTCTATCGTGCGCTCCAAGAAATATCAAAAAAGAACTGTCATATCGAACAAATGTCAAATTGAATTTTTTGTTTCTTATTTTCCGCCTCCTATAATAAGTAAGGGTGGTGAGGTAGGGGTAAATCATGCGGGCTAAGCCGCCGGCAAAATCTAGTCTAAAAAAATTGACTACGAGTATTTTGTATTTTTTACGTTAAACAATTCATTTGAAAATGATTGCGATAGGTACATACTCGTTGGTACGCTTTTCTTATTTATATTTATTTTCAAAATTTGATATTTTATTCAAATAAAATGTCGTTAAAAGTAAAAACTCATATTATTTTTACTAATTTTACCCATAGTCAAACATAAAAAAGAAACATCAACGTATAGCATTAAACGTCTAAAGTCGACAGACTAAAGTAGTTTTCTACTCCTTCCACACAGGCTATCCCTTCATAGTCAAGAAGTTAATGCAATAAATTGTTACGTGACAAAAATCGATGATTGCAATTCTAATAAGAGGGTATTATGAATGTTATAATGTTAATCATTTTATGTTATCATGTGCCCAATATTTCCGTTATTAATAATTAAAAAGCCCTTCAAATCCGGGTTCCGTACCAGTGAGTTCTGTAGAATTTATATACGGAACTTCACACCACTGGCTTTGTGAAGAAAAACATTATGAGGCTGCCTGCATACGTCCGTAGAGTAATTTCGATGGCGAATGTGAATCCACCAGCCTTCACTAGCCAACGTTATGGATATGGCCCAATAATCCTTCCTGGATAGGCCCACGTCCTGCAGTGGACTATTAAAAAGCCTCACAAGCATCACAGTACAATAATTAAATGGCCTGGTTTTTAAAGTCACTAAGTCCATTTCGTCACTTTTAGGGTAGACACGTTGTAGTGACAAATTTTATTTATTTTTGTCAAAAACGTGGTATACGTTTGGTACCGCACATCACATCCTATTTCTTAAGACTAAGGAGTGAAAATAATAACCCATTGGCTCCCAGGCTACACCTACATTAAAGGTACGTAAGCCTTAAGGCCAGCTATAAAAAAGGAAATGCCCGCGGCGTGCGTGACCACGGCTCAATGCAAATTATACTTCCATCCATTTCGTACAATAAAACCAAATGAGACCTTTTAACGCAACACGGGAAATCGATAAAAATGTACCTTCGTCTAACCTGGCAGTAAGTATTCTTATTTGAATATCTTAGTACGATATTACTTACAAGTTACGTAAGAAAACTGCGCTCCGTCAAGTACAGTTTCAACCGTCTTCCAAAAAGGATGAGATTCTATGTTCGTTTGTACGTTTTTTTTTTTTGTGTATGTTCATCGATAAGTCCGCCAATTGTAAACCGAATCGAAAAATTATTTTTAGTTCGGAAGAGTATACTCTCGAGGTGTGGTCCCATTTAAATTTTACAGAAATCGGCTGAGCTATTTTTGAAAAATCAACAGTAATGTAAACAATTGGAGCAAAATATTCGAATCCTGTACATGATGGAAGGCGCTTTTGCCATTTTTTGATTTTTTTTGAAAAATAATTATTTTTCAGTTGTCATTGTATTTGTGTGTTACATGGAATCTACGACACACAGGGGAACTATGACTGTGAATCATAATGAGTAGAAGATTATAAAGATACGAGAATAGCTAATTTTCATGTATTAGCAAACTGTAATCAACAAGAACACTGGTAATCTCCATTACAAATTAATTATCTAAATAAACTTTGATACCCACTAGCTAATAAATTAATAAATGATTTGAGTTTGAAATGATTTAATCAATTCATAAATTCATTCCACGAATACTCAAATACCTACTAATAATAAGTATTAGAAAGTACCTATTGATAAAATGAATTTCTAATAAATCTGATATGATCAACCTACAAGTCCTTAAGCCTCAGGATTTCAATGGCAGACAAGGGCGATGTAATCCAAACTAGAAATCAAATATTAAACAAAAGTAGATTAATAGGGTTTGTCTTGGAGCTATCGTAAAGTTATGAGAATCAGAAATGGGCCGAAAGCATTAGGAGCTCATGAATTATTCACGAAACAATGTGATAAGTTTGCTTTAATTATGTTTTTGTGACTAACTTGCAATTTAAGCTTAACATACACTTAGATTACTTTGAAAGTAAAAAATGTCTTTAATATTGCAGGACGATCAATTTTTATTTGCATCACGATATTCGTAAAGATATCCATAATCCTAGATAAGCCTATGGCTCCTGAAACATAGTCATAGACTAGATGACCAGTTTATTAGGCCTACCATAAGTCGGAGGTCATGCCCCTGCAACTTCAATAGGCCGTTCCTGATGTTTTCCGATTTTGGAAAATAGCCGATGCTTGCAATCCGCTATTTTTAACCGACTTCCAAAAAGGTGGAGGTTTTATGTTCGAGTGTATTTCTTTTTTTTTTGTGTATGTTCATCGATAATTTCGCCAATTGTGATCCAAATCAAAAATTCTTTTTTGTTTCGAAAAGGTATACTCCTGAGGTAGTCCCATTTAAATTTTTACAGAAATCGGCTGAGCTGTTTTTGAAAAACCCAACACTAATGTAAGCAATTCGAGCGAAATATCCGAATTTTGTACCTACACGATGAACATCGATAATTTCGCCAATTGTGAACCGAATCGAAAAACTCTTTTTTAGTTCAAAAGGGTATACTCCCAAAGTAGTCCCATTTAAATTTTATAGAAATCGGCTGAGCCGTTTTTGATGAATCAATAATAATGTAAACAATTCAAGCGAAATATTCGAATTTTGTACACGATGGAAGGCGGTTTTGCCATTTTTTGCGATAAATAATTATATTCCACATGTCTGGTTTTAGGGTTCCGTACCCAAAGGGTAAAAACGGGACCTTATTATTAAGACTCCGCTGTCCATCCGCCAGTCTGTCCGTCTGTCTATCTATCTGTCCGTCTGTCTGTCACCAGGCTGCATCTCATGAACCGTGATAGCGAAAACGTTGAAATTGTCACAGGTGACGTATTTCTATTACCGCTATAACAACAAACACTAAAAATAGAAAAAAAAAAACATATTTAATGGGTGGCTCCCATACAACAAACATATTTCACCGTTTTCGTATCGAAAATAAATAAATGATTGATTGATTGACATAAATCAACACACTGCATCACACACTGGTGGAACACTTTGATTTGAGGCACTGAGGTATGTCAGACAAGAAGACATAACGCAATTTTCCGAACGCTGCCCAACCGAGTTGGTTTCGGCGATTGGCCTCTTTCTTGAAATCGGACCTACCTAACTAGACTACTTGTCCTAGGTAAACGTACGAGTCAACGACTTCAATAACAGAGTTCCCCAGAAATCGGAAAGTAACATAGGCTAAGTTTTATTCCGAAAAAATTAACGTTCCAGTGGGATAGCATATATTATAACATAAAAATAAAAAACGCGAGCGAAGCCGCGGGCAAAAGCTAGTGCATAACATATTTCATTACAGTTACTCAAAATAAAAAAACTGAAAGGAAGCAAATCATCATTTGAACACCTTTGAACTTTTTTAGATTTATAACACAATTTTACTAAAACCACCAAAATGCCAAGGAATCACCGGCCAACGGAGAATCGAGACGCCCACTATTCTATATTCTACACTACATAAATCAAACATAAATAAAGGACCTCATAAGCTGTCAACATAATGCCATTCAAGCCAGGCTCGGTGCGTAATATCGCAGAATAAATCAGTTTCAGCTAAAATATGCCTCAATGCCCGCCCACTGTTGGATGTTATGAAGTCATTTTCACTGGCAGTATGAATCTTATCTTGGTGACATGATTTGGATCATTTGCATACGTTTTAAGTCTATTTTGACATAAAAGGTAACGTCATGAATAACTTCGAATTGAATATTTCAAATTCCTCAGATTTAAAGGTGAATGGATATATGGAGGATTTTAAACGATAAATACTATTAACTACAACTTCTACAAAAAAAAAAAAATAATACAATAGACATTATTTATTCTGAAAAATTATACATTTAAAAAGTTCACCGTGTTAATCTTTTTTATTACACACTCGTAGCAACTAATTTGCCAGTTTTCTAAGGCACTCTTACGAAAAAAAGAATATTAAAGAAAAATTTGCGTTTATAATTAGGAATACCCAATTATTAATCTTCATCAAATAAGCGTGTACTTGCGTCGACACTCGCTTGATGGGCAAAATACCGCTCAAAGGTACACGTCACAACAAACCTCCTCGTGCGAGCAACTGATGCACCCTAGCGAAAACTCGGCTACTGAGCGAACGATGTGCGTACGCATGATATTGACAAAATGGTGCGTGTTTTTTTACTGTCAGCAAAATGCTCATAGGGCTCGCGGATTAAGCTTATTTCCCATCTGGCTTGTTTATCACTATGTAGCCCTCATTTTCATGCAATTTTAAATATAAGCATCTCAATTATCCATATAACTCTATTATTATTGGCAAGTAATTACGTGTATCAAAACAATAATGTAATTAAACCACTATCCACGACCGGGCACTAATTAGTGACGCAAAATACACCAAACAATAACAGAACCAAAAACTGAAAGTAACAAAAAGCAACGTAGGTATTACTTCTATACTTAGGACTATTTATGATTAAACCACTTTATATGATTAAGCTACTTATCAGTCATTTCACTTTTGACTTCCGTCTAAATATTGGTATTTGATTAATTACATTTCAATTCAAAAACACTCGTTATTAAACCACGTCACCCAATTCACGACCGAGGCCCAGTTAATGGCGTTTTTGTGGCAACCAATCGATAACCGAACCCAACTCATATTCGAAAGTAACAAATCAGCAAAAGAGAAGGCTAATTACCGCCCGTGTTGATTATAAAAGGTAGCGCGTTAATTACTGCTCGCCCCATGTGGATGATGCTTTATTAACCCTTTTATTACTTTTGTCAACATTGCATTAATTTGTGGCTCGTTTTTCGTTATGCGTGATTTAATTAGCTTTTGTTTTAATATTCATATTCAATTTCAAATAATTTTATGCTCTGAATTTATTCAAAATTACTTATTGCTAATAACGATTTAATATAACTCTACTCATACACATGCGCATACATATTAAAACAGATTACTGATGACCGTATGCTCCAGTAGTTTTTATTCCACATTATGTTTGTTTGTTTACACTCACCGTCGTCTTTCAAATCAATTTATGACATGTGATCACACCGATTGATAATTTAAATTAAAGCAAAGAAAACTAAACCGATCTCGGCTGTAAAACAACATCCCATCATGCGTTTACCGGCCCGTGGTCTTTATTTTAGAACTTAACAGCTTCAACAGCCATTTATTTATTGGTTCATCATACTATGGCCCTTGGAAACGGCTGCTTTATTTTGCTATATCCTTTGCAAATGAGTATGTCTGTTTAAGTACAACATACCCTGATGACTATTTACTCGAGGTTGAAAGATACCTGCCTTCCAACCCCGAGTAAATAGACACCTGTCTTCCAAAGAGGCATCTTCTAACTAGGGGCCTACATCCTAGATATAACATTTGCTTATAATCTGGCTGGGTATATTTAAACGCAAACCTATCTCATATAGAAAAATATATGGGCAAAGGTACCTTAGTCTTTATTATTATATACTACGGGACTAATCGCGCACTAAAACTGCGTACCTTATGCTTATAATTGGGCTGGGTGTAGTCAAACGCGAACCTATCTCATATAAAAAGGTATATGGGTAAAGGTATCTATACCGCCTTTTTAATAAACGCAGGGTTACTTACTTTAAAATAATTTGTCCATGTTTTGTCTTTTTGTCAATTTTAATTTTAATTGTCTTGTGAAAATCAAAACATGGACTAAGTACCACCTACTGTAAAGTGACTACATTTTCAGGGTTCCGTACCCAAAGGGTAAAAACGGGACCCTATTACTAAGACTTCGATGTCGGTCTGTCTGTCTGTCACCGGGCTATATCTCATGAACCGTGATAGAGGCAGCTGAAATTTTCACAGATGATGTATTTCTGTTGCCGCTATAATAAAAGAATAAAATAAATATTTAAGAGAGGTTTCCATACAAAAAACGTGATTTTTAAGAGTTTTTCGCTCTCTAATAATAACGGCAAGAGTAATGGGGTTCCTATACGGTACGGAACCCTTCGTGCGTGAGTCCGACTCGCACTTATCCGATTTTTCATTGATAAGGCGGCTAATACGGTACCTCAGTACGACAAGAAAAAATATTTTGATTCGTTTGCCAACCAAGTTGCCATTTTTTTATTGCATATGAAGAAACGTTACTCGTAACTTTATGAACGATGACCTAAATTTGTATTTTTTAGACATAAAATGTGGAAATTAATGCAGAATATTCTATGAGAGAGACGCGGCGAATTCGTTTTAACGTGATTTTCATATCACTGGATTTCCAGATTCTAGTGCAAATATGACTTAGCTCTAGCATATTATAAGCCTGTATTATTTAATATTCCAGTTATATTATACCTATTGGAGAAAATTATTTTTCTTTAACCCGACTATAACGAGAACGGTGCGTCTACAAAATAGTAAATAAATTATTAATAAGTAGAAGAACCAAAGTTACAGTCATAGCCCAGCGGATTGGCAAGTTGAAGTGGTAGTGGGCAGGGCTCATAGCACGGATAACTGATGACCGATGGGGTAACTGTAATATCTCTACCGTACCTACCGTATCCGTTTACAATAGTCTTCTGCTGAACGCACCTGAGTCTACCATTGAAGAGCAATTTGGCCATATCCACCACGCTGCGCTGGCTGAAATGGGGATTAATGAATTTGCATACGTCATTTTTATTTTCCAAACGACAACGACATGCGGTCGAAACAATTGTTAAACAGCCTTGCTGTCTGCCTTAAAACTATCACATCGATATAATTATATCAAATTAAATGCGTAAATAACGCTAGTTTTCATAATCAAACGAAATTGATCTCAAAAAACAGAAGCTATCTAAGTATACGAGTATCACTATCTATGTATGATAACGTATCAATATTCACATAAGAGTACTTAACTGTAGTTACCCACTTTTTATACTCCACCCTCGTGAAATCTCTTAGATGTGATCATAAATCGCTTCAGTTGACGTAAGAGCGTAAAGGGAGAGGCCTAGATTTATGCATGTTTGATTTAGTACGGCCCGCAAAATAATTAGAAAGACAGTAGTCGAAGTAAAACAGCAAAAAAGGTTAATAAAAATAAATTGCCAACATTAGTATTCCAACTTATTTTAAAGAAAACTAGTCTCAAGTTATGATGGTTCGAAAAATCGGGAAACCGGTTCGAGAAAAGGTAAATAGTGTCCTTGCGCTTCGCTTCGCTTGGCTCGTCTTGGCGGGGGCACTAACGTACCCCCAGATATTTTATAAAACTCTAAAATTACAACACCTGTACATTTTTTTTTCACCAGTAGATGGAAAAAGGGGTTATTTTTCAAAGGAGAGAAGAATAAAAAATAAATAATCGGCCAAGTGTGAGTCGGTCTCGCGCTCGAAGGGTTTCGTACCGTATGGAAACCCCGCCTTAATGATATATTACTTTTAATTAGTTTTTTTTGAATAATAAAATTACAAAACATTTTACACAAAAATTTGTTATTCATTTCTGAATGGTATTTACAACTTAATATTCTGTGAAAATTTCAAGCATCTTCCTGTTGCTGTTATTAATATTGAGCAATAAAATCACGTTACTAGTAGCACCCCTTAAAAAAATGTTTTTAGTATTTGTTGTTAAAGCGCAAACAGAAATACTCATATTTAGAAATTTCAACGTTCTAACTATCATGGTTCATGAGATACAGCCTGGTGGAAGACAGATAGACAGACAGACATCAGTCTTAGTAATAGGGTCCCGTTTTTACCCTTTGGGTACGGAACCCTAAAAATGAGAAAAAGCTAAGCAGTGAGCCATGCACGCAGGCCGATAGATAAATATTTGTTGTCAGAAAAGACTACAGAGTAATTTAGTAGATCCGTAGTGTAATAAGTTACATGATCCCGCAGTTGATAATAATACCTTTACCTGCATCGTCCCATATTTCACGAACATAATTAATTTTCTCAGGATAAAGTAACCATTGCTCAAGTTTAGTCACTCAATACTCAGTAAAGCGACAACGCAAGGTGAATGTTGTCATTTAACCGAAATTCTTACCAAAAATATGGAGCGCTTACTTTTGTGAATATTATTTCGCGAGTACTTTGAGATCGTTTTTACGCAAAAAGTAGAACTCTACTTCGTATATTTGTGTTTAAAGAAGTAAGTGTTTGATTTAAGTAAGTTTTGACATTACTACAAACTTACTTTTACGGAAGGTCTAATCAAAATTCAAAAACAATGAACGTTAAAGTTTGAAGGTTGAATTCGTTTGTTGAACTTTCATCGTGTTGGTGAGTTTCATCAAATTCGATTTCAAAATTAGCATAACATTTCAGTAATTTAAATTATATGAGAGAGTTCCTTAACTCTGACTCCATAAACATGTATAATTCATTTGAATTTCGTACCCATTTAACTTGTGTAAACTAGTTAACTTGCTATACAATTAAGCACAATTATTTTTTGTTCATTCATTCTTTACTAGTTGAGTACGATACATACACAATAATATATAGAGACGCTCTAGAAATATTATTGTGGAAACTATGAACAATTTTTATCATTACAAAACGCCTTTTGATGGTAGGACTATATTCAGCAGATGATTTTTAGGGTTCCGTACCCTAAGGGAAAAACGGGACCCTATTACTAAGACTTCGATGTCCGTCCATGATAGCTAGGCAGCTGAAATTTTCACAGATGATGTATTTTGGTTGCCGCAACAACAAATACTAAAAACAAAATAAAATAAATATTTAAAGGGTCTCCCATACAACAAACCTGAATTTTTAGACGTTTTTCGCTCTATATTAATAATGGTACCGGGTAGATGCTTGAAATTTTCACATAATATTTAGTTTTATATTCCCTTCAATAATAAATAATAAAATTAAAATAAAATAAATATTTAAGGGGGGCTCCCATACAGTACGGAACCCTCCGTGCGCGAGTCCGACTCGTACTTGGCCGATTATTTACAGTACAGTAGTTCGCTGACAGTTTCTAATAATGCCAATAAACTAAACACTTCACTGATACATATTATCTAGGTAGGTAAGTAATTGAAATCACTATCGTTTGCAAAAGCAATTTTGTTTTCAATTAGTAAATAGAGTATGTTCTTAGTCAGCATTTATTGTTAAGGTCTTTCAAAATACTTTGACAAAAGAAATCTCCGTATTTTATTACAGCCATCTCCTCAAATTTCAATAAGAAATTATCCCAACAATGAAGAAGGATCAAGTATTTTTATTTATTGAAAAACCTCGTTTATCTCTCGAAAATGGAATGCGACTTGGAGCAGATTAACAATTTTGGAATTCTGAAGATGGCCTGTGTTCTGAATTCGGAACACGATTTAAATTAAGCGATAAAGCGTTGAGAAGACGCTAGCGGTGCCTAGCTGACACTTGATTATATTGGCACAGTAAAGTGTTTAGTTAGCACGTCAGCAAATATTTTATGCGAAATAAGCTATTGCTCTAAAATCATCATCATCATTTCAGTCACAAAACTCCCTAACAAGTATTAAACTCATACCCGTTAGAAGAGGCTGGCATCAAACGGGTTCCTATAATCTTGTTCAAATTGTCCGTCCACTTTTTTGGTAGACGTCTTGTGCTGCGAATGCCAATATTTGCGTACCTATATAAATTTTACGTCCTAAAAGTTTCTAGGCACAAGACATGTAGATTATGCAGACATGCATTTTTGAGCTAAATCGATGAGTTGATTCGATTTGCAAACTACAAGCTTACACTGCAAATTGTTCAGGCCTGAAAGCACTTCATGGAATCGATTAATTTTTAAAGTGATTGAATTGCCATTTAGGAAACAACAATACCTACATCATTTCCAGTTTATCGAGTTTATCTTTTTACTAGTGACCCGCCCCGACTTCACATAGATGTATCATACAATATTATAAACCTTCCTCTTAAATCTCACTAATCTTCACTCTATCTATTTAAAAAACCACATCAAAATCCGTTGCGCAGCTTTAAACATATAAGCAGACAGCAGAAAGCTACTTTTATTTTATACTATGTAGTGATACATAAAAGATCTTTTAATTTAGCCATTTCATCAAACAATCCATAAAATTGCCAAAACATCGCAAAAACTAAAGGTGTTTATGATTTTACGACGCTTCCATTTCAAAATATGACATTATACGAGAACAATAACGATAAAGTGTTACGACCTATCCAATGCGTAGAAAAAACGTCGACACGTTCTGCTTATATAGGATATAGGGAGCTAATGATATTTCACCTTAATAACAAGACTATGTGAGGGCGATGTTACCTTAATATTTGGGAACGAGCCTTGTGCCGCATATGAAGCACTTATTTTTCCGCTTTTCAGATTTGACGACGCTTTTTTAGACATAAACGTTACGTTGATTTTCTTAATTTTCTTTATTCACTCATTGAACACGACGACAATTCCTTTAGACGCTACTAAAATAAAATCTTATACGCAAAATCAGATGAATTTTATTTTTGATTGCCTAGATATTTTGGTACAGAAACGTAACTATTACTGGCAATGACATTAGAGCGTATCGTTTTTGTCTCAGTGGAAATAAACATCAGATACCAACGAAAAATAATTCTTGTGGCGACAAAATAACAAACTACACTCAAGCTATGAAAAACATACCCCTAATGTAATTACTAAATCTTTTAGTCATATTTACTGGTAAAAGCAAGCAATAATCGACGAGCCTTCTAAGGTCACGAAAACTGTAAGCGGTGACCCCAGATGAGCGCGAGGCTAGTTCGAGCGCTGGCGAATACAGCCGAATAAAGCTAAACTTGTTCAGTCGTGTGTCAGCTGCCGCCGCGATCGGTCGTATGTACCGCGTAACCTCAAAATTATTACGTTACGTCGCAACCAACCTTACATTGATATGGCAATCAAAACACCTGTGGTTAAAAAGTGAAAACAGTGTGAAATTAAAGCTGTGTTGATATGTGATGAAACTATTAAACGGAAATCTGTTGAGGATGTATGTCACATTGATTGTTTTCAGTTTGCTAATAAAAGGTAAATATTGTTGCATGCAATTATTAGTATGGAAAAACAACCTTATTTACATTAATATAATTTTAGTAAATTCATTAAATTGACTACATATTTCATAATTTTTAAAGATGTGGTTTAAACTAATCATACTTTTTAAAATTCAACATAGTTAAGTAGTCCCATGTTGGGCGCCATAACAACTTAGTGCCATTGTAATTTCAATTAGTTAATTACATACATGAATAATAAACTTAACGCAAATGATATGAACTCCCAAATTTAATTAAAGATAATTTTTAAATATCACAGAATTTTAGTAGCTCATTCTAGTGGGTTATTTCTGGTTTGATCAGATACCTTAAGCTATTTACATTATAAATCATAGTAAAATTAGGACAACGATTCTAAAATACACCAATGCGGTTCAAAAGGTAGGCGTCTGATATAAACTAAATTAAACTTCAGTGAGGTGAGGATGTAATTAAAGCCAGTGAATACATTGCATATGTCAAAGAATAGCTAGTTAAACGTAACGTTTATGTAAAATGTACGTCTATGTTTATGAAATTATAAAAGGTACTCATATCTATACATATAATCAAAAAATGTTGGATTTTAAATGCTTTAGAACAATACCTAATGATTTTTGAGTTTGTAAAAAAAGGTATTGAAGCTGTGAAATCATAAAACACCGGGGTGGCACTGGGAATTCTAATAGAGACGAAAATTTCCTAAATCAATTCTCTCAATCCAGTGTATTACTCTCAAATTATCACAATACTCAATTTCATCTTCTTAGTCTTTAAGAAGATATTAAGCTAAGATAATATTGATAAAACCCAAAAGTTTGCTAAGCATCTCAAAACTCAAAAGTTACATAACGCACCTAAAATAAATGGGATTACTTAGGACTCAGTTCCGAATGGGTAATTTAATACCGTCAAAATGCTAATTCTCCTGCTGAACGATAAAACAATAAAAGCTCGCGTTCTTTTGTTTCCATGAAGAGAAATGAAATGCTTTTTAGATAACAGCGAATAAAAGTTCGCTCGTTATTCGAGCCCTCGCTGAAACTTAATGAAAGGAATGTTCTACATTAATATGCGGCGGAGCGCTGCACTCCCATCAAATTAGATATTTAAATGTACGGAAGATAATTTTATGGAGTTTTCTGACAATTTGAAAACATGTTTTGAATGTTTACGAGGTTTGAAGGTCGCTCGATAATTTTATGTTCTTAAAATTCAGCACGCTTTCAGAACTCTTGTTAACGCTGTACTAGGTATTTTATCTTCTTTGAATATACTTATATAACTCTTTTGTCTCAGTGCTTGTTAAAGAATTCACCCGAAACAGTTTAAACAATTTTATAATATGTTTTGTGCATATTTGGTACGTCTCTAAGGTCCTAAGCTAAATACATATATGATGATAGGGGTGGCACTCTTCAGATTTTTTGTTTTAAATGGCATAACAACGTTTACGTCCGGGACAGCTAGTTATTTTTTTAACAACAAGAAAGAAGGATATCGGTAGCTTATACATACGAATACCTATTGTAAACGAATACACTCATTTTCTCCCAAGTTTATTTCTAAAAATGTTATGTTCGTCAGAGTAATTTATGACGCTTCTACAACTGTTCTAATATGTACTAAAAATGTTTTGACAGGTCGGAGTCTCTGCATCCTTTAAAACATTTACTAACTACATTTACTAAAGGTCTATTTTCTCTCTGTCTCTCTTTTTCCTCTGCCTATGTACTTGTCTTTCTGTTTTTCCTGCTGTAGACATTAGATAGATAGATATACTCTTTATTAGTTCACAGTTTACACACATAAAATAATACAGAAAATAGATGTTAAAACATGTGAAACAACCGGCGGCCTTATCAGTAGTCAGTTTAAAGAGATTCTTCCAAAGATACCTTAGGATGGAGAGAGACGGCAACGAAATAAAAAACGACGAGGTGTGCTAAGTTGGAGGACAGAGTTAATAAAAGTCAAATTACATAAATTTAAATAGTTTAAAAATAAATAAACTAATAAATTATTATTTATTTCCAACATACACATAGAAACAATTTATGAGAAAAACAATAATGAGTAAACTGATTGATAATATAAAACCTAAAACTAACAACGGTTTGACGATTAGTAACAACGATTCAACATTAGTCGAAGATTGAAATCGTATGTGCATATAAACGTGTGTTATTTCTGTTACGAACAATAAAAAGTTACTTTTTATCCTAGACTTACCTTATTTCTCTATCTATAGTGGTATAACATCATAGTTTCGTCAATATGAGGGCATACGCCCGATGTGTATCTGCGTTAGTAATAACAGCTGTACTAGAGTAATAATCATTAGTGTGTTACCGAGCGTCCATTTCCCTCTGAAAATAGGTATACGTTAGACTCGTTAGAGCGTTCAAATAGGTAGTGGTTTTTTATTGAATGTGTCGCTAATTGGCGGGATATCCAATTCATGTGAATTTTATATTTAAGCAGAGCCCGAGATATAAAGACACGTTGAATTGAGGGTACCGGTTGTTTTAACCAGTTATCTATGTCAAAGGCCTTAAGGCGGCTTAAAAACTTGTACACCAGGGCCAGCCACTAGGCCTATACGAACTTACTTATACTTGTACTTACTCATCGTTAGTCGAATTTAGAACTTTCCGTGACAGCTTTTCCAAAGCGATAAAAATTGAAATAAATCCGTTGAGCTTCGACTTTGATTGGTAAAATTGAAAAGCAAATGGATGTTATGACATTGTAAATAACACTAAAACCCATTTTAACATGCATTCCAGACGTTCAGACTCTCTCTGCAAAATTCAAAACAAAACAATCAATATACTAACCAAACATCGCCGGCATAAACATACAAGCTGACATCTATATTCCGTAAAATTTCCTTGAAATAATTTCAAGCTCCTTCCATAAGAAAGTTTTGTTTGAAAGTTTTCAGTTTACATTCTGAGATAGTTAAATATGCTGCGGCGGTGTTTCGGAACCAGCTTGCTACGAAAGTTCGACTTCTATCAGCAAACGAGAGTTCTGACTGACATCCGCCTGGGTTCGGCTTTTAAACTGCTCTGGGGATACTTAATAATTCAGGTTTAAGTTGAACAAATGCGCTTCAGACCATTTTACTCAACCTTCATTAGGCAAGTTATAATAAATTATGTTCGGTAACACCGAGTGGCTCTGGTGTCAGTTTCTAAGCCGCCTGCAGACTTCTGATATAGCTAATAAACTGATTAGAAATGTTGTATCGGCTGGGTGGCTAGCTCTGAGGCCTTATAAGCCTATATAGCAAATGGTATTATTGACCGCCTTGGTGGCCCAGGGCAGGGGTGCGTGTACGCCCTCCAAACTAAGATCAAAATTAACCTGGTTAAGTCTATGTCACCCGTTTGGGGCATCCGCCAATCGAAAAAACTCCTGGTTAAAAATTAATCTGCCCCGTTCACGCACTCTCACCAGTATAATTTTTATCTTGTCTCTGATTCGTCAGCTAGTTGTCATCGAATCGAATTCGACACGTCGTTCAAGAGTTTGACAGATGTGATTGGTTTGTAGTAGATTTTAGCTATATATGATTGGTTTAGAGCTATGATGCCCCTCTGTTCACGGACGCCCCTCAGAATAATTTTTATCCAGCTTAAAAAATATCTGGTGTGCGTAAACGCAACCCAGTAGTTAGTGACCCTGACTCCTGGGCTTAGGAGGCGTTCGATTCCTACCTAGGTCAAATATCTATGTGGTGAACATAGGTATTTGTTCTGTCTAGAAGTTATTATCTTTAAATAATATGAACCTATATCAGTCTCTGACAGCCATTTGTCAAGCTTAGCTTGGTTTGAAGTCAAGACCGTGTGTAAGATGTCCCCAAATAGTAGTTTGTTATCGTTTTTATGTGGCTACTTTGTTGGTTCTTTCTCGTTTTCGCTAGGGGAGCCATACAAAAATGTATGGAACTACACGGCTAGCCAAACTACTGTTGTTTCCATATAGAATCTCATAGTGACCTGTGATGTCAGTTTTAAAGCCGTCTGAAAGCCTCCGACATAGGTGAAAGGTATAGTCGGGACTTATAACGGGCCAACCAAGCCGCGGCAACGCTCAGTTGGAAATGCCACCCGCGTTTGCCAATTCGGGACTGAATGAAACTTACTTAATTTTGCAAATTATGTGGTGATGATACTAAAATATACTAAGTATTTGTATAACGCCAAGAAAAAAGAAAATATACACTTATTTATACCTACGTAAAAAACATGACGTGTACGTTAAAATGCTTTGGCAAAATACATACAACGCAATACCAGTAGGCACACAGTCTTTTGTGTAGCTTTCTGTAAAGCCATTTCTGTCGAATGTAGGCTAAGGTGAAGAAACCGAGTAAAAGGTGGATTACAAAACGTCTATATTTTAACAAGCATACAAAGGAACGTAGAGAACATTTATTCTGTGCCATTGTGAGAATGTGGACAGACCATTCAACGAAGTAATTCTGATTCCTCGCAGAACGTTACAGAGTTCGAATGTGTTATTAGATTCTTTTCTTCGCTAGTACTTTAAAGTTTGTCAGTTTTTGTAATGGCCTTGATCATTTTGATCTCATATTGTAGAGTTCCTAGAGCTCGCGGGAATGTGAATAGAAAAACATTGTAGGGATATTACCCACCTGTTCATGTATCACCCTTTGTAATAGTCCTCTTCAGGAAGTGGGCTTACCCAAAAAGGGTGATTGGTCCATATCAACCACGCTGGCCCAGTGCGGGTTGGTGGATTTACATACACCATTTTCTTCTACGGACATACGAAGGTTGCTTCAGGATGTTTTCTTTCTCCATAAATATATTATTCGGGGTGTTACTCAAGACGGCGGACACATTCTGTACTGTACTGTATCAGCCATGGAATAGTCCACTGCAGGACGAAGGCCTCCGTGGAGGGTGATTGGACCAAATCCACCAAGCTGGCCCAGCGCGGGTTGGTGGATTCACATACGCCATCGAATTTCTTCTGCTGATGTATGCAGTTTGCCTCACGATGTTTTCCTTTACCGAAAAGCCAGTGGTGTTAAATTCCGAAGAACTCATTGGTACGGGACCGGGATTTGAACCCACGACCTCACGATTGTAAGGTAGGTGTCACTACCACGAGACCACCACGACTATTCACACACAATCACATAACACACGGATCAAAATCCGTTCCGAGACAAATTAGGTATAAAGATACAGAACTGAAAGAAACTAAAACTGTTAAATTTTTAGGTATAACATTAGATCAATACGTAGACTGGAAGGAACATGTAAAAAATGTGTGTACTAAAGTAAACAGGTTCGTATTTGTCTTGAATAAATTAAGAAAAACATCATCACGTCAGACCGTCCTGCTGGCGTACCACGGCTATGTGAGCTCCGTACTACGGTACGGGCTGCTACTTTGGGGTAACTCTACGGATATCCAGAAAGCTTTCCTTTCTCAGAAAAAGTGCGTTCGCGCTATGGTGGGGATACGGCCATACGAATCATGCAGGCCCATATTTAAGGAATTAGGAATTCTGACGTTGGCGAGTATGTACATTTTTGAAATTGCAGTATTTGTCCGAAATCATCCCAAGTATTTTAAAACAGCCAACGACAAATACCCAAGAAGGGTAAAATATGGGAAAAGGTTAATATTTGAACAACGGCTTAGATTCACATTATTTCAAAAGAACTATTATGCCATGTGTGTCACCGTATATAACCAATTACCTGTATCATTGAAAGAACTCCCTTATGGAAGGTTTCGCCGTAAACTTAAGACATGGCTAATAGAAAAATGTTACCATACGAATTTTTAATAAAGCGTAAACAATAACTTTTATTAATTTGTTTGATTTCAATATGTTTTAATATTTAATTTGACTTAATATTTCTATTTCATTTCATTTTGTAAATTATCTAATTTGACCATACTTTGACTTGATTTAAATTAATTTTGGGAATGTTTCTATTATAACTACTCGTAAGTGCAATTTTCCACATACTAATAAATGGCAAATAGAAGGAACTATTTAACCTAGACCACCGTATATGTACTCTATTTTAGTGGAATAAATATTTCATTTCATTTCATTTCACAATCAACGATATCATAAAATGTTTACTCATCATTATAACCACCTTTTACTATGGTAACTAACCCGGGAAAAAATTAGCTGTTCTTTATGTAATCAAATTCGGAAAAACTGTATGGAACTGCTGTTTTTTATACAATTTCCCTTACTAGGTAGGTTAAAAGTTGATTGGTCTTAGTCAAATGGTCTGATGGCTTATGACCTTAAGTTATTATTTTAGAATTGATCGATTTCAATTCATAAAGTAATGGTCAAGGTCACTGGGCATAAAGTATTCATAAAACCAATTATATTTTTGTGAGCTTTACTATATTATAATGGCCTTATAATAATAGTCAACTGTGAAACATAGATTTCACAAAAGTCAATTTGCGCTCCCATACTCTAAGCCAGCGAGGGCATCTAGCCCATGCTGGCCCAGAACGGGTTGTAGGATTGTTGACTTTAGACAGCTGGTGAAAACATTTTTACTAAATGCTCTGTGGTTTTACAAGTTGTCTGCATAATTCTTAGAGTGTAATCGTAGGTGTTTGTTTGTGATTACCAAAGCTAAGCAACATTCAACAGGGTCCATTTTTGGACTGATGACAGTAGCGCTGCTTAAAATTGAGTACTACCGTGGCTCGGATGGTGCGTCAATTTTAGGCTACTATTGTTTTTAGCTCTGTTGTTTACTCAGTCTTAACACGTAAAGTTGGTTGGCTGAACAATTTGTTTTTATTATTAACTAGCTTTTACCCGAGGCTTCTCCCGCGTTATAATTAAATTTTCACTTATGTTTACATCGGTACCTACCAATATTAGTAGTATAAGTTGTCAAAAAAAATTTGGTAACAAAAAAATAGTAAGTGCGCCACAAAATATAAGCCCCAATTAAATGTGAAACGAAACGCAAATATTGTAACAAATGATAATATCAAACTCAGAAAACAGTACATCTCAACTAATTTGTTTCATCATCGTTATTATCCGCAGCTTTCTTTGTCCAACTGCTGGGTATAGGCCTCTCTCTTGCAGTGCCATCTGCCTCGGATCTTTGCCGGTCGTGAACAGGCTCGACCGGCGGTATCGACGATATCGTCGAGATAGTCGCCCCCCTTGCTGCCGCGCCGCACATTGCTGAGCGTTCTCACCTATTCAAGTACTCTAGTTAACCAGCTCTGTCACCACGATCTTTCTTGCTCAAGAAGCGCTGGTTGAATTGGTTGCCACGCCAGTCTGAACGATTTCATACGCAGGGCTTTTGCGACCGCCAATATCGCAGCCGTACTCGAACTGAATGGGCTCACGCGTGGTGATGGCAAAAGGCCTGACGGTATGACGCTGGTCCCATGAAAGTGTGGATGGCCCTTAGTATGGGACACGACTTGCGTCGATACTTTGGCACCGTAACATCTTTCTGAGACTCAGAGTAGGGCTGAAGCAGTGGATAATTCGGCGCGAAGCAGCACAAATGGCGCATCAGGCACTATGTAGTCAAACGCAAACCTATACGGAATAAAAAAAAAACATTTGCTAACCACCGCAGTGGTTACACATTTGAGCTGTTTGAGACTTGAGACATTGTGTCCGTGGGGGCCGAGAGTTCATCTTGTTTTCAAAAGTCTTTCTGAGCGTCTGGTGGACGCGACGTGTGACCAAAATGCTGGTGTTTATTTGGCTCAAACGTATACGCAATGCCAATCATTGTGGCAATGCTGCCAGCATTCTGGGCACGCTCGCTACCAACTGACAGTGGGCTTGAGCATTTGGATTATCTTTAGACCTTCAAGGGTCTGTGGATGATCCAATAGCTTGTTATGTAGTAGGTAGTAGTTTATGAAGTATGCTGCTACATAATTGGGCCTAATGTCACCTGACATGTATTAACATTTCGTCAATAAATATTAGCGTCGTTGTGATAGGCGACAATTCCGCAATTAAGAGTTTTTGTCCTATCCTACGGGAATTATGCAATTTTCGGGATAAAAAATATCTTAATCATTTTCCGGCTTTTAAACTATATCCATGCTAAAAATCAAGTCAATCCGTTGTTCCGTTGCGGCGTGAAAGAGGAACAAACCAACAAATTTTTCGGATTTATAGTATTAGTATAACATAAGATTTACTCGCTCTGTCAAAAAAACCTAAAAGTTTAAGCTAAAACCATCTAAAGCTTATTTAGAACCAATATCTGTTTTTTTTTTTTTTTTTAGGTTTTTAGGACATTTATCTAAAACGTTAATCTATTTTGTACGAAAACTAGAAGGGACCCGAAACAATGTTCATTGGTTTTCTTTAAAACTGCATGCTCACTGTTTTCCGATTATATCAAGAGGACTAATCATTTCTAGGATGTCGTTTTACTCATAAATAATTAATATTACTAAGTTTTACGGAACAAACCCCGATATCGAGAAAATAATCGGCCAAATACGAGTCGGACTCGCGCACGGAAGGTTCTGTACTGTAACCCCCCTTAAACATTTATTTTAATTTTATTATTCGTTATTGAAGCGAATAAACAACTAAACATTCTGCGAACATTTCAAGCATCTGCCTGTTACCATTATTAATATGGAGCGAAAATCGGCAAAAAAAATCAGGTTTGTTGTATGGGAGCCCCCCTTAATTATTCATTTTATTTTGTTTTTAGTATTTGTTGTTATAGCGGCAACAGAAATAAATTACTTACCAAGACAATCAAATGAGCCGAAACTCAATAGGATTGCGTCGTTTTATTACAGAGTTCCTATGACCTTCCAGCTCCATCATCAGACCCTGGTTACCATTGAAAGACAAACTACTCGCCAAGACCATTCAAATAAACACAAACTTGATGAGATTGTGTCGTTTGATTGCTTAGTTCCTTAGGCCACTTTCCAGCTCCATTTTCAGACCCTTTTTTTTTTTTTTTTTTATTCTGAATAGGTTTGCGTTTGACCACATACTGCCTGTTGTTAAGCAGATATGCGGTCTAGGTTGAAGCACGCTTACCTAGAAGATACCTATTTACTCGGGATTTGAAGACGCCCACATTGTACTTTAGCGAGAAGACAGACCCAGGCAAAGCGTTCCACATTCTGGCTGTTCGTATGAGGAATGAGGATTCGAAACGCTTGGTTCTAATGCGCGGAATGTCCACCATAAAAGGGTGGCGCTTTGGTCGAGTCTGTCTAGCCTTACGATAGAAGAAAGGGGCAGGTGGGACCAGATTGTGCAACTCCTGGGCGCACTCTCCGAAGTGGATCCGGTAAAAGGCCGATAAACACGCTACTTTACGTCGATGCTCGAGACTTTGCAGCTGCGACATAGTCAGAGTGTCGTTGTCGATCAGCCTCTTGGCTCGCCTCTCAATCGACTCCAGAGCCTCCAGTTGATATTTGGCGGAGCCATCCCAAAGGTGAGAGCAGTATTCCATGCACGACCTGACTTGAGCTTTATACAGACTAAGCAGTTGCTCAGGTGTGAAATACCGTCTCACCTTAGAGAGAACACCAAGTTTTTTGGAAGCTAATTGGGCCTTTGACTCTATGTAAGAGCCAAAGTTAAGAGTCGATGAGAGTGAAACGCCTAATAGTTCCAAGCTGTCAGTTACCGGAACGGAGACACCACGGAAAGCGGGAGACAATTGGAAGGGCCTCTTTTTGGCCGAAAACAGACAGGCTTGAGTCTTCGTGGCATTAAACTTGACCAGGTTAGCATCACCCCAGTCAGAAACCGCCTCCAGACTCAAGTTGAGCCGCTCGACCATAGCCTCTCTGTGAGACTCGATCTGTGGCCCGCTGGTTCTTGTACCGGATGTGTAGCTCTCCACGACTGTACTGTCATCTGCGTACCCAAAGATTCCGGGCTTTAGCAGATCGTTGATATGCAGTAGGAAGAGGGTCGCAGAGAGCACTGACCCCTGAGGAACCCCGGCATTGATAGCCATATGATCTGACGAGCAGCCATCTACGACCACTCGTATCGACCGATTCCTCAAGAAATCAGATATCCATGCGCAGAAATCAGCAGGCAGGCCGTAAGATGGAAGCTTGCCAATTAGGCTCTCATGCCAGACCCTGTCAAAAGCTTTGGAGATATCCAAGGAGACAGCCAGCGCCTCCCCGTGCTTTTCGATGACCTCACTCCAGATGTGTGTGGCGTACGCCAGAAAGTCCCCAGTAGACCGGTTTCGGCGAAAGCCGTACTGATGGTCACTGCGTAGGTCATTCGCTTCCAGGTACGCCAGGAGCCTGTTGTTAAGGACACGTTCCATACTCTTGCAAAGTATGGACGTGATCGAAATCGGTCTGTAATTGGCAGGGTCGGCACGGCTACCTTTTTTGGGTACAGGCTGCACGTTAGCTAGCTTCCAAGATTTGGGCACTTGACCTGTCTTCAGAGATAGGCGAAAGAGGCGAGTCAGCACAGGCGACAACTCAGGCGCACAAGTCCTCAATACAATGGCCGGAATACCATCAGGGCCACTGGCCTTGTTCACATCAAGACTGCGGAGAACCTTGAGAACCTCCTTTTGCCGGATATGTATATCACTCATTACAGAGCCACAATTTGGCAAAGTTGGAGGTCTCGCACTACCGGGGTCCAGACGCGAAGACTCAGCAAATTGAGATGCAAATAAATTTGCTTTCTCAACCGCGGTATGGGCCAGCGAACCATTGGGTTTCAGCAACGGAGGCAGTGAGGGGCGGCAGAAGTTCGCTTCAACCGATTTAGCTAGGGACCAGAATGCCTTACTACCCGCAGGGTAAGAAGCAACCCTGGTTACCATTGAAAGACAAACTACTCGCCAAAACAATTCAAATGAACCCAAACTTGATGAGGTTGTGTCGTTTCATTGCTTATTTCCTTTGGCCACCTTCCAGATCCATCATCAGATCAGCACGATATCATCATAATATTGCATTTGCAATGTCACGCGATTTACACATGTATGCAAAATTTCAACTCAATCCGTAACCGGGAAGTGGATCAAATTTAACTTGCAAGATGTGATTACAGATCGACCTACAACGGGTCAGGTGAAAGTAAATAAAAGCTTGTAATACACTAGAGTCGTACCGCCGTCGTTGACTGATACCAAAGTTTCTAAGATTAAACACTATCTAAATACAAGTCAAGCTAATGTTTAACAAGGTTTCATTCCCGAAAGGCTGTTACAGGACTTATAAGTCCAGCGCTTGCCACCAGGGAAATAAAGAGATGGAAATGTTACTCGGACTTTGCGTTTCGTCTGCTAAAATTACAATAATTTTTCAGCCCTTGGGTGTTTGCTTTTGCGAAATTTCATTTTGTTACGTGGGTCGTTAGATTTTTTGTGGGGTTTTGAATAGATGCCAAATGAACCCGAAGTAGGCTGCTACTGTATAATTTTCAACTTTAGTAAAAAAAAGTAGGAAGTTCTCAATTTGGTTGTATATTTCAAAGTACGTAGGTACCTAAAACTCTATCATAATTTTATTAACAGTTTCGGATTAAGTTTGAAAAAAAAAACTGGGTTAGACTTATTTCAAGTTATTATTATATTTAAGAAGCCAAGTCCAAAAATCTTATTGCTTTTTAATGGACTTCGTTAAAAAATATTATTCTCTTGCTCCCCAGTCAACATTACAATTAAAATCATTCCTCATCGGAGCTATCCATTGTCCATCGACTTGGAATTTTTTCTTTGATGCCATCTTCGCACTACCGAAAGCTCACTTGTCAAACATACGACTGACTGTAAAATCCGCCGATGCGGCGCGGAGTGCCCTGTATAGTGGACGCAGTACGCAAAAATGCTCGCCGCACCGTTGCGGCCCGACCTACTACTAATTCAATTTAAACTAGTAATTCTCTGAACAGTAGACCTCGCGATACTTCTCATTAACTGAATCTTCACAAGCCTATATCTCAACTCGCTCTTTAACAGTTTGGTTCTTTCTTGCAAATACTTATTGTTAGGATTTAGATATTACCTAAATAATGTTGCCAAATATTATCGAAATCGTCAGATAAATAGCGCGACAGCAAATCTCCCCCTTTTTAAGGGTCATACCTCCCTATCAAAAGTCACCAACGACATAAAAATCCATTAATATATCAAACTTGTGTACCAAGTTTCGTCGAGATTTGTTTAATAATCGGCCAAGTACGAGTCGGACTCGCGCATGGAAGGTTACGTTCTGTATGGGAGCCCCCCTAATACATTTATTTTAATTTTATTATTTTATTTTTAAAGTGCATATTTAACTAAATGTTCTGTGAATATTTCATGCATATACCTTTTAATTTTGACTGTTATTACACCCTTATTAATGTTGAGCGAGAAACGTTTAGAAATTCATGTTTTTTGTATGGGAGCCTCCCTGAAATATTCATTATTTTCTGATTTCTGCTATAGCGCCAATAGAAATACATCATCTGTGAAAATTTCAGCTTCCTAGCTATAACGGTTCATAAGATACAGCCTGGTGACAGACAGACGGACAGCGCAGTCTTAGTATCTAATAAGGTCCTACTTTTACCCTTTGGGTACGGAACCCTAAAAATGAGACTTGTAGAGAAAAATCAACATCTGGACGGATAAAAGCAAAATCGCCGTTACAACAGAGACCTTCGCTTTGCTCATCAAAGGATCATTAAATATGTTGAAGAACTGGGATAGGTAATTATTATGGTTTGTAGAGATGTGTATAGTGTAGTAACTTTAAATAGAAAATAGTCTTTTAAAAAGTAATTATCAACTAAATAAACCTAACATAAACAACTTTAGGTTTTTTGGGGGTTACAGTGACATTGATGAATGTATTGCGTAGGCACTAACATGAATCTATTTGCGCTGTAATTCAATTTGTATGTCGGTTTCAGTACCAAAATATATTGGGTGTATAGATGTCGTAGGAAGATTTGATAATCCGTTTTTTGCAAGGATAATAATTTGTTGATAATACTTTGATGGTCCGTTTATTATGCAAGGATAATAATTAGACGTTATCTATGATATTTATCTATCTTACTGAAAAAGTTAGGATTTTTGGATAAATACGAGTTGCTTTAGTGAGATTTGATAATCAAATGTAAACTTAACACTGATTGGCTTTATTTCGGTTTACTGGCCAATAAGAGTTGACCTTAGATTACTGTATGTGATTGGTTCCTAGCTTAACCTTGTTGTTTCTTTTTTTTGGGCATTTTCCCGGCCTGGATTCTTGTCCTTATAGCCACTTCTTAATTCACCTTGTTGAAGTGTCCCGCAGACAGCCGCGGGCACGGCTGCTGCCTAGTCATCCGCCAAGTACCTACAGATCTTGATTTAATAATTTTGGGCTTTGTGACTGGTCAAACACTAAGCCGCAGCCGCGCCTACGCTGACGGACACTAGACGACAGTTAAATTCTAAAATATTATTGTACGCATCATTGTTTCCAATTTTTACCAGGGGTCCAAACCCTGAAATCGTGATGATATAATCATTTATTCCATTAGTTTTATTCAAATTCAATAAACTGTTTGTATGATATGATTGATTTTTCTTCGATAACAAAGTGGGTACTTAATAATGACAAGTTATGTGATATGATCCACTTGAGGATAGGCTTATGTAAAACAGCAGGATTACGCTAATACAAGCCCATTCTAACTGGCATTATTAGAGTCATAGGTATAGAATAAGCCTACATCAAGCAGTGTACCTCACCATTTTATCATCAATAATGAGAATCAAATATTTGTCCATTCAGCTGAAAATATGAAAATAATGATTTCAATTCAATGCTCTCCCTTACAAAATATCTACATCCAACCAAAGCAAACTTGAACATTCTAACACCAGCCTAACTATTGTTTCAGAATCGCTGCTACTGAAAATAATACGCGTCTCAGTGCCGACGTACCGAGTGAGGAGCCAGCCGGCTCAGCTCGAGTGCGACTACGAATTAGGAGCCGACACGCTCTACTCCGTGAAATGGTACCGAGACAATGAGGAGTTCTACAGATACATGCCCAAGTACGAGCCGCCGAAGCACGCCTACAAACTCGAGGGGATCAAAGTTGATGTGAGTACTCTCAGTGTTCTAGACACTCAGCCCGTGAAATTTAACTGCATTGCCGTTTTTGTCTCGGAAAATGTAGTCTAAAAGACGTGCAAAGATTTTGCCTTGGCAAATTAGTTATACGGGCTTATGATTTTCACACCTGTGTCGCTTAAAATAATGCAATTCATTTTAGTATCAAATGAACTGGCTGTTTCTCTAAACGACGCTTATTTTCCCGACTTCAGAATAGGTGGTTCTCAATTCGACTACATGTTTTATTTTTCTATGTTTGTATGTTATGCGATTACTACGTCAATTATGAATCAATTTTGGTGATTATTTTTGTTTGGTAGATCATACTTCAGAGGTGAATCCATTTATTTTATCAAAATCGGCCGAGTTGTTTTTGAAAAATCAACAATCATGTGAAAATTACTGAATCAGTGATAACTTGATCCGTGCGAACTATTCGGATTCTGTACACGGTTGAAGTCGGTTATGCCATTTTTGAAGAAAGATAATTATCTCAAACCGATATCAGTTTTTTAGTCAGTTTTCATCTACATTCAACAAAATGTATGAAATAGATGATTACTTTTACGCGGTTTCGATTCGATTTTCCCTAGAGTAAAAGTTAGTCATAATGAGTAAAATGACATCCAATATGTTGGTTGTCTAACGACTGAAAACAGATGGATCTACTGATAAGTGCTTGAAAACGGTCTGAAACTAATTTGTGACCTATAAATTGCTTTTTATGACAACAAACTGAATTACACTACTGATAAAAGGAATAAGTTCAAACAAGTATTTATATCAACAATATTAGGCTGGATAGACATCTAATGTTTCGTGTAAGTTTATTAGCTTTTAACAAATAAATTAGGTATCTAGTAATCATTAAAAGTAGATTTTAAATGTTTTTATGGACTATCATGTGTGTATAACGAGAATCAGTGTAGGTATTGGCCGCATTACCAATTTTAACCGTGAAAGCAACCGTAGGTAAGGTAAACGTACGTAATTGCGGACGAGTCGCAGAACGCGGACGTTACTCGGTTTTTTAATTTTTGTAATTTTCTACGTAAGTTTAACTTAATCTTATGAATGACAATGAATTCTTGGTTATTTTTTAAAGTATTATTCAGGCCAAACTGTACACGTAGTGTAATAGTGTCCAAACCAAATGATCTCAAAACTGCGGTGTCGTAAAATTTTCGTTAATCTGTTAATTCAGTAGCTGAATTTGGTGCCCACCCTGTCATCAACTTTAGTTCATTTCTTAGTTGTGTAATGTGATACGGTAACTGTGCTATTTTATTACGATACTTAGATAAATTACCCAATATTATAACCTATAACCTAGACATAATCTTGTTGTTTAGTTATAATATTTGTGTATCCGCCTACTGGTACTCACTAAACCCGTACTTGTCCTAATGCACGGACAATAATCACATTTTCCGTCCGAGAAGTGGGACTCATATCAGTTCTTTAATATCCGTTGTACCAAAGTTCGGATCTCAACCTTATTGCCTTGAAATAAGTCTCATTTTTCCTTGCATGTAAGAACATCGTTTAACAACCGTGAAAAATGCAATTATTATAGTTCGATTGCGTCTTATTCCTTTTAATTTAGAATTATTTTGGACTGATTCAAGCAATAGTCGTATCTTGTCTGCTTTAGTATTGCTTACTCATGTCTGACAAAGAAAATTTAATTTTTTTGATCGATTTATAATATTTATTTAAAACAATGTTATAATATTGAAGCATAAGCTTCAATATTTTTATATAATGTTTAAAAGATTATCTTAAGTACAAATTTTTGTGCGTAGATTTTGATATTATGTTTTTGGAACACCAAAGTGTTTCATAGAAAATAACAAACACTGGATTTGTCATAAATAAGTAGTAAAAAGTAAATAAGTAAGTTCGTATGGGCTGGGTGGCTAGTCCTAGTGTCAGAATTAAAATCATCTCGTGATTCAGCCATTTTTTTGACAAAGTTAATTATTATATACGAGTAGATAACACAATGATCAACTATAGAACTAAAAAGTAGGGATTAAGATTATAATATAATAAAACAATTTGATTTTCTAAGTTACAACCGAATCTTCTTATACCTCTATATACATGTGATGGTGATAAATTGTTAAAATTAGAAGAAAAATACTACTATGTAATTTGTTCTTTTTCCGTGTGGAGGCGTAATCGTCCCGCGTGGGGCGTTTTGGGCATTTCTTTTTTAAGAAAGCGTGGCTCTAGACCACTGGCACAACTGCTGCAGTGGCTTGGATGGTATATGAAATGATAACGATATAGATGACGAAACTGATGACAATGGAGAAGTGTCATGCAATCTGTTAATTATTCTAGTGTTTTCTGTGATCAGCCACGAGAAAGTTGGCTATCAGTGGCTCTCAGGCTCTCGCTCAGCTCTCAAGCTCTCAGCTCTTTTTGCAAGTTACTATTTAAGTTGCAGTGACTAGTTATGAGGCCTACCATAAGTCTTGCTGCTAAAACTTCAATGGGTCGTTGTTGTGTTTCTATTCAGATTTAGGAAAGCAGTTTTAGAGTGCCTGATTTCCTTCCTTTTATTCCACATGTTCTGTTTTTTTTCGTTATCACGGCGCAGGAACCTGAGAACTTCCGACGCTGTCGGCTTACAGTGTTTTATCGCCTCGTCTTCAACCTGTTTTCTCGTACCCTCTTTAGAAAGCGTTTCTGTTATGTTGTTGCCCGAGTTTTTTAGTTTCACTCTTAAATTGAATAGAGTTACGTTTTCCGTAAGTTTTCTAGCTTTTTTTTTACCTTTACCTTGAATAGGTGGCGCATATTTGTATACTCTTGTCAGTTCACTGGTGCACCGGTGCTCACAGCTTTGTTGAAAAGATTTCTGACCTTTTTTCTTAGCATGGTTATTATTCTACTATCGGTTTTTTTAGATCTGAAGAACAAAAGTTCTCATTTTTCAACGGGCAAGCTATTTCATAGTTCTTTATCAAAGGCTGTATCAAGACTTCTGTCGTGGTCTCTATTTCCTGCGGCAACTGTTGCGTACTTTGATCTAGCGGTTCTTCTATATAGCTATTTTGAGTTCATTTCTAAAAGTTGCTATGCCAGTTTGCTTCAGGTTCGTGCTTCAGAACCAAAGTATTTATCACTTGCCATGCGCCACTCATTGATTGTTTAAGAGATATTGCTTGAAGCCAGTGTGATGTCGATAATTAATGCTTAAGACGTTACGAAAGTAAACTCAGCGCCATGGTTTAATAGGTTTGAATAATATAGTCATTTAGTCATTTATTCATAACACCATTTGTTACATGTCAAAAAGTAAACATTACATTAGGGCACTATACAATATAGCACGAAATAAAATAGATAATACTTGACAATTTCCAAATTAGTCACTAAATCTTAATACAATTCAGGTAATTTTAAAAAGTCATTTACGTCATAAAATAGTTGCTCATGTAGCCAACATTTTAATTTATTCCTAAACGACCCAGCGGAAGGTGCATCCCGAACTTCTACGGGTATTCGGTTGTATATAGCGGGCCCACCAATATATACAGACCTCTCCGATTTCGCCAGCTTATGAGAAGGAGTCACCAGTTGGTTTTTCCTAGCATTGCTTCTTAAATTTAATCTTAAATAGGTACCTTTCCTCTCAAATAATTCTAAATGGTTGTGCGTGAAAAGAGCCACCTGATAGATTAGTTCGCACGGCAGTGGCAGTACGCGCAGTTCCCTAAAGAGCTCCACACAAGACACGTTGTCCGAAACCCCGAAAATGGCCCGCACAGCCCGTTTTTGCATAGAAAAAGCTCTCTTGTACTCCGCGGCGCGGCCCAACAATTCTAATCCGTAATAAAAGACTTTCGAGTACTTCATTTCCTCTCTCATTTGTATTGGGACAGTCCCACACAGTACAGTGGGCGTTTGAGTCAGATCCTACTTTACTTTCTTGTTTTTTACTTGTACTAAAGCATTAATTCTTCGACCGCCAGATGTTGCGCCACTTCTGTGATATTTAGGTACGAGTACGCCGTGTTCTAAAGGTTTAACTATACTACTAGGTTGTTTTTGAGACTGGTATCTAATTTAGTTACAGTGAGATCATCATTACACAAATGTGTCACCTAAGACGCCTAATACGGACCTGTGGGATATAATTATATAAGAGTACGCATTTTATTTGGCATGGGAAGACTGAACACATTACCTTGGGGATCATTAAAGCCGCTTATATCGCCACGGACTAAATACGGTTCCTATACCAGTGCTATTGTGTTAACTACCTAACGTTTCAGCAATTTTTTTCAAAGTCAGATTATTGTTTTGTTTGAAATATTATATTTTATTGCATGTAAAGTATTATTTCTTAGATTTACGAGATTTTAAATGGCTTAAACTAAAATATCATGTAATAATAATCAGTAATAATACAAGATAAAGGCAATTTATATCCTAATGTAAAGTAAATAGAGTTCTAATTCGTATAGCGTCCGGGAATTGGGACGATTTGTCCAAGATTTTAAAGTTCATACAAATAATAATACATTAGAAGGGCAATTTAAATTCTAACATACAGCAAATAGAGTTCAATTTCGTATAACGTCCGGGAATTGGGACGACATTCCGCGCATTAGGACAAATCGTCCGCGATTTGGTACATTTGGGTATTTTTTATCATTTTGGATATTAATTCCTATTAAAGCTACAACAAATTAGAAAAAGTTTAATTATTATAAAACTCAGATAAATGCCCTTCCTGGTCATATTCATTTTGTTGTTGTAAGTCTATTAGTATCAGCGTAGTATTACTGCAAAGTCGGCGAAGTTCAAAAACGTCCGTACATTGGTACGTTTACCTTACTTTGTGTGGGCACACTTAAACACCTGTGTTTTTCTCAGCTCCTGCTTGGAGTAAACGTGAATGAAAAACTAAGATGCGACTTATGGTATGCATTCATATGCGCACCATTTTATGCTTGTGTTTCTATTGGTAAAAGATGGTAATATAACTAAAATTATTACGGCTAATATCAATCTCAATCAATAAAAATATTAAAATAAACAGCGTAATGAAAGCCAAAAATACCTCAATACTATTGGACAGTTTCCAGTATCTAACAGATAATTTAAGCTGAACAGAAAAGGTTATTTCAGATATGAATCTTTCATGAATGAACTATTTGTTGAGCACGTCCCGTAACGTCGATATAGATCGCTACTGGAATTTTGTGAAAGCTTCATTGGTATGAATATTATTAAAATCAGAACTGTATTCGCTTTAAAATAGCTTTCTATTTTGATTTGTTGAGTGTTCTTTGATGTAGACTAGCTCAATGCCCGCGGCTTCACCCGCGTTGTCTTAGTACTTTCTTTATATAATAACAGCCCGTGGTTTGTCCCGCGTTGTCTAAGTACTTACGAATGACATTATCCCGCGGTTTCGCCCGCGCTGTTATGTACTTTCTTAAAAATTTTATAGCCCGAGGTTTGTCCCGCGTTATGTAAGTACTTACAATGATATTAACCCGCGGTTTCGCCCGCGTTGTCCTGTACTATTTTCAAAATATTATAGCCCGCGGTGTGGCCCATGTTGTCTTAGTACTTACTTAAAATAATACAATTTTATAAAAGCCGCGTTTATAAAATTTGATATCCCAAGGGAACAACTCAGTTTTTAAAGAGTAGTAGTACCTTATGTGCTAATTTGTGTTATTATCTACTTCCATACAAAATTACAAAGGTTGGAGTGTTTCATCTTTAAAATTCTGTTTCTTGTGCTTTAAATTTGTGTGTTTTTCTACATAGAGAAACACTCAACTTTACTTCTACGATACACATATTACTATGAGATAATATTAAATTCGATAATATTGATGTCGACGATTAATATTGATTGAGACGGCTCTCTGCGGCTTGTCAAAATCTGTGTCATATTAATAGTAAATCACTCTAATAATAACTATGACAAAATATTGTGTACAAAATTTTAAGCACTCTTGCTGTGGAATACTAAAACCAAACTGATTTAACTAACCAGAAATAGTCTGCCTAGTTACTGGTCAACTATCAAAAATACTTATATCATATCATAAGTAGTATGGCACTGCTACAAAATACGCCTACAAACCCAAAACTCTTATAATTATGTTACATAACTTAATAAATATAATGACTCCATAGAATTTCGATTGAAAAGAATAGAATAGATAAAAAAAAAAGTATAAATTTAATTTCGCAATAAGCTAACCACGAAAGGACACCATAACTTGATATATTACGAGCCACTCGTCGAGTGGCTACTCTTGCCAATAGCTCTCATGTTCAACTCGTGTGGATTGCGAGGATTTTGGCTCATTTCTACCGAGGGTCCATTGTTAGTGCTCGTCGGCGAGCCCCATTGTACTTTGATGATCACAATACAGTACGTAGTACAACGTTTTCTATATGTTTTGTTCTCGAGGGCAGAGACGAGTTTAATTCAACCAAATGCTTTGCCAAATATTGTGATAGTTCCAATGTTAGTTGAGTTTTTGGTAAATAGAATACTCTATTTGCCACAGAGCTAATACAACCAGAGAGATAGCGCTGTCGCTTGAGGCAATTTTCAACCACATGAATGTACGGAAAATCTTGCTCGGAGCTATCAAAACTGTCAAATATGAACTGGAATTTGACAGAAGAAAGAGAAAATCATATGTTTCAGACTTTTTGGCATAAATTATGAAACTTGTATTGTTAAATTTTAATAAATCCCCCATATACTTAAACTGGGGTATGAAAGTTTGTATGTGACTTCCGCAAATTTCAGTGGTAAAGGTTTGAAATTGATAAAAGTGCTTGTAATAAATAATTTACAAAAAGAAGTGAAATCCAACGAACAACATTTTTATGTTAAATGAGAGGCCAAGACGAGACTACAGTCTGCGATATCAAAAAGTTATCAGATCTCATGTAGAGCCAAGCTTCTAACTCTACAGGACTTAACTCGACAAGTTCTTACTTCACAAACTCTACACCTTAGTCAATATAATTCACTACTACCACCTACCACTTATTGCCTCTATAATTACATCAATCGTTTTTTCTATCATTTCCCCAGAGTCACACTTCTTTCGTAAAATACTCGTATGTTCTACAGTTGTCTATAAAATTGAATGCTTTCACGATTGAGTTCCCCTGTTGAACTGTTTGAACTGTTCCCCGGTATTAAAATAAAATCATATACTTATTAAATATTTCATTGAAGTAATCAAAATCCGATAATTTAATTAGACTCTACAGGAAAATATTTAAACTTTTAAAGTTCAATGTTTTCGTAGTAAATTCATGATCACCTCTTCAAACTTTTCTCATTTCTTTTATAACAGTATAAAAACTGTAGTCAAGTTAGCTTTTATTTTATTATAGAAACAAAACTTACGTGTAGCGATCCAGAAAATTAAAAACAGGAGATCTGGAATTTTCTAAAGTTTGAGATTGACGAGCCTCCCTTGATAGAAAAAATAAACGAGATGAAAGGAAGATTTATTTTTCTTATGGAAACGAAATTTTTAAGGCTAAAATGTTTAAATTAGCTGTTCCTTATTCAATATTAATAAAGTCTTCTAAAACACTAAGCCCTTGAGGTTGCGACAAGGTCTTATAAATATAGTTTTGAACATTTGTTTTTATTTTTATTTTAAAGGCACTAGTAGGTAGGTTTATTAGTAAACACTCAAGTTACCAATCTTTTAGTTGATCAATCGTTTAACTCAAAGGTACACAATAAGTTAGTTTTTTCTCAAATACAGTGGCATACAGGTAGGTCGAAAAGGCGTAATTTAGACCAATATTATAAACAACTTTTACAATGGAGCTAACCCGATATTCGAAAAAAATAAATCAGTGTTTTTTTTTGATTCTGAATAGGTTTGCGTTTGACAACATACTGCCTGATGTTGAGCACATAATAATATGCATACATTAGATGTTTCGTACATTTTGCCGATTGCGAGTTTCAAATTTGTAAGGCTCAATTAATTGGTTTCGGTCTATTACAATTGTTTTAATAGCGAGCCGTGGTGGTCGAGAGGTGACACCTGCCTTAAAATCGTGAGGTCGTGGGTTCAATTCCCGGTCCCGTACCAATGAGTTCTTTGGAATTTATGTACGGAACTTCACATCACTGGCTTTTCGGTGAAGGAAAACATCGTGGAGCAACCTGCATACGTCCATAGAAGAAATTCGATGACGTATGTGAATCCACCAACCCGCACTGGGCCAGCGTGGTGGATATGGCCCAATCACCCTTCGTGGTAGGCCTACGTCCTGCAGTGGACTATTAAAAAGGCTGATACAGTACGTTTTAATAACCCCGTATAATTTTAGACTGACTTTGAAGAAGCAACATGTAGCCAGGATATTGTCGTGATCTTCACGTTGTTCGTGGTCGTCTACCCAAATCAACGATTGCCCAAATTCTCTTTAAAAGTTTAGAGTCATTTTGTTTAATGACAATGAGATAGTAACCAATACGTATGTTTTTCACACAGTTACAAAAATCAGACGACAGAAAAGTCACACTCCATGCGGTGACGCTGAAATCTACCGGGCTCTACCGGTGCGAGGTGTCGGCAGAGGCGCCCAGCTTTGCTTCTGCGGCTGGAGAAGGAAGAATGGAAGTTATATGTGAGTGAAGAACTTGAAAAAAATACTTTTTTCTCTTATTGTCTAGTCAGCAACGATAGAAATGGAACTATTTATTGCGTCGTTAGATCAATAGGACACCATACATACTGCAGCAGCATTAGTTTCCCATACCTATAGGATCATCTCGTGTGTGGTGAAAGATTACAGAGGGCATTCATACTCTCTACCATCTACTCTTTATGCGTATAAGAAAAGAAAGTTTTTTTAAGAACTTTCGTTTCGCTGTTGACTTTTGTGAATTTAAAACTTTCAATGCTTGACATTGGCTGCCCAATAAAAATACCATTACGCATGCAAAAAATATTTTGCCATTTGCTTCCTATCTACTATCCTACCTATTGGCAAATCAGAAAGGGAACGCAGTTTGATTTATCATAATATTAATTTACAAAAAAATCTTATCATATTTTCCATCTCTCCAAGCTTGAGCTCTTATGGCTTGCTTCCTATCTACTATCCTACCTGTTGGCAAATCAGAAAGGGAACGCAGTTTGATTTATCATAATATTAATTTACAAAAAAATCTTTTCATATTTTCCATCTCTCCAAGCTTGAGCTCTTATGGCTGTATTGTATATTCTGGAATTAATATCGCCGCGGGCGCCGGGCATACCACGTTGGTTTTGCATTATATGCTTAAACTTAAATTATTTCAACATCGACAACTGTTACTATGATTCAGTGTAGTTGGTAGTATTTCTGTCTACAATTCTGAGTCGTGATTGATTCCGGGCTAGCTGTTTGGGCGATGAATTTAAAATATCTGTTCTGGATCTGGGAGTTTACCTTGCCTTGAAACCTTCGAGCAAATATCTACAGAGCCACAGACCCTAAGTAAAAGTATCAAAAAAAAAAATGTCCTAGCGCTGTCATATATACCGACTTAGATATTTACATTAAATAATTCACAATGACCCGTTTTCTCAAATCTCGACGTTGTCACCTAACTAGTGCTTGTAACCGAGCACTTTGGCATCGCGCAGCGTTGTAGTCAAATTGCAATCGCTTGGGTAGGGTTTTGGCTCGGACACTTTTTTTGCATGATTGTGATTCTATAAATATTTGCTCGAAGCTTGAAACTTAGCGAAACGCTATGTGTGTAGCGTTATTACACATGGTAATTTTCCGAACAGTAGACCTTGAGTCTGTCCCGGCTCGCTTTTGATTGATTTCAATTATACTCACAAATATTTTTTAGATACGAAACAACCTTGCCAATTATTATTTTCAAAATCGGTTTATTAATAGCGCTAAGCAAATTTTCCCCCTTTTGGAGGGAAATTCTCTCCCAGTCAAAAATCGCTGACTAAGTTAGATTAGTTGAAAATGCGACACGTAGAGGAATATCAACATCCGAACAGACGAAAGCAAATATGTCGACATAAAACGGACCTCCATCTTTGTTCGCTTGGTCAGTTATTCAATTAACTGCATCTCATATAAAATGACTAATCACCAAAACTATTGTCCTCAGATTTACCACGGGAAGGGCCTAGAATAACGGGCAACGAGCAGGATAATAGAAGAGGGGACTCTTTATTCCTGAATTGCACGTCAGGGAGGTCGTTCCCCGCGGCCACTCTGACGTGGTTCATAAATGAAGAAAAGGTAACAACTTTGGGTCAAAAGTCTTTTCTGTAACGCGCACATGTTACTTTTTAAGCGTCAAAGTTTTCCACACAGCCTTGAGATACTATACGAGTTTGTTGGGATTTTTACGGGCTCGCTAGAGTACAAAAATTTTGCTCGTAAATGAAACTGCGCCTGCGTTGATTTGATGCTAATAGATGGCGCTATGTAAATTCCAAAGAAAAAAAACTTAACAAACTCATACGGGGTATATACTTATATCGACGGTAAAGTATTCAGAATTAGTATCTTATAAAGTTAGCGAGCCCTTTAAAGATATAGCCCCACTAAATAACTATAAACATTACTTAATTCTTTACAATTTTTGTCAGAAATAAGTTCACGTTTAATCCATAATTGGTATGATTTAAAGTTAATTTGTTTGAACATATCAGTAATAAATATTGAATATTGCCAAAATAATTCAACAAAAACGCGCAAGCAAAGCTAAAAAACAATAAAATACATTGGGTGCACAAAAAAGTAGCTTTTGCTAGTGAGTTTTAGGTACAAAGTTCTCCCATAATCAGTTACGTTTTGAAATCAAGCAGTTGATAATAAATAGTTCTCAATTATAATAAAGCAAATATTTTTCATGATGACGTGCCTTAAAAGGCTCTTTAGTCATGGAAAATATTTGATTGGAATAATGAAAACCAAGAGTTAAAACATTTGAAAATAAATGATGATGAACCTTGAAAGGTTCTTTATCCACGGAAAATATTTGATTGGAATAATAAAAACCACGAGTTAAAACATTTGAAAATAAGAAAGCTAGCATGAGAATCCTATAAAATAAATCGTAACGTGGACTCGTTACATTTGTTGACGCAGATACCCCCTAGTGTACTTTGATGGGACATACAAGGATTATGGGGCATAAAACTATTTACCCACTCTTCGTGCTCCATCCACCCGCATTTTCAGGCACATATTGTTTATATTATGCGGGTATTTCCCACGGTTTAACTGAGCTAGAAACTTTTGGTTATCGTTAAGCTAAGCATCTAAACTCGACTTATTTTCTAAGTGGTAGTATAGTAACAGATAGTTTAACAATTTAGCAGCAATGGAAACTTTTATAGTTTTTACCATTAAAAAGTTTATTCTCGCTGTCTAGTTTTTCAGTATTATCTGGTGGGTGATTTTGTATGAAAACAAGCGTGAAACGCGCTCTAACGTGCTCTTAGTTATTAAGAAATTTAAGTGAAAAATGTTTATTTTTCATATATCATAGCTTAGGCTCGCTTTATAATTCATTTTAACTCAATTTCACATTTATTAAACATTTCTCCAAACGAAATTCACGGAAATAAAAAAATAAAAACTAACTGTGTTACGTTACGTTTTGTCGATAGAGAATCAAGCCCCTGCTGCAGACCTTCACTAGATTTAACAATGATTTTTTATAGTAAATTATATTTTTCACTATAAAGTTGAAATATATCGGAAATATGTCTAAATATAGTGACAAAAGTAGCTTAAACGTTGTGAATCTCTTACGCTACTACCTTCAATCTCTGGTACCTATATTATAATTAAGGACATAAGTAATCATAGTCTATTCAACCAAGATAGATATTTGATCGAAGCCAAAATATTAATATTTTTGGAAATACTAACGTTCTACAATTTCGTATTCGTTAACTGTAACTCCCAGAGTGAAAATGTAAAGAAAGAGATGATTATGTATTCAAATTTAGCAACACATTAAAACAAAATTTTAACGTTCTTAAAATGTTCATGAACATTTGTACAATAGTAACAAATATTCATGAACATTTTAAGAACATAATACGACTGAGGTGATATCATTAATATCCTTAATGAAATTATACCCAGTGTTGCAATAATTTTGCCACATACCGCAGTTATTGTGTATTTATTGTCAAGAATGTGTTTTAATGATGACATGGACTAAAAATGCATTTTACATCGATGTTTGCTAATATGATGCTCGTATTTATATAAATGAAACTGTGTTATGTTACTACTTCAACAAACGTAAAATCAATGAAAATCAGTTTCACGTATTTCATTTATTATATTCCCTATGATAATTATTAAAGTAACACCCGTTAGGTGAAATATATTTTAATGTATGGCACAGACATGACATGTGGTCTCTCAATAAAATTTACGTATAGATATTTGCTTAGTGAATATACGACAAAATAATCAAATGTTAAACATATTCGTCAGTCATATTTGGCATTATCACTTATGTTGTACTAATTCAGGAAATAATCGTTTTGGTTTCGATATTTAAAAGATTTTTTATTTATTATTTAGGCATCTGCTTCAGAAAATTAAAAACTTGAACTTTATAAATATATATTTTAATACTAGTGCTGTAACTCTTTTTACGAGCTATGTAGCTAGAGACTTGTCTAACATAACAGACAAACTGATTGAAATAGGGTTCTCTTGTAAATTCATTAACAAGAGCTGAACACGGTGTTTGACTGACAGGCAACAAATAGAAACCTAGCAATTTTAGCTCCGAAAATTCCGAACTAAAGTAATCTCGTTAGTTTTGTGTACCCAATCTCCATAATTTGTTTTTATTTGGCACCACACATTGTGCAAAAAGTATTCGTCACTCGTTCCAGATTTCAAAACGAACAATTTTATAAAATGTTTGACGCGGGTACACACGAATGTCATATCAGAAATGTCCAGAGAACGAGTTTATTCAGCGTCTGCATGTTAATTTATTCATATTCATGTTTGTGTGGGACTGTGTACTTGGCACTTTGAAATTGCACAACTTTTGGACTAACGTGAACTTATATTGGCACTCTCACTAATCTTGACTACTTTGGAGCACAGAAAATTATTAAAAATGTTGGTGAGAAGTTGAGATAATTATTTTTATCTCGTATATTTGTTTCTCGTCTCAAAATGTGTATCTAATACAAGTAGACTTTGCTTTTTACTATTTTGTGTTATGGTACGTTTTAAAATCATAGCTATGAATATTCTTTGACATTACCATTAATCCTTTATCAAAATAGTCTCTTCTGTTTAAAAACGATACGACATAATCATAGTCGTCAACGACAGGTACAAAAAATACAGTCTGTTGCTTTGGGAATAACAGATACTTTGAGAAATCTACATAAATTAACTCATAAATTCTAGACTCATATATTTAGAACAACTTTTTTTATAGACCAACCATGTACGAAAGTGCGAAGTAAAAACCGTCTGTTCCAAAGTTTACTGACACTCCAAATTGTTTAGGGATTTTGAGTTTGATCCCGTAGTAATAGTACGTCATCTTTAAGAACTCCTTCGTTAGGTTTTTTTTTATATTTATATTTTTGACCCACAGACTTCAGGGTCTGTGCTCTTTGTTAAGTAGTTACATTGAAAGAATGCGACTGTACTATAGCGAGAGGAGAACATTCGTTAGGTTCGTTAGGTACGTGGTACGAGTATAACTTTAAAAGTACCTGCACTTTGCATAACAACACCTTGTATAAGCCTAGTCAAATTTAAAGGTATAAGTTGGTAGCGGACGACATGAGGCAGCAGCGAACGACGTGTCGCAGCGACACTACTGGTTTCTATGTATTTCTATGAAATTACATCGCTAGCTTCGTGTAGCTAACTACTGCTGCCTCATGTCGTCCGCTACCAACTTGTACCTTTATACTGTCTGTTAACACGATGTAAGTAGTTGCGCATTAGCAACATATTTGTATGGCAGCGGCGCAAAGAGAAAGGATTAGCGCAACTTGTAGCTAACTTCACAGACATTACTAAGTTTGATTCGGTATATGTCGTAGGAAGATTTGGTAATCTGTTTTTCGCAAAAATTCTAGGAATTCAAAAGCAACTCGTATTTATCCAAAAAACCTAACTTTTTTCAGTAAGATAGAGAAATATCGTAGCCAATGTCTATTTATCCGTGTTTTTGCAAAATTGCTAGGATTTTTGCAAAAAAAAAAACGGATTTTCGAATCATACTACGACATTAACAGGGCTATTTCTAATCAATTAAGGTAAACGTACCAATGTACGGACGTTTTTGAACTTCGCTGACTTTGCAGTAATACTACGCTGATACTAACAGACTTACAACAACAAAGTGAATATTACCATATAGAGCATTTATCTGAGTTTTATAATAATTAAATTTTATCTAATTTGTTTGAGCTGTAATGGGAATTAATACCCAAAATGTAAAAAAATACCCAAATGTACCAAACCGCGGACGATTTGTCCTAATGCGCGGAATGTCGTCCCAATTCCTGGACGCTATACGAAATTGAACTCTATTTGTTTTACATTAGAGTTTAAATAGCCTTTCTATCGTATTATTATTTGTATGAACTTTAAAATCGACCCAAATCTATTACAAATCGTCCTTATTCACGGACGCTATGCAAATTAGAACTCTATTTGCTTTACATTAGAATTTAAATTGACTTTATACTGTATTATTTCTCACTATTATTAAAGAATATTTTAGTTAAAGCCATTCAAGGTGTCTTAAATCAAAGAAACAATGGTTTACATGCAATAAATTATATTTCAAACAAAACAATAATCACATTATGAAAAACAAATGCTGAAACGTTAGGTAGTTAGCACAATAGCATTGGAATAGGAACCGTATTTAGTCCGTGGCAAGATAATCGGCTTAAATGATCCCCAAGGTAATGTGTTCAGCCTTCCCATGCAAAATAAAATGCGTTCTTTTTTATAATTATATCCCACAGGTCCGTATAAGGCACCGTAGGTGACACATTTGTGTAATGATGATTTCACGGTAGTTAAATTGGATACCAGTCTCTAAGGCAACCTCAGTAGTATATTTACCTTTAGAGCACGGCGTACCTGGATATCGTAGAAGTGGCGCAACATCTGGCGGTCGAAGAATTAATGCTTTCAGTACAAGAAAAAAACAAGAAACTAAAGTAGGGTGTGACTCAAACGCCCACTGTGTTGTCTGGGAATGTCCCAATACAAATGAGAGGAGAAATGACGTACTTGACTTCATCTTCAGGCATTATTCAAATCTACTAAACCATGGCTCCGAGTTTATTTTCGTAACGTCTTGGGAATCAATTATCGACATCATACTTGCTACGAGCAATATCTCTAAAACAATCAATGAGTGGCGCGTGGCAACTGATGAATACTCTGATTTCGAAGCACGAACCTGAAGCATACCGATATAGCAACTTTTAGAAATAAACTCATAATAGCTATAAAGAGGAACCTTTACAATAGCTAGAAAACAGCTCGAGAGAGAAAAGCATGAGCTAGTCATAGAGAACGATGTATCTGACGATATATTGCTATCTTGGAACATATACGCGGATAGTGCAAAAAACAAGCTTGGACTAAGAGACTCCCTTGCCCTGAGTAAAACAACATAAACTTTGCAAGCGGAAGCCATGGGCCTTTTGCTAGCCGCAAAAAAACTTAAACTTTTATGTGAACTGAGCTTCTAACAGCTACTGGAAACAGTGAGGCCAAAGAAGTGATCATGTTCACAGTTGACAGTGCTGCTACTATCTATGAACTCAGAAGACCTGTAACAAGGTCAAAATTAATCGCTGCGCGTCATGCAACATTCCAAACTCTATCAAATAAACAGTGCGATGGAAAAAGAGTCACAGATCATGTTCAGGCAACAACATAGCAGACACGCTTTCCGAAGAGAGAAGATTAAGTTGTAACTTAGAAAATCAAATTGTTTTATTATATTGTAATCTTAATCATATAATCTAAATCCCAATTTTTAGTACTATAGTTGATTATTGTATATTAATAATCAACTTTTACAAAAAAAAAATGGCTCAATCAAGAGACAGATTTTTACTCTGATACTAGGACTAGCCACGCGACCCATACGAACGTTCTTATTTACTTTTTACTACCTATTTATGACAAATTAAATGTTTATTATTTTCTATGAAACACCAAAAGTTTAGTATTTCATAAAAAATAAAAACATGATATCAAAATCTGAGAACAATAAATCTAACTTAAGATAATCTTTTAAAAACAATGTAATATTGTTTAAAATATATGTAACATATATTTCATAATATGTTGTAAATCGATCAAAAACAATTGTTTTTGTCATGCACAAAAAACAGTTTAAATAATACTAAAGCAAATTGGACACGACTATTGTTTGAACCAGTCCAAAATAATTCTTAATTCCTTTGAATGAGACGCAACCGAAATATAATAATTGCTTTTTCACGGTTTTGAAAACGAAGTTCTTACATGCAAGGAAAAATGAGACTTATTTGAAGGCAATAAGGTCGAGATCCAACCTTTGGTACAACGGGTTTTAAAGAACTGATGTGTGTCCCACTTCTCGGACGAAAAATGTGATTATTGTCCGTGCATTGGGACAAGTACGGGTTTTGTGAGTACCATTAGGCGGATACGCAAATATTATAAATAATCAATAAGATTATGTCTAGATTAGAGGTTATAATATTTGGTAATTTATCTAAGTATCGTAATAAAATAGCACACTTACCGTATCACATTACACAACTAAGAAATTATCTGAAGTTTATGACAGGGTAGACACCAAATTCAGCTACTGAATTAACAGATTAACGAAAATTTTACGACACCGCACTTTTGAGATCATTTGGTTTGGACACCGTTACACTACGTGTATAGTTTTTCTTGTATAATACTTTGAAATAAAACCAAGAATTTATTGTCATTCATAAGATTAAGTTAACCTTTCGTGGAAAATTACAAAAATTAAAAAACCGAGTAACGTCCGCGTTCTGGGACTCGTCCGCAATTACGTGCGTTTACCTTAGCATCCTCTTAAGGGCTTATTCTGTACATCAAAACTAACAACTTTTGTTCCGCGACTTTTGTCTAAACTAAAAAAAAAAACGCTGTTCCATGCATTTTGTCGAGGGTGAGTAAATTTTTTCTATGGAACAACAACTTCTTTTTTGAGAATTATTAAAATTCATAGAACAAAAGTTGTTTTGATGTACAGAATAAGCCCCTAAGAGGATGCTACTTGATTAGAAATAACCCTGTATAAACATTGTCGCAGGTGACAGACCCAATGCTCTTAGTGGAGTATCCTCCGACGGAGCACACCCACGGGCTGCTGTCGGCGGCGCTCGGGCTCCGGGTGCCGTTCGGGAGGACCATGCAGGTCCGCTGCGTCGCGCGGGTGGCGCCCGCGTGGCGGGAAGGAAGCGAAGCCGTCGTCGGTAATAGTCATCTAGCTGATAGCAAAGAAGCTATGTTACTTGGTGAGTTTGACTCATTCATTATTATTACGGTGGTTTCGCAGTGCGTTCGAAAAGAATGCAATCGGAATCGGATCCGAACCTATTATTAGAATTTTCATTATAAATCCGATGATGGAAGTGATAACTACTGCGTAAACCACCATTAAAGTAGGTAGTGATACGACTACTCCGGATTTTTATAGACTCGGATCTAATTCGTTTCTATTCGTATTCGGACGTAGTGCGAAATCCCTTTTAAGTACAACAAGTTAAATTATCATAATGCTAAATTCCTAAAAAGTATAATTTCCCATTGTGTCCAATCTTTGTTCAATCTATTGTTTACTACCAGTGAAAGAAGTAATAATAGCGCTTCACAGTCATAGTTCTGTACTAGAATTTCTTGCATTGAAGATGACAGGTCACAGAAACAAAACATGAGGTTTATTTTAAATTGTATCAATATTTTTAATCTTAGTGTATTGTTTAATTAATCCTAGTGTATTTTAATTATAGAGGACGTAGTTTACTTACTTGACATACATTATTTGGTCTCATTGGAGCAATGGAGATATTTCATAGAGACTATCTATGGCAGCCTACTTGAGTTTCATGGTTTGCTTTCTACCATGTCTTACAAATTTTCTTTATGTCTGCAATAGTCAAACGTCTGTCGCCTGAAGTACTTTGGTTGTTAGTATTAAGTCACCAGCTAGCTTAGCATACAAGACCACGTCAAGAGTTTATCGACGTGTGCAAAGGTGACAGATATTCTGCTTCATCATATAACTCTGTCACATTCTGACACGTCGATAGAGTTATTTTATGGTCCGTATGCTAAGCCCGGTCTTCCTTGCCTTACTCGTAACTACATCTTCTAGTCCAATAGTGAAAATAGAACTTAGACAATATCAATGTTCACCTTTTAATATCGTTTCATTTACTTAATCATATGAACATATATTTATAGATATTCGTGATTTAAAACTTTTTAACATTGAGAGGTAGAAAAGTGAGCCTTGGAGTAATACTACAGTATCAGCCTTTTTTTTAATAGTCCACTGCAGGCCTACCTACGATAGCATTTAATTGGAGTAATAGATTCTTATTCTTTATTCTTTATTTTTTTCTAAGAAAAAAATTTAGGCATGTATGAAAGCAACTCTTTAAAAATATATTTAATTAAATCTGTAAGTCATGTACATCACGAAAGTGCCAAAATGTAGCGTCCTTTGATCACAACCACTGCGACCGAGTTTTCTTGTTCATTGCTTAATCTAACTTGGATGTATTCCAGGTCGTAAATACATTGGCACGTCGTAAAACTGATGTTCACAGAATATTCTCGAGCCTCACCTTTGAAAATAGGTTTACTGTGGCATAATTTTGGATAGGCAGGATTTATGTGGTACGATATTTCAGTGTTATGACGTAAATCTAATTACTAGTTATGTCGTTTTTAATTGGGACTGAAGTGGTTTATTGTTCACAATGTTTTGGTGCATTTTTTTTGTTATAATTAAACAATTCAAAAAATTATCGTGACTGCGTATTTATTATCTGCGTAACTGATACTTTTCTTTCCGTCCCAGCACTATACCAATTAAGCTAAGCCACATGCTGAAGCTCACGCCAAATTAGTTGAATTGTTTTTCTCATAAAGAACTCTTTGAGATAAACCTAATGTGGGTTTGTAAATTAAAATATTATTATCTTACTTTATTTATTATTACGTAAACTTTACTTGTAAATTATTATTTTCTCATTTTTAGGGCTCCGTACCCAAAGGGTAAAAACGGGACCCTATTACTAAGACTCCGATGTTCGTCTATCTGTCTCTCACCAAGCTGTATCTCACGAACGGTGACAGGTAGAACGTTGAAATTATCACAGATGATGTATTTCTATTGCCTCTATAATAACAAATACTAAAAACAGAAAAAGTTACATATTTCAGGGGGGTCCCATACAACAAACCTAATTTTAATTTAATTTTTTTTTTAATTTCGATCGATATCAATAATGGTGAGAGAGATGATGCTTGAAATATTCACATAATATATAAGTGTGTATGTTTACTTTCACTAATCAATTATAAAATTAAAATTAAATAAATATTTAAGGGCGGCTCCCATACAGTACGGAACTCATCATGCGCGAGTTTGACTCGTACTTGGTCGATTATTTGTTACTCAAGACAATTTATTTTAACTCATATAACGTAATTCATTTATTTATTTTTTAAAGTAACTAATAAACTAAATAATTTGGGTTTGATTTCCCTTCCAAAAACCCGAAAAATACAGAGTTTCACAGCTGCCAGTTATTCAGTCATTGCCATTATCATAGATAGGTCTCCATCCAAGCTAGAGTTAGGATAATTCCATTTATTTTCCTAACAGAGCTTGTTTGTTCCAGTGAGGAGTTCGGCGGAGGCAACAACGCTCAGTGTAATGTTATTAACACTTTCCCTCGCATTGTTCCTTGGCTCCGTAAAGCAAGCTGAAACGTGATAAATTATCTACTTACTTTTATTAGCGAAACTTGATTTAGACGCTGGCGCAAACACAGTTCAGCTCTACTGAGACCGTCGCACATTAGATCTCCCTCAACAACAATCTGGTCAAATAGTGATGCTCGAATCCTAGTCATGTGGTACCTAGTCTGAGTCTTTTATGCTAAGTTGAATGTTATTATTTGATACGTCATTAAGAAAATACTCGTACATGATGTATTTCTAGATGACAAATATATTTAATATGCCATTGTGCCTAGCTATGGGCCATAAAAACGCAACAAAAAAAAACAGATATTTCATTATAAATAACCGTAGCTTTCTACATACACAATGTGTGATTTTTTCACGGTTGACCTCATTAAATAAGTGAGTCATAAATTCATATTGATAATTGTAATAATATATCTGTCGTCTAGATATTGAGCAGCGTGATCGCTCTGTTGTAGCAACAGATGCTTTCAACTTTTGAATTTTATAACATAAAATTTGCAACGCTGTTTTGTCATTCTAGCAGTCATCCAAGAGGTAGGTATAATTTATTTATATGTATATCACAAGATCTACGGTATTAGTAAAGATTTTGGATGTATAATTGTGTCTGAATTGCTATAAATTAGTTTCATATATGTTTAAGGCCTCTGGTGTTGCCTAGATCTAATGAGCGAGGATCTCAATGTTCACATTTAAATACTATGCATTTGTACTTCCGGAATATTTTGCATAAAAATTGTCTGCTAAAAATAATAAATCAGATACGACTTGTACCTGATGTAGAGCAAAATATTTTTGTCGTTGCGCATCTGTAAGTAGTGTGGTATAACCCTACTCCAATAAACACTTTCAGAATATTTTATAGACTTACCTAATAGGTACATTTTTTTGAAAGGCAGAACTAAATTAATGTTGTTGTACAAATAAGTCTGTAGATAGATAATTATTGGAAAATATCAGTAGTAAGTTTATGATAAAAATAGTTTGCGGTAATTTTCTATTTTTGATGAATCTACGAGTTTTAACTTCAACTGTCTATAGTTATCTTGCGATGTTTTATTTTACAGTAGGTATGTTATATTGAACACTTTGTCAAGACGATGAAAAAATACTAGGATATCATTGTTACTTATCATTTTGACCAACTTTTATTATGGGATCAACCCAAAAATTGACATGAATAACTACATTTCTAGACATGATGTCGAGTGTAGATGCAGTTTTTGTGTGAAACAGGCTGATTTTTAGGGTTCCATACCCAAAGGGAAAAACGAGACCCTATTACTAAGACTTCGATGTCCGTCTGTCCGTCTGTCTGTCTGTCTGTCACCGGGCTGTATCTCATGAACCATGATAGCTAGGCAGCTGAAATTATCACAGATGATTTATTTCGGTTGCCGATATAACAACAAAAAAAACTAAAAACAAAATAAAATAAATATTTAAGGGAGCCCTCCTTAAATATTATACATACAACCAACCCGAATTTTTAGACGTTTTTCGCTCTATATTAATAATGGTACCAGGTAGATGCTTGAAATTTTCACAGAATATTTAGTTTTATATTCCCTTCAATGATAAATAATAAAATAAATATTTAAGGGGGGCTCTCATACAGTACGGAACCCTCTGTGCGCGAGTCCGACTCGTACTTGGCCGATTATTTGTGATTTCGGAGCCAATCTCATAGTATAAGTTATTCAAAATGTTGAGTATAATAATATTCTAGTATTTTGGTTGTCTAGAAAAACATACGGCACAACCTTCAAGCCTCATCTTTCATAGAATATACCTATAACAGTTGTATAGCCTAGAGCTAGGAATTACCCGACGTTAGGCTTCTATTTAATCAGTCTTGATCGATCCATTGGTCCGAAGCTTCGACGCAAGGTGCGGAAATGTGGAAAAGGCTTTTACTTTTTGTACATCACAATGTCGAAACACGAGTTATTTTGACTTGGAAATTTAATACCTGTTTTTGGCAAATATCTTTTATTAATGTTTCTAATCATCACGACGTTGTGTGCCATCAAAAAAGATGGTGATGAAAAGATACTTATTTGAACAACAATTGGCAACGTTACAACATTAATGTAAAAAACACAAATGTTATTGTTCGATTGATTTTTAAAAGTTATATATATTTAGAACCAATGCCACGGCAATAAATATTGCTAACTGTAAAATTCATATGAAAATGAGTCTGAGAGGTCGTAAAACATTACCTATTCATATCAATGTTTCCAATTTATTGTTTCTGTTATAATTTGTCTTTTTAGTAAGAATAAATAAATGCCTTTGATGAAAAAATGATAGTTTTACAAAATTTCCGTGCTAGCACGTGAACTGTTTCTGTATAATATAGTTAAAATGTGTTATGGTTGTCGTATCGCTAATTGATTTTTAAAAGAATTCTTTGAATAAACAGGGTTTTTATTTTTGGCCAATTATTTCTTATATTCAGCTCTCTTATTTAACAACTTTTGTTGTGTGACTTTTAACCAAACTTATCAGCAACATTTAACTATCTAGTGGGCTAGCCATACGGTTCACACGAATTTACTGACCAGTAATAATTACAATTTATAGTCACAAACAGCGGCATTTACCTATATTCCATTTTTTTTTGTTTTTAACATATCGCATTAAATTAAATCATTACTATGAATGGAATACATGAATATTATAACAGGCAGGTTATTCGATAAATTGAAACGTTACTTATTTTATGAAATTGTTCTATAAGTATTTTGATATAATATGTCAAATTGCCTGAATTATTTACAGAGTTAATAAAACATTGTTACCAAAAGTAATAAAACCACAAATATACATATATCTATGAATAAAACGCATCCACACACGTGTTACGTAGGTCAGTAATTCTGGTGTTACATTCAAAATAAAATTACATGTATAGAAAGTTAACAAGAACCGAAAAGTCATATTATTAAAGTTACTGTGATATACGAAAACTACCTTTAGGACATCAGCAATTTTTCCAAAACCCTGTATATTCAAATTTTATATTTTTGGATAGACAATAGTGTTATGCGTATGCAGTTGGGTTAGCTTTCTTTCAAGTAAAATACTGTAATGATTCATATCACTGAAATTCATAATAATAATTACGATATTTGCATGTAAATACTATTTGTTTAGAATTGCCTTCCTAGATATTTTTACTGATGTAAATATTTTATGATCTTATAAATTTTATTATGATTATGATTTATTTATATTAAGTAAGTAAAAGAGAGGCCTATACCCAGCAGTGGGATAAAAAGGCTGTGGATGATGATGAAGTAAAACATTACAATCTTTAAATACAATAGTTTTATCATTATGATTTTCTTGAACTTGTAAACTGTTCATCTCTATCAAACTTCTATTTAATGTTTAAAAAAAAAACTGACTGAATGTGTTTTGTTTAATTATTTATTTTATTTGAATTACTATCCTCTTACGTAACGGCTTAAAAGATACATATTCCTTTGTCAAGAGTACAATTTACACACTTAACGTTAGAACATGAAAAGTATATTTGTTGATGACATCATACTAACTTATACATTACACTTGTACAGGTCGCGGCTTATAAGTGTAGCGCTGAGCGAAGTGTGGAGGGGATGATTGCGCATGAGTTTATTATGGCGGTCACCATGCGCAGCCATTCACACTGCACTCAGTGCTAGACTTACGTTACCTGTTTGCATACATTTATTTTAAATAAATAATTATAACGTCCTGGATTGTTGTCCTTTTAGCCGTTTTTCTGAATTTAACTGAGATAGTAATTAATTTTTTCAAAAACTTATTCACGAAGTCACATTTGTAATCCATGTCTAAGAGAAAGTCACGGTCAAGACCAAGTCACCCCTCAATAAAACAGTGGTGACTGATGGAACCAAGACTGTAGGAACACGCTTGATGGAAGCCGCGACCAACCGGTCTTATTGTAAATCCATAGGAGAGACGTATGTCCAGCAGTGGACGTCCTATGGGTGATAGGTGGATGGAATAATAAATCATTACGACTATGCTAGTCTTGCTCATGTTTGTGACAAAATAAGTAAAAAACAAAATACTTACGTGTTTTGAACATTATCAGTGTAAATGATTATCAACATCATTGACGTGGAATTTTCCGTATTTTCTAAGATTTATGCAGATTAAATTGGCGTAGATTAGTACGTTGAACTTAATTACCACTTTCATAAAACAGCTTTTTGGTTAGCACGACAAGAAAAATAGCATTTGATAGTTCCTTATGGTTTCGTAGAGCGTTTTCTCTGTCATATAAACCTTTTACAGAATGATTAACTCAAACTTTTCATTCGGACGAAACAGAAATGTTTATTCCTATTCTTCAATGCACCAATTTTTTTATCACATGTAAAATATTTTCAAAGTTTCTTAGAGGAAATATAGTTACCGACTTGGGTTTTTGTTTTGCGACTTGTAAGTGCGTATTTCACTGAATTGTACCGATGGGGTAGCGGAAAGAAGAACTTAATAATTTTATGTGACACTTATGTAATATGAGGCAATGAACAAAAGCATATTAAAGACTTATGTAGGTACAAAACGTTTCTCTGGACGGTGGAGGACATATTCTAGGATTGCATTGTACTAACAATAGTACACAAATTATACCAACTACAATATATAATTACCAACCTCAGAAACACAAAAATAATATTGTTAGTTATTTTATTTTACAACTTTTGTATGGAACAGATGATAATAAAAACGTTGGTTCCATAGTAAAAGATAGTCATAAAATGAACGCAATGGTAAAACCAAAACCCGGCATAGTCAGAAAAGGAGCTCTATGAAACCAAACTTATAATAGTACTATTCATAATTATCATTCTGCTAAGAAACTGAATAGTAAAACAATTCTGTTTTACGAGTATAATTAACTACAGCATATCAAGCAGCTTATCAAAGTATCATTGTAAATATCAACTTAGAACACTTCTGCTTTGGTTGTAAATTAAGAAGTGTAAGTTAGGCAATATTTTAACAGCAAAACTTGGTTCAAATAAAAGACGAATTTGTTAAAAACTTTATTTTATTTACACACCCTTTACACCCTTTAGATATAAGTTTGAATGCGTTTCATACATTAAAAATCGGATTTTTTGTGGCAATATACAAAATATACCTTTCTTACCGTGAAAGATTCAAAATACTTCGAAAAGATTCGAAACTTACTTTTATTTATTTATTTAAATATCAAGCCGCTTCCAACCGTCCTTATTGGAGATCCATAGGGGAGTCCTATGTCCAGCAGTGGACTTCTTATGGCTGATGGATGATGAAACAATTTAAGGTTAGGTGCATTTTATAAAAGAAAGAGCTTTTGGATGATATATTTATAATTAATAACAACGATGTTTAACACATAAAAAAAAACTAAAAAAACACCAGTATAAGTAATAAAAAAGCAACAAGACGTAGGTAGCATCATCAATTTACATACCTGAAACTTTAAATGCGTTCAGTAGTTAAAAGTTTTGCACAGTGAGTATAAATATACACAGTTTATACATTTGACTGTACTAGATTGTGAAGGTAACATGCCTACCTGTCAAAGTTGAGTTGCCTTAAGTTAGGTTTTATGCATGTTAAATACAAATGTCTTTATCGGCTTTCTAAATATAGTTACATAATAAAGATCGATGGATGGATGGCGCTTCCAACTGGCCTTATTGGAAATCCATAGGGGAGGCCTATGTCCAGCATTGGACGTCATAACGGGTGATGGATAAATTTAGATAACTAATTATAGGAAACCACAAATATGTTCTTCTGTCACTATGCGATGGGTACTGTAGGACTCAGCGTGGCTTGACTAGGTATTCCTTGGAACAGTTACAAAAAAGAACTACTCGTATTCAGAGGGGTGACTTTTGTTGATATTTACAACTTAGTGCTACGGTAACGCGCATGATACCTTACGTGTATATTCTGGTTATTTTAGCAGTTCAGACATATCAAAGGTTTTGAGTGAGCCTGAAAACCGCAAGACTGGAACATCTTAAGTAAATTCGTATTGACCTGTCTACACGAATTTAGTTAAAAAATTACTTTTAGATCAAAAATACTCAATGACTTTCCGAGGTTAATAAAAATACTGATAAAAACAAAAAAAGCAAGATAAATAAAAGCAAGTAATAAATTAAGAATAATAATTCCCCAAAATCCACGAAAAGTCACAAAAAATGAGAGAATTGCGTGAGACTGCCTACATTTCCGTTGCTTAAGCAGTTTATGTCCTGTTTCAAACAGAAAAAGAAATATTTCATAAAACAAAATATCAGTCACGACTCGTTTTGTTAGATGGAAGTTGATAAGCAAATTTAGAACTTATCATTACGATCTTACGGCGTCCAATTCTGTTTGGGTTATTAATCTTATGAAGCAAGATAAATAAATGGCAATTGGTAGCTTTTTATGGATAATTGGCGTCGTTATTTTTTTTTAAATCAATTTTAGTTCAAGGTTAGCCACAAACATTACCGTCTTTACCATAAGGGCACACGGGGCCTGTGCCCAGGGTCCCCATCCTCAGGGGGCCCCGAGGATCAGACCACTTCTCCCACTCATTTATGTTTTCTCAAAACAGTTTGACATTGACATTTGACACAAAACACATTACACTTAAAATAAAACCGGAACAAGTGCAAGTCAGGCTCGCTTACTAAGGGCTCCGTACTAATCTTAAAAAATCGCAAATAAAAACCGGGAAATAAGTTTACTTGGTTACCTTTGAGCAAAGCTGGTCATCGATTGTTTACACGACGGCGTTAGTTTTCCTTTAACGCGCAAAAAGGGGATTTTTTAAGTTTTAATAATTTAAAACCTGTTGTCGCTTGTACCAGTGAAGCTCTTTTATATGATTTATCCTACATGATACGATTAACTTCCTTCATCACTCTTTATTAAAAAATAAATGGAAAAAAATTCACGCTCGCTCCGCTCGCGCTATTTATAAATTCTGTTTTCTTTTCTTATATCTGATGTCACTTTCACTGAATGAACATCGAACAAAATTCTAGCTCACTGCTCTAGTGCTCAAAAGGCGAGGATCCAACGGAGGGTCATGGTTATGACATTACATTGTAATGCTTACTATTTGACTTAATGACTATTTAATTTCATTTCATTTATTCATGCTTCCATAGTTAAAGTACAAGATGGTTATAACAAAGTTTAGGTACAAAGTTCAGTATGGACCCTGTCGGGCACTGCATATTCGAGCGAGGGTGGTCACTTATGTCAATAATATACTTACAAAAAAGCCAAAAATTTTCGCGCTCGTTTCGCTCGCGACTTATCGCGGTGGGTTGCCCTGCGTTGTGCAAACCTTTTGAAAAAGTGATACATTTTCACACTCTGTTTACATGCGCATTATATTATAGCGCAGTAGAGTATTCCATATTCTTTGCTCCATATTTATTGTTAAGTTACTGAAAATAAAAAAACGCTATTATTTCGCGCTCGCTACGCTCGCGCATGATGGTAATGCGGAAGGCTGTTTCCCATGTCCTTCTTTTGAAAATTCTGAAAAATATGACAAATTTTCGTGCTCGCTGCGCTCGTTGACAATAAACAGCAATGGGTTAGTCCGCTTTGCTATTTTAATCAATTAATTATTATGCCACACTATTATTTGCTTTGATATGACTGACTGATATATATATATTATCAAATTTTTGAGTTCACTATGTTTGCGTATATGAGCAAGGCAATGATCTACTTTTCCCAATTTCAAAGCTTTTAAAAAATACCGAAAAAATGTCGCGTTCATCACATAAATGTTTGCCCTGGGTGGGAATCGAACCCACATCACTTTGACCCAGAAGTCAGGTTCACTAACCACTAAATATAAATTGTAGGTCCAGGTTGTTTTGACCGTTAAGCCATGTCAGAGGCCTAAGGGCGGCTTAACAACTTCGTCACCAGGGCTAGCCACCCGGCCTATACGAACTTACTTACTTACCACTGAGCTACCGAGGCAATCGTATTTCTAATAAATAGAAAAAATATTTTAATTTTCTACTAGTTTAGGAGCTTTTTAAATGAATCCCATGAAATAAAAAGCAATTCAAGCATTTTAACGTCACAACTCAATCATTTAAGTTTTTGCGCAATTTTTTGTAGTTTATAGCAGCACATTTTTCCGCGCATTTTCTTCAGTTTTACAGAAACATTTTGCTTGCAACTCCCATTTCCTAAGAAATACAAATCTCACCAGTATCCGTTGACTTAAAAGAGTAAATCCGTCGTAGAAATCTCCAAAGCGCATCTTTATCTTGACCATCTCGCACAAACCGGTCGACCCGCATCTCTTTGGCTCTTTTGTCAGCAATCCACTCTCTTCTTTTATATTTTACCCTGAAATTGAACCTTTCAAACAATGTCAATATATCTGTCCGAGGTCGGATTACTCGAAGATACGAGTATAACAGCGTGTAGACAGTGTCTTTGTCTTGGATAATTTAAAAAAAGGCTTTCGTGACTCTTTTAGAAAGTGACTTGACTTGACTAGATTGAACAGCTCCTCGAGTAAGTGCGTTAAATAGAAGCTTGAATAAACAGTTTTATCAATCTTCGTTTATAAATCGTCTAAGTAAATACGTCTTGTTCCGAAAAATATCTTATAACTGACCCAATGACTAGAAACGTTTCTTAAACCCTTTCATATTTTTTCGTTTCGCTTGACTTATTTTATGTTGCAGTTATAATAACAATTTATTGGTTAATAACGCTTCAAAAAAATATGACATTGTCTGATAAAAGTGTAATATTTTTAGTAATTTTAACAGTAATTTTTGTGGCATTTAAATTTGTTATAATACCTTGCGTTATTTTTGTTATGTCGCTTGTATGCTATATTTTTATTTAGTAAGCTATTAGCTTCCTAAGCATCCTGAGGTTGCCTGGCAGAGATCGTTATCAGCGATAAAGCCACCCTTTGTTACAGTTTTTGTATCTTATTTTTTTCTTATTATTGTTATTTCTTGGTGATGCAATAATGCGTCTATTTATCATATCTATCTATCTATATTTTTATAGTATTTTCCTAGGAAACAAGCGTTGTACCAGGATAATTAGCTGCATAATTCGCCAAGCATTATAATCATCTACACGAACAATAACTTTACGTAATCAAAGGGTTCTGAAAACAGACAATTTAGCATCAAAGAACGACTTTCATCCTTTCAGCATCGTCAAGACGGTCCGGATGGTATTAATACAACAATAGCTTGTGATTTTCCGTCAGTCAAATGAAAGACAACACTTTAATGAAAACGTCACAGTCACTGAGACGTCTCGCTCGGTGGCACGTACTAACAGTAGGGGTGTAAAGGCGTGCCTTTTATATTAATGAGAAATTTTTAGTTTAAATAACAAGCCGCCTTAGATTAGAAACCTCATTCAACACTTTTTCTTCATGAAATTGATTATGTTCAAAAATCTGAGTGTCTAGTGGACGCAAAATACGACCAAAATAAATTTGGCTCGACGTAAAAGCAATGCCATTTGACGTGGTATGCTGCCAACTGCCAGCGAATTTGAGCATGTGCATTATATCTAAAGTTCTGTGGTCTATGGATAATGTGATTCTTTGTTGCAGCTAAGTAGATTTGTTGTAGTTAACAAATACACTTGCCGGAAAAACAATAACTATCGTTAAATAAATGGATTTCTTTATCAAACCATATTTGGTTAGCTTTCTCATTTACACACCAACTCATGTGCACATAAGAGATTACCAAGCGCATTAGATGATGCAGACGCAACACACGAGTGACATGGCTTATTACGACTGTACTCTGTACGTTTGCATAATATACAATACTCGCAACCCGCCCCGGCTTCGCAAAGGTGTATTATACACATAAACCTTCGTCTTAAATCACTCTATCTATTAAAAATCCGCATCATAATCCGTTGCGTAGTTTTAAAGATATAAGCATACATAGGGACAGACAGAGCGGAAAGCGACTTTGTTTTATACTTTGTAGTAATTTATGATAGAGCTGACACTTTATGTAAATATTATATATATTTATTATACGACACGTACAAGCACATCAATTCTACTTAGCACATAATAATCAAATACTTATTTAGTCTTTCTACGTAACCACTTTTTTTCAGCCCATTAAGACGATTGTGAGGTGCCAACTTGTTCATACAAAAACAATAAGCTGTTATCTACCTCTAAATATTATCCGTTTTGAGTGTTTTTTTTTCACGTAAGCAGCATTTCAATCGCCAGGCTTATACTTACGTCTTTATTTTGCAGTTTTTTTTTTAAATAGTATAAGCCTCCAAAAAGTCTTAATTTAAAGCAAAACTTTAGCTGAAAAGTTTACATAAACTAAAAACTTTTCTAAAAAAAATAAGACGTACTGCGAAGGCGCAATATTTCCTAATTAAGCGATTGACACCAAAAACAAAACATTTTGTTACAATTTTCTCCCGGAACGTAAATTTCATCAAAAATGTATCGCAAATTTTCTTGACGTTCTTCAGTAAACGCGTAAACACTGGTCGATTCACGATCCTCTTAACCTACCATACTTGCCATAAAATGTAGGCGCAACGCTCTCTCCTCAAAGAAAGTATCCGACGACGCGGCGATCCATTTACACGGAAAATGAATAAAAACTTTGTTGGTAAACGTTCACGACACGGCCAGTGTCGTCAACAGATTGTCACTCAAGTTGTTTTCGTCGAAATGATAAAGTTAAGACTTTATTGAATAGGCTTTTTGATTGCCGGGTCTAGTTATTGAGACTCTGTGACTGAACTTTGACTCATCGTTATAACTGAGCTGGTGTTCCGAAAGGTGTTTAGTGGTTATGTTCGTCTATAGTTTGGACAATTTATATTTATTTTTAAGTATTTTCTCAGGATATTTAAATGCAGGCATTAAGTACCTTGCTAGGTGTCTCTCAACGGTCAGTATAGACTAGAATACGACACAATGACTATACAATGTACAGTTTTTAAAGATATCACATTTTACGATGTTCCTTCATTTTCACGTAGGAGAACAATTCATTGCATGAAAAGATGATCCATAGTCCAATCTGAAATCCTAAACTGAGTGAAATAAATAAACGGTACACCATACAGTATGTTGCTTTTTCCACCACCACAAACCAACACTGTATACCACGTCCTCGGTAACAAAATGGTCTACGTTTGAAACAGGACACTAGAAAAATACATCCTTGACCAGAAGACAAGCAAGGACTATAAACACATTTAATTAAGAACAAACTAGACCTTTGGATAGAGAAGGAAACAGTTGCTTTGACAGATAAAATGACACATATTGGCATTTGCTGCTCGCCTATAAATAAAAATAATAAATTATCTAGGGCGTTCATTACATTTGGAGAAACTCCAAAAGTAATTAACCTATTTGCTTGATTTAAACTTTGAGACGGTTGCGAATGAACACTGGTGCTAGTTAAGTGGAATAAAGAACTACAAAGTTACTAACTTTAGCTTCGGAGCCATTAAATGTCTAAGCAAAAACTTGTTAAGTATACAAAAGAAAATAAAGAAGCTTGAAGAATAAAACAACGACAAAGTAATTAAATATCGAATGAGAATTAATGGAAACCTCAATATTTACTTCACATCATTGCAGACATTGTACGATGTACTAGCAATGTATTTAAATTTGCTATGAAATCTTAAAATAAAAAGCAACTTAAGCCTTTACTAACAAAAAAAGTTTACATAGACAACCTAATGATAATGTAAAGGTTACTAGTAAATAAAAAGCATATTTTCATAGAAAGGTTAACATGCCAATGTAGCCATATGTCCAATATTTCTAACGGGCCGACCCGGGCTATTTCCTTCACAATTTTATTCAAACTTGGCTCTTCTTCCCGTTTGTTGATGCGTAAAAAGTGCCTACACGCTTCTTGGCACGGACTCTTGATAAAATCGGGAACCGATTAGGGTTTCCTTACACTAAACTTTTTTATTCGTACTTTATTCAAATTGACACGAGGGAACCGACAGGGTGTAAAGGCTGATAGCAGAGTAGTTTAGTACCGTTATACCATAAACATTGTCACAGTATGCGAGTTTGGTCAAAGGGCTCATTGATCGAACGAAGCGAGGATTCACAGCCTACTGAAATAAATATACGGGTTGAACAATTTGAGTATCGAAGCTTCGTAGATTTGTAGATACTGCGTAGCTTCAGGCGTAGCATTAGGTGTAGCAGCTACGATTGTAGACGCTACAACAGCGTGGTATACAATACATGAATTGATAGAGCCAAGATAAACCATGGAATACTGTCAATTTACATTTTGAAACTATTTCTCAGAAATGTGTGTATTTGAAGTATTTTTACGATAAAATGTAACTAAACAAATAAGACATTGGGAAAACATAGAAAACTCAAATTGGTAATTTTTAGTGAAATTTTCAGAGAGCTGATATTTTAGTTGATGCCGATTGTAAACATTTACTGCAGAGTTATAAGTCAGATAAGATAATCAGTCCAATTGATATCATATCATTGTATTACAAAACCTGTTTAAGCTATTAGTCAACAAATATTATATCCCTACGATCTAACTACATAATTATGTCGTCACTCTGACTTCTAGGTGTTAATGGTATTTGAAAAAGCAACGATAAATAAAACAACATTGATGCTAACATGATATTTTGAGCTTTATTCCTTATGCAAAGTGTTTGATTTCTATGTTACAAAATTAAAAACCTTATTTTCTTTCACTTCTCTTCTCAGAACTATAGGGCGTTATTTTTGCAGCTCTGCGAGAAACTAACAAACAGATCTCCTGAGACTTTTCTCAGAACACAAAATAAATAATTCGCAGTTACAAAAAATATTATAAATAGATTTCTGCTATAGCTGTTATGCTAATATAAGTCCATATTCAAACGGCATCAAAATATCTTTATGAATTTTATTATGCGTTATTTATGTACTTAGCGAGCAGTGATGTGTAACGCCCAGTTACTGTGAATTTTACTATGATTTCTCGATTTTCACCTGAGAATTAACGTGATTTTTTCGGGCTGGGGTTATTTATACCGTTCCTCGTACGCCTAAATTTAAACACAAAAGAATAAAAATACGTGTCCGTGGATAATGAATATGTTCCGTCTTCGGTATAAAGTAAGTGATATGAGCACTACGTACATTTTTTACCGACTTCCAAAAAGGAGGAGGTTTACGTTACGTAAAAGGAGGTACTACGTTCGTTTGTAAGTTATTTTTTGTGTATGATTACCAATATTTTTGCCTACTGTGAACCGATTTTAAAAATAAACTTTTTTAAATCGGTTCGCACTAGGTTCACTTTTTTTAATTTAGAGTATACTTTCGAAATGGTCCCATTAAAATTTTATCGAAATAAGCTGAGCTGTTTTTGATAAATCAACAATAATGTACATGGATGTCACATCGATTCGTTCAAATTATTCGAATTCTGTAAACGGTGGAAGTCGGTGTTGCGATTTTTTGCGAAAAATAATGACACTCGTAGTTAAAAGAAAGTAAACTTATCTAACTGATACTCAGTTGTACACTATACAAGTTACAGCCCACATAGTGACTCCAGGAAAGATAGCAAACGGTCAAACGGTCAGATAATCTGATCGAAGAAGTCGTGTTTTGTCACGCAATGGTGACGGTAGATAAGTTTTAACGGGATACTTCGTGTGGGTGGAGTTATTGCCAGTGGTCGTATCTATCTACTAATCTACTCGTAGTTTCTACGAACATATCCATTCAACGCTAAGGCTTTGACATAGAAATTCTTAAATAATATTTGTTTGTAAGAATATCATAAGTGCAAGTGAAAATGAAAAGTAATTGTATTGCTTTTAATACACTACCTACATGGAATATGTAGCCATGGTCACAATGAAACTTGTTGTGAGAATAGAGAATATTTTGATGAATATCCTTCCTTAACATTGCCCTGACATTGATTGCCCTAATATAGACTGCCTCGAAGGCTCAGTGGTTAGTAACCCTTACTCTTGCGTCAAAGAGGCGTGGGTTCGATTCCCACCTAGGGCAAATATTTATGTGACGAACATAGGGGTTTGCTCTGTGTCTGGGTGTTATTTAGGTATTATCTATATCAGTATTTATTTAAAAATAAGTATACAAAGTACTTATATTAGTCTCTGGCAGCCATTTCACAAGCTTTGCTTAGTTTGGGGTTAGAGACTGTGTGTAAGATGTCCTCTAATATTTAATATATTTATATTTAACATTGATTGTATTTTTTAAGTATCTAAAAAATTGTAATAAATATTTCAAAAATTGGTGTTACAGCAGGACTTGAACCTGTATTGCAAACCGCAGTACGAGTTTCTGTCTCATCGGTTTTCGAATTAAGATAGTAGATCACGTCATGACGCTCTATACAAATTGAGGAGCTGGCGAACAAAAGCGGACATGTCCCATCCATCATTTTTTACAGGAGAGGTAAAATAATCGGCCAAGTACGAGTCGGACTCGCGCACGGAGGGTTCCGTACTGTATGGGGGCCCCCCTTAAATATTTATTTAATTTTATTTTATTATTTATTATTGAAGGGAATATAAAACTAAATATTCTGTGAAAATTTCAAGCATCTACCTGGTACCATTAAAAATATAGAGCGAAAAACGTCTAAAAATTCAGGTTTGTTGTATGGGAGCCACCCTTCAATATTTTTTTATTTTGTTTTTAGTATTTCTTGTTATAGCGGCAACCAAAATACATCATCTGTAAAAATTTCAGCTGCCTAGCTATCACGGTTCATGAGATACAGCCCGGTGACAGACAGACGGACAAACGGACATCGAAGTCTTAGTAATAGGGTCCCGTTTTTCCCTTTAACCCTAAAAACTAAATGCTAGAGTTGAACTTTTTACTTTCAACAATTAGCTAGAATTCTAATTGTTTAGATATGCATTCTGAATCATATTCCAGTTTTCAATTTTTATATGTTTGGTCCCATTATAGTTTTTTTTCTAGGACATGTCTGATTCTGCTTGAAAATGCAATTTTTGATGTTTCGGCAACCAAAATACATCATCTGTAAAAATTTCAGCTGCCTAGCTATCACGGTTCATGAGATACAGCCCGGTGACAGACAGACGGACAAACGGACATCGAAGTCTTAGTAATAGGGTCCCGTTTTTCCCTTTAACCCTAAAAACTAAATGCTAGAGTTGAACTTTTTACTTTCAACAATTAGCTAGAATTCTAATTGTTTAGATATGCATTCTGAATCATATTCCAGTTTTCAATTTTTATATGTTTGGTCCCATTATAGTTTTTTTTCTAGGACATGTCTGATTCTGCTTGAAAATGCAATTTTTGATGTTTAGTTTGTATGTTTTAGAACCAATTTTGATCGCCAATTTCTTCACGAATTTATAGACAGGTACACTAAAAAAGCGAAAATCCAAGAAAAAAAAATTGGTTGCCTGTAAAGTCGGTATACGGGCGAAAGTTTTACGTGACAACGACTTTGAGACGAATGAGACGAATGAGAGCGAATAACGTGAGCGGAGCGTAACGCAGTTTCTTGAAGTGTCACCCGGCAAACCAATTTATAAGACGTTGTCACGTCAAAATCACTGTGGATATATCTGTTTTTGTTCGCCAACTCCTCAATTAGTTTAAGTGTTTGTCTTTCACTAACTTACAGCGATAAATACTAAAATGCTAAAATACTTGCAGTCAGGACGACTTTTTGGAATGTATATTATAATACTCGTACATAATACACCTTATTGTTGAGGAGCCAAGGGTAGAATCACTACAAAAATACAACCTTAACGATATGAGGTAATAAAATTTGGAAAACTTACGGAGAAAATCTTGCTTATTACGAATTAGTTTAAAACAACATTTCAACACAAAAAACTCCGTGAAGAACACAAAACACCTTAAACATTTAACAAAATTACGTAAGTTTACATAATTCGGTACTTGCCGCACAGCATTGTGTAAATTTATAAAAAAAATGTCCTTCGTGTCGTATTTCTTAAGACTAGTGATCAATGAGGGGTGGTCACGCAGGGCTGGCACGCAACGCTCCTGGCTCGTGCTTTACCTGGCCTCTGACACCTCCATTTAGATTACAGACGTAAAAATGCCAGCCCTGCCTCTTTGCTAACAACCACTTCATTTATTAGGACGCCATCCAAAATAAATGTAATTAGAGCTCGGAATAGAACAGATTGCTGATCATATAGTCTTGAGAGAGGCTTTTTATTATTATATTTCTACTCGGTGCGGCGCGGAATGACTTACCAATAATTATTAACTAACTCTGTTTAATATGATAGACAGCCCGCAGTTTGTTCCGCGTTGTTTAAGTACTTACATGATATTAGCCCGCGGTTTCGCCCGCGCTATTTTATACTTCCTTAAAATGTTTATAGCACCTGGCCTGGCCCGCGTTAAATTGTAGGTACTTCCTTAAAATCATTATTCTAAGACATGGTTTGGCCCGGGATTTCTTTAAAATATTATAGCCCTCAGTGTGATCCGTGTTGTCTTAGTATTTAAAATAATTATAACCCGCAATTTGGCCTGCGTTGTTTTGTATTTCCATAAAATGATTAGATATAGTATATAGTAAACTCAACACTTCGTTCAACAATAAGGCTATTTTTTCGGGATATCTATGACTCCAGTATTGGTAAATATTATAAGCTTCCCTTATAAGAAATATTATTCCTGTCGATTTAGCCAGTTGGAGGTTATTGATGTTTCGTTTTACAAACTTTGGAATTTTATGGGGCCCCCAGGATAAAAAAAACACAAATGTTGAACAAACAGTATTTTTTTAATTTATTTGAAAAGTATTTAAGCCAATTTTGAAATCAATCGGTCCAGGGAATAAAAAGTTTCATACAATCGAAAAGGGCCAGTTTTACCCCTTTAGAGACCGAATTTTCTAAAATCCCTTCTTAGTGCTCCATTACGTTTTACAACACATCTATGTTCCAAGTTTTAAGTACATAGGTTAAGCGGTTTGGGCTGTAGACCATCTGTCAGTCAGTCACTCACGTCGAGGACTTTTGTTAATATAGATAGATAGATTATGCACTCAAAAAATCATACATCGTATTTTTTAACTATTACTAACTACTGTTACTATTCTGAAATGGAGCTGGGCAGGACATGTGGCAAAGCAGGGAGACGGCAGGGGGTGCAAGTCCCCAACCGAGTGGTGGCCTGGATTGGGACGGCGCAAACCGGGTAGAGAAAGAATGAGATGGGTCGACGACATTAAGTGATCAGTGGGGATCAAATGGACGGAATTGGCAAGGGATAGAGGTGAATGGCATAAACAAAGGGATGCCCAGCAGTGGGTTATTAAAGGCTGATGACGATTATGATGATTACTAACTACAAATTAATACATTAAAACTTTATACTGAAGCTACTTCTACATAAGAGCAATGATTCACAGTGGATCATCCACAGACACTTGAAGTTCTAACGAAAGTCCAAATACTCAAGCCCGCTGCCAGTTACCAGCATTATCAGCAGCTTCACAGCGTTATCACGCTGCTGAGTGCATGTTAACCTAACATATGTACATTGCACAAAGCAGTTTTGTGTACGCGCATAAATATTATGATTTGTGGTACTTACGAGTAACTTAAGTACTGTGCGAGTGAGCGATGAATAGTTGTGATTTTAAGCAGAGAATTTCAGAAATTTGGTGTCCGCTAAATCGAGAAAACATGTCCCATCTCCGAGATCTGTGTTTAGATCCAAGTACATGTTATGAAATTAGGTGAAAGCATTTTCGAAATTTGCTTGTTATATTTTTATGACACGAGTCGTAAAACTTATTTCGTGAGATGCATGCTTATTACAAGTGGTAAATAGTTCAAAAATGTATATTGCGTTTTTTTTGCCTGTACTCGTACGTGACTGTGACTAATTTAGCCATTGCGTAATGTGTTCGTTGTGTTCCTTACCTGTGTGATAAAAAGTACATAATATGCCATCTACAAATAAACCAAAATGTTTTAAGTTTCAACTATTATCATTTGTTAGCAAATATCATCGTTATTGTAACAGCATACTCAAATATTACCTACTGCATATTGCTGCAGATACCTAATTATTTGTGACGATTATTTTACTTCGAGAAAAGATATTACTCTGCAGCTGCACGTTTTGAACATTAAAGTGATTGATAAATTTAGTTCATTAATTATGAAAATATTGACAGAATAGCTTCTATGTCACATATCACAAATATCACAATGTGTGGAAAAGACTATGGAAAAGAATAATATTTGTGACATAAAAAGTGACTTTGAGCTGTCAAACTTCAGCGCAACAAACACTTTCTCTTCCTCATCCATCCATCCATCAGCCATAAGAAGTCCACTGCTGGACATAGGCCTCCCCTATGATACGATCCATAGATCTCCAATAAGACCGGTTGGAAGCGGCTTGCATCCAGCGCGATCCTGCGGTCTTAATGAGGTCATCCGTCCACCTTGTGGGTGGACGTCCTACGCTGCGCTTGCCGGTACGTGGTCTCCACTCGAGAACTTTTCGACCCCATCGGTCATCAGTCCTCCGCGCTATGTGCCCTGCCCATTGCCATTTCAACTTGCCAATCCGTTGAGCTATGTCGGTAACTTTGGTTCTTCTACGGATCTCCTCATTTCTGATTCGATCTCGCAGAGAGACTCCGAGCATAGCCCTCTCCATAGCTCGTTGGGCTACTTGGAGCTTACCAATAAGGCCCATAGTGAGAGACCACGTTTCTGTGCCATAAGTCATCACTGGCAACACACACTGGTCGAAAACTTTCGACTTGAGGCACTGAGGTATGTCGGACGAGAAGACGCTACGCAATTTTCCGAACGCTGCCCAGCCGAGTTGGATTCGGCGATTGGCCTCTTTCTTGAAGTCGGACCTACCTAACTGGACTACTTGTCCTAGGTAGACGTACGAGTCAACGACTTCAAGAACCGAGTTCCCAACAGAGATCGGGGTGGGTACAACATGGGAATTACACATAACTTTCGTCTTGTCCATGTTCATCTTAAGACCCACCTGTTGAGAAACCCGATTGAGGCCTTCGAGCATCGTGCTGAGCTCTTCCATCGATTTTGCCATGACTACTATATCGTCGGCAAACCGAAGGTGAGTGAGGTATTCGCCATTGACATTGGTGCCGAATCCTTTCCATTCCAGGAGCTTGAAGTCGTTCTCCAAAGTAGCCGTAAACAGTTTCGGAAAAATTACGTCTCCTTGTCTTACGCCTCTTTTTAAAGGGATCGCCTTGGAGCTCTCTTCCTGTACTCGGACCGACATAGTGGCGTTATTATACAAGCACTTCAACACTTCGATGTACCGATAGTCAATACGGCATCGTTGGAGAGACTCGAGCACAGCCCAAGTCTCGACCGAATCAAAGGCTTTCTCATAGTCCACAAACGCTAAGCAAAGTGGCAAGTTATACTCTTCGGTCTTCTGTAAAACCTGCCGCATCGTATGAATGTGGTCCATGGTACTAAAGCCCTTTCGGAAACCGGCTTGTTCGGAAGGCTGGAAGTCATCAAGCCTGCGCTCGAGACGATTCGTAATGACCCTTGAAAACAGCTTATAAACATGGCTCAGAAGCGAGATGGGTCTGTAGTTCTTCAATAAGGTGTTGTCACCTTTCTTGAAAAACAACACCACCACGCTTCTGTTCCATGCTTCTGGCGTGATGCCCTCGAGGACGACAGTGTTAAAAAGCTTCTGGAGAACTTTTAGTACCGGTGTTCCACCCGCTTTCAGGAGCTCTGATGTGATACCGTCATCACCCGGCGCCTTGTTGTTTCCGATTTGAATCCGAAGCTGATTCAGGGCCATTCTAATCTCGTACAGGCTGATGTCTGGGATATCTTCGGTGAAGTGTCGGGTCAGCTTGGCTCTTGGATCTTTGGCCGCGCTGCTAACAGGCTTAGCGAACGAAGCGTATAGCTGCCCATAGAACCTTTCGATCTCCTCTAATACCTCTGCCTTGGTCGACGCTAAACTTCCATCTTCTCTCTTCAGCTTTGTCAATTGGCTTTGCCCAATAGACAAATCTCTTGCGAACACTTTGGAGCCTTTGTTCCGCTCTATTTAATATGTTTAGTATTAAAAAGACGGTTCTCTTCCTAATGACTTGTTATGTGAATCATTTTGTGGCGTGTACTGCCTAACATAAATAATCGTTTGTCTTCATCAAAAGTTGTTCTTATGGAAATTAATTGGCTCTTTGTACAAGTTTGACACTTCAGGGTCACTAAAGCGAGCAATTTTGTTGTTTATTATAAAATATCGGATTTAAATCTCCTAGCCATTAATCAATGAAAATGTACCTAAAAATTTAGGCGTTCCTTTGTTGTAGTAGCACTTACTAGATTTTTACGGAGCTAAGTGAAAACTCGGGAAAACTTTTACGTAATATTTATAATTTAACATGGGCAGTGGCTGATTTATGTACTTTCCACCAGTAAAGTAGAGTAAACATATTCTTGCTGCCTCCTTAAAAATCTATCGTTTTAACGCGGCTATGCGGTTTTAAACGAGTAGGTACAGGTAGCGGCACGTAAGTCTAGCGCTGAGGGTACTGTGGAGGGGATGGCTGCGCATAGTGACCGCCATACTAAACTCATGCACAGCCATCCCCTCCACACTTCGCTCAGCGCTAGACTTATATGCCGCACCTTGTAGTAATACATATTTGTGACTTCGATTTTAAGTTATAAAAAATATGATAAATGCTAATTATATTGACGGAAGCGAAGGAAGTGAAGTGTCTTCATGTTGACTCGACGATTTTGCTTACGTCTTTCCGGATGTTGATTTTTCTCTACAGGGCGCAACAACCAATCTCGACAAATGGAGAGAAATTTACTGTCGTCGGCGATTTTTGATTGTGGGATAATTCTCTCAAAAAGGACTGAATTTGCTGTTACGCTATTTAGTAACCGATTTTAATAATATTTGGCGAAATCGTTTAATATCTAAATCTTATCAAGATTTGCGAAAAATGTACCAAAATTGTTGAGATACAGTCAAAGAAATGTGCCACGAGGTTTACTTTTCAAAGATATGTTTTAGTAATAATTACTTAGATATGCAAAAAAATATTTATTTGAGACGAAAAGAAATTGTCAAAATTTAGTCTCTCCCCTAAAGGTAATCTCCTGATCTAGGCTCCAGCCTAATCAGCCTATTGGTAGAGTTATTATAAATCTGCTAGTGTTAAAAAATACAAGTATTGAGTACACATTGTAAAACAGACAGCGTGTAATTGATTATAGTTTCGACTGCATTTGGCAGCCTATATCATGATCGAATTATATTAGAACTTGGATAACACACTTCAGACTTCAAAATACCGCGTAAGTACCTAATAACTGTATTATACTCTAAATTGAGAGATTGTCCGGAAACCACGCTATTTTCTGTAATTAATTTTAACTTATTTATACGATATTTTTAGTATTAAATTTCGTGCACAAACTGTTAAACTTCTTGCCATTCTTTTATCCGTCTGTAAGTAGCACCGAGTAGTTAACATGATCGTTAAACCATCAGTATTATTATAAAGTTTATAATTCATAAACTAAATGAGAAAACTTTAAATTTGATACTTTGAGGCTTCACTTAACTTTAATCAAACATTAAAAATTAAGTAGGTAGGTATAACTATTTGCATAGGTACCACTAAATAATGTTCTTCTAACAAGCGTCGTATTTCGATGATGTTTCATACTAATATGACTAAATATTAACAATTGGAATAATACTAACTATTTAAATACATACTATGAGTCCTAGGGGCTCCATGTGGTAAATTGTGTGATTTTAGCTCACCAGGTAAACTAAGGGTTAAAACTACGTACTTCAGTCAGCGAGATATTCTTAAAACTACTTGTACGATAATTTCAAAAACTTTTACGTTTTCAAGAGTGTCTATAACTCTCGGAGTCCATTGAAATGCGTTCAGCTTCGGGTTCATATCAAGTCGATCTGTTCGTAGCTAAATGGCTCAAGTTACAAAGTTTGCCCGACAGCGGCGGATGAATGACGACATTCGGGCAATTACGACATAATAACTATAACTCGAGGTTTCAGTAGTTTAATTGTACTTTGTGAGATGTAATCATTTGTAAGAATAACTTTCGCTCCTTCAAGAAGTTAATCACTCTATCGGTAAGCGGTTCAATTCAGAACCTAACCACTGGTGCAACGGAAAATTATTATCTACCTAGGTGTAACACTAACATTTGCGGGCGAATATTATTCAGAATGTTTAACCAACGCAAATTGAGATACAATTTAATTGCCACATATTCAAATAGGTACGTACACTTTTATAATTTATCTAAGTTTTTGACAACGCAAATATATTATTACCGATTTTACTATGTTCGTATGTATGTATTTTTTTGTGTATTTTAATCAATATTTTTTGCCAATTGTACTACCGATTTGGTCCCATTTAAATTTTAACAATAACGTACATGGATGTCTCTTCGATTCGTGCAAACTATTAGAATTCTGTACACGGTGGAAGCCAGTGTTGCGATTTTTTGCGAAAAATAATTATTCCGATCGTTTACAATTTCACACAAATATTTATCATCACTATCACTACATAGTAAAAAACAAAGTCGCTTTCTCTGTCCCTATATCCCTATGTATGCTTAAATCTTTAAAACTACGCAATGGATTTTGATGCGCTTTTTTCAATAGATAGAATGATTCAAGAGGAAGGTTTATATGTATAATACACCTTTGCGGAGCCAAGGCGGGTCGCTAGTCGATAATTTGGCAAAATATTAACAGTTGAAAACCCATACATGCATAGAATATACATTACAAGTACATCGTGTATATAAACAGAATTTAACTTATGTAGACCGTAATATAGAGTCTTGCATTCGTTCAAAGTCTACAGTCAGTTGTCATTTCACACCTCAATCCCGAAAGCAGCACAAACCAAACTAATTCGAATCTCGTCATCAATGCACGAGCGTCTCTCATTACACTGAGTATATCGCACAACTTTGATGGGATTCCGACGCACAGAATCGAAAAAAAAACAAGAGATGGAAAGTGCTTACCGAGGTTTGAAATTGGAAACGCGTTCATCAGGGTCCTGCGGAAATTGTTGGCTCGCAGTGAGCGGCTGCTGTCGGCTGCCGCAGACAGCTCGCGTGACCTCATTATCCTGTCCTGGGGTTGCTTGCTCTTGGCTTGTCACGCAGATTAGTAAACAGTTTGTTCTGGAAATATGTCTTCTAATTGCAAGCTGTGAGCGTTTAATTTTGAGGATTGCTGGTGCGGTAATTGTAATTAAAATATAGGTACAGCACAGTACACTAAAGTTTTATTTTAAATGAAATTTGAAAAAGCTATGATTATTTCTATACCAAGTTTGTTATTAATTAATTACATTCAAGTCACATAGGTAATAAAGTTTGTATCACAAATAAAAATAAGTAAAACAGGCTAAAAATTGAACTGCTATTTATTTATTGGCTGAATAAAAATAAATAGGTATTTTATCATTTTGAACAACTTTGAAGTCGCAATGTTTCGAAATATTACCAATTTATCGAAGCAGTGTATGTTTAAATAAACACAAAAACATTAACTTTCTTAATTTGAAACTTTACCTAGCTCCTTATCTAATCATTAACGGTACAAATATTGCAACAGATTAAAGCGAGATAAGAAAGGGCGATAAATAACAAAAGGTGAGTTCATTTCGCATAATTGTTCCCTCCATTCTTCCTCACCGCTAGCCTTATCGCTTGAGAACTTTATTAATGCGCTTTGTCTTCCCCGTTATTAATCTTCTACGTATTTGTATAACTTATTATTAAAAAGTTATTGACCGAAGCGAAGCGGAGATCTCTGCTTTAACTCGATGATTTTATTTCGTCTGCCCAGATCTAGATTTTCTCTACAGTTCGCATTTTTCAACGAATCTCTACAAAACTTGGTACTATAAAGCCTATAGTCTATATTAATGGTATTTTTTGTCGTCGGCAATTTTTGATCAATTTTGATTTGAATCAATTTTTTCATTGAAAAGAAGGGGAAATTTGCCGTCGCGCTATTTATAAGCCTATTTTGAGTATATTTGGCACAATTATTAGTTTCTAAATCTTAACGAAATTTGCTAGTTTGAACCAAACCACGATTTGAACACATTATTATTAAATACTACGGGGCTAATCGCGCACTAAAACTACGAGATTAATAAATACCTCATCATCCCGACGTTTCGACTGAGTTGCTTCGATCGTGGTCACGGGTGGACTGACCTCGTATTTTTAGTGCGCGATTAGTCCCGTAGTAAGTATATCATAATAATGAACCAAATCGGTATAGAGCGCGTCGAAACATGGGCTTACGAAGATTCAGTTAAAGAGCTGGTGTGTTGCAAGGTGTCCTGTTCGGAGAACTACTTGTTACTCGTATTAGGAAGTTAAAGATATTGCGATTGCGCTATAGGTGGATTCCATTGATTTAACACAAGTCTCCCTCTGTCTTACGGAAAGATAAAAGGTTCTTATGGGTAACCATAAATAAAAAATAAACGGCCAAAGCTGCGAAAAAAAGCTAGTATGCTATCTATATCACGCTGTCCTATCTATAGCTAAATAAGAGACAGGAGGAATAAGGTACTTTAACATACCCTTAACTTACTATTAAATTTTCTCTACTCAAAGATAAGTAATTTTTTTTTATTAATAATTTACGCAAATGACCTATAGGTCATTATCATTATAAACATCGTAATATTCTGGTGAAGGAAGTTCACTGCTAGAAATAGGCCTTCCAAAAGATTTATAAAAAGACCGATCGAAAACAGCTTGCGAAAATGAATCATGGTTTTCATTTCAGAACTTTACAGCCTCATCGATAATCTGTTCTAAGAACTGCGTGCCCTGCCTACAGCCACTTCAAGTTGACAAAGTCACTGCGATGGACTTATTTTCATTTTCTGTGACTTAACCATGTGACCCAATAATAAACTGAAAATAATCGACCAAGTACGAGTAGGACTCGCGCACGAAGCGTTCTGTACTGAATGGGAGCCCACCTTAATTTTTTATTTTTATTTAATTATTTATTACCGAACTGAATTTACAACTAAATATTGTGTGAATATTTCAAGCATCTACCTGTTACCATTATTAATATCGAGCGAAAAACGCTTAAAAATCAGGTTTGTTGTATGGGAGCCCCCCTTAAATATTAACTATATTCTGATTTTAGGGCTCCGTATACGCCCAAAAGGTAAAAACGGGACCATATTACTAAGACTCCGCTGTCCGTCTGTCTGTCTGTCACCAGGCTGTATCTCAAGAACCGTTACCTAACCCTAAAAATAACATTCACGTCAAAAAGAATCTAAAAATAAGAAATCATATTATAATGTTAATTCCCGTAGGTAGTTAAGTTGAATTGTTTGGTAGCTTTATCTACCAAAAATAGCTCTAAGGAAAACAATTTCCGGAGATGTAACATCGAAACGAGCAAAGAGTAACGAATAAATACAATGATGTTGACGTGAGATATTCCGGGGAAAAGATCAATATAAGCAATATAAACAAAAGCTGTGCACAACTTCTTAAGAGCGACTTTAGCACATCAAGATGAAAAGAAATTGCTGTGGGTTAACCCTTACAGAACGCAAATAACTGTGAACTTTTTGTGTGGAACCGCTGACTTTTTTACATGCCTATTTACCTTGTTTTCAAGCTTCTTCAAGTGGATGCAATGCATGACCAAAATGCTGGTGCTATTTTTGTGTAGTTGTTAATCCAATTTCTTTTTCTGTTAAGGGGTTTCTCATATGGTTGTGTAGGCACTGGGGTCATTTCTGCACTGGAATACGAAAATAATTATGCTTTTTAAAATACCACTTTCACGCAGCAACGAAGCAACGGATTGACTTGATTTTTGGCATGGACATAATTTCAAAAACGGAAAATGTCAAAGGCTACATTTCATCTCGAAAAATATAAAAGTTTCCTGTTATATCACAAAAATCAAAATATCGGGCAAAGCCGCGGGCATAAACTTGTAAGTTACTAAGTTCATATGGGCCGGGTGGCTAGCCCTGGTGTCAGAGTATTTAAGCCACCTGAAGGCCTCTGAAATGAACATGTCAAAAGCTAGTAATATGTATGATAAACACAAAAATCATAAAGTGAAATTGTCGTAATAATTATATTACTTACTTAGCCATCAGAATTCAATACGTTGGAGAATCAATTGTTCATTGATACTGATTGCACAGAATATCAATATTTATTACAGCGTTTCTTCAATATTTTATTGAAGTTGAGTATTATCTACAGATGAACCAGACAAAACGTGAATGCAGTAAGAAAGGTAGGTACCTAATCAAAAAATAAAAACGTATTCGCCTTTTAATAAACCACTACTGAAATCAAAGATAAGTAAGTTCGTATAGGCCGGGAAACTAGTCTAGACTCTGACACCAGGTCAGAGTTTTTAGGCCGCCTGAAGGCCTCTAACTTGGCTAAACTGTTAAAATAACTGGGGCCTACAATTAAACGTTTCATCCGAGCCACGGTAGCGCTCAGTTGGAAAATGCCGCCTGCGTCACCCATCCAAATACTGACCGTGCGGAACGTTGCTTAATTTCGGTGATCGCTGACAAACACCTACTAGCGACGTAGAGGATATTTACATTCTACGTCGCTAGTACAATAATGGTACTAGCGAAGTATACATACGTGAGTAGTGCCATCAATGGTACTACTGACTGAAAACCAATCAAACTACGCTACGAGCGCTACGACATTAAAGCTGATATAAAAGTAATAATAGATAAAAAAAAAAACAATGTTTTTATACCACTGGTTTTCGTGACTGAAAATATTACGAGAAAATCTTCGTTCGTTCTAAGAAATTCAATAGCGTACTTATGTGAATCTACGAAACCGCAACTAGATCAGTGTGGTGAAATATCCGTATGGCCCGATCGCCTTTCGGGGAGAGCCTGGAGTATTATATTCAGCTGCTTTTGTTAGTTTTAAAAGTTTTATTTTATTACTTTTGCGTCTTTTACTACTTCTAGTGAAAGTGAGTGAATAAATCTTTTATGCTAAGAAAAGGTTACAGTTCTACTTATTAAAGGATTTCCCTTTGAGAATACTATTGTTTGTAAAAAGAAAAGTATAATCGCCAGCGTTTCGCATTTAAAAAGTACCTTTTATGTAAATTAAATCTTTTCATAGGTAGTTCCTCATTTTTATCGACTTCCAAAAAGGAGGAGGTTCTATGTTCGTCTGTATGTATTTTTTTTTTTGTGTTTTTTAATCGATAATTTCTTCTAACTGAATAAATATGTTTTTAGTTCGAAAGGTTACATACTGTCGAGGTGGTCCCATTTAAATTTTATAGAAATCGGCTGAGGCGTTTTTGAAATATCAAGAATAATATAAACAATACGAGCGAAATTTTTGAATTTTGTACTCGATGGAAGGCTGTTTTGCCATTTTTTGCGAAGAATAATTATTTATGATATTAAGTATTAAAATAGCATAAAATACAAAAACGATTATACTAGTCATCTTTTGAGAACACGTCTAGTTTTTCCATGTTCAAAGATATAAATTGTCTCTATTTCTTCAAGACGTTTAAATTTTTAACTGCAAATTACACCAAATTACCCTTACTCACTTAAGTTTTGAGTTTTGCAGTGAGTTCAGACCACTAATCATAGCAACTTTGTATTGAGATCACGTAGAGAACAGCGCTGGCGCTGCCCGAGACAGCCAAAGGAACCAAAATAAGTATGCAACAACCTTGGATTATAAAGCATAGAACAGAACATTTACCAAGTTCATAATCTATACCAATATTATAAAGAGAAAAAAAATATTGTTTGTTTGCATTGAATAGGCTCCGAAACTGTTGCACCGATTTGAAACATTCTTTTACTGTTGGAAAGCTAGACTATCTCCGGATGACATAGGCTATATTACATTTTTTTTTAAAAATGGAATCTTCATTAAAACTCCCATACCTAGGTACATCACGTAGTAGATATATATGCACAATACTAATAACATCTGTCTTCTTTAGCTAATCATGTCATACCCGGGCGGAGCCGGGGCGGGTAGCTATATGGTATGATATATGTACCTACGAGTGAACTATACCTAACTCATGTATATACCTACTAAAGATAAACCGATAACCATATCCCATTGGCAAGATTTGTTTTTTCGGTACATTTTACTAGCTATTGCCCGCGGTTTTGCCCGCGTGGCCGCGTGATATTTTGACTTTTGTGATAAAGAGTAGATGCCAAAAATTTAGTCAATCCGTTGCTCTGATGCTGCCCGAAAGAATTAGAAACCAACAATTGTTTTTCTTCCACGCAAAAACTACTGAACGGATTGAGATGAAACTTTGCAATAGTAATGCTTATACATTAGAATAACACATAGGCATAACATAATAACACATTTCAATTATGTGTTATTATATAAATAAATAAAGATAACATAATTATGTGTTATTATATAGATAAATAAAGATAACATAACACATATTTATAAAGATAATACGTGAAACGAAGTTTGCTGGGTCAGCTACTTTCTTAACAAGTATTTAGTAGTAATAAAAAATAAAGTAGCATCGATCATAGTTTAACCGAATAATGTTTATAGTGAAACTATTTTACCGAAATGCATTCCCAGAGGCAAAACTTGGTGCAAGTAGGCCGTAGAAGTAGGCATATTATTATGTAGCATGAATATATTTTGCCTAGATTCTTCGTGTTACATAGGAACCTAATATTAATTTGGTTGACAAGGAGATGTCAGTGCGCTTTATAACGCATTCATTTTTGAAAGTTTGTAAATAAGAAAAATATATTTGTATTTATCCAAAGCATCAAAGATTTTCACTACATACCAAACGATTTTGAAATATAAATTTTACATCTAAAAGCCATTTGTTTTCACTCGATGTTTCGATGTTTAGGTTTTATCGTCGAAGATTTGGGTACATAAAATATGTAAAGAGCGTAGCGATGGATGCAACGTGTCCCGATTTAAATGTCTCATATCAATTCCGAAACTTGTTTAAATATTTATTTTTTAATATAACTCATACATTTACATAAAGTTGCATAGATGACATAGATAGAGAACCTGTCTAAATTATACTGTACGTACACCTAATTCCTACCATGAAATAGGCTGAAATCATAAATCTTGGTAGTAATAGGTACTTCATCTGTAAATAGGTCGCAGACCATTACATTAATCAGATCCAGTGTATCGTTAAAGGCCGATAACTAGTTAGTACCTACTTAGCAACTTAGTCAAATACAGTATGTCCCGCTAACGATAAATTCCCACGATATTTATTATGTTGGTAAGCCTATATTCAGCCATTAAAAGGCCGATATAGTACAAAACCTAATACTGGTTCATACCAGTATCGTTTTAATTTGATCTTTTGTCACTCTGTAATGTTGATGCCAGCGACCTTAAAGATAGACACCTAATCATACAAAATGAAATGTCGCCGACCAATATCAACCAATCATAGAGAAATCCACCAATCCATACTTAGTCTTCAATAAACTGGCGTTGCGGTCGCGTCTCAAAGCAACGAGGTAAATATGGTGAACTGCGCCATTTTATCTTGCCGAAATTACACGGTTTCAAAAGAAATAACGAAAGGCACTGTCACATACCACCGGTAAGTAATAAATATCTTTGTGATTTACAAGCAAAATAAATAAAATGAAATCATTTGAAAATGTAAACAGAGTGAAAAATTTCTCTATGGTCAGTTAGGAATGTCGGATAATGTCTGTATGAGATCGAATAATGACTCGTCAAATCGATTAACTTTAAGGTCAAAATTGATTTTGACCCGGGCGGCCGGCGATGTAAGACAATTCTTAAGAACAACGAAGCGGATCGATTTGTGTTTCACGTGATGTGTTCATATTTTAACCGATTTACAAAAAGGAGAAGGTTCTTTGCTTAAAGCTTGATGAATTTAGCGGTACTTAAGGCTGCCAGCTGTTATTTAATACTAGTGTTATTGACTTTATGTCGATAACTCAATCTGGAATTAACGATAAAACGTATTTATAATTACATTAGTCCATCGATTAAAAAGAATCAAGATGTGAATAGATTAATCGAAATTTCATTGCCTGTCCAACTTAACATCTGAGATGACATGACGTCATGCTAGACTCGAATACATTTAGGAATCGATTTTTGTCATCATGTATTTTGAAATCTCTATTTCAAAGTTATTTCAGTGCTGCCACAAGATATTTTTGTAATTTCCCTATACATTTTGTTTAGATTTCCTAGAGATCCAGTTTGGGCCGATCGGTGGATAAAAGTAGTTCGCCAAAGTAAAATAAATTATTTTTGGAAACCAAGTCTCTACACTAGATAGACTAGCATATTCCATATGTCCTAGCATGTAATGACAAGCAGCTGTCAATTTTATTAAATTCTTTTTAATTATATTATATCCCGAATACTGCTTTAGTAACAACTTAATGCCGGACACAATAACTTTAGACAACTTATTGTAATAAGTCGTCGCCTCAGTCTTTGTTTAGCCTAACGACCACGCACCAAATTTTTCAGGAGACGTTATTTTTAGTTTAAAAATCAGATAATCATGAAATCATTAAAAAAAAATAGCGACATAGGAAGAAAATTGTAAGTATTTATGTAACGTCAAAATCGCATTTTAAAAAAACAAGTTCAAGTGTGTTATTTATGGGTTTTTTGTGGAGATAGGCCAAATCTGTTCCGAAAAATTTTTGAGATAGGGATATTGGCACAAACACATGATGATAGGGCTCGAACGTGAAGAGAGAATTTAGTTCTTGAGTGGCCAAGTGACTATTTAATATTTTATCATTGAATTTAAATAGTTTGATGTCTAGAAAATTAGGTAGGTATTTAAGTAATTTTACAATTAATGTAGTGAAATAATTGGTGTAAATTTTTTTTGTAATATTTTATTTAATATATTATTAACTGACTGCAAAATATTCTATTATGTATCTTATTTGTGATTTGTAAAGTAGGTACTCTCATAATTATTTCAACGGCGGAGATGATGATGATTATCGTAAATTGTTTTTAGTAGTTTACTTTGCGCTCATTGATACCAAACTGTAAATAAAATCATTTGAGGTACTTATTTAAACCTGTATAATATGATAATAAAATCATTACCTAATAAAAGCCTAAACACAAAAAAAGTCTATATACTATTTAATGGTGTAAAAACTATCTACTATAAAACCAGCCAAGTGTGAATTGGACTAACGCACGATGGGTTCCGTACCATAGATAATATCATAATTTAAATTACATACTTTAATAACTTATGTTTGAATTGAATAAGTAAACAATTAAATATTCTGTAAATATCATGTTACGTCACCTTTACACATAAATATCGAGCGAAAAACGGCAAAAAAAATGGGTATGTTGTATAGAGCCCCCTTTTAATGTTTTATTCCGTTGTAAAGGAATATTGAAAATCTTAAGCTTATACTATACACAGCTCAGATGTCATTGACCTCACAAACATATTTTTTCCCCACAAATTATAATATTTAGTAGTTTTTTTTTCTCATAATCATCGTCACCGTCTACGGAAGCCTAATACGCGTGTCAACACGCATTTTTGTCAACTTATTATCCTTTGGTTACGGAATCATAAAAAGTATCACATACAAAAAGTTACAACAAGCAGAACAAACATTTTGAAAACAATAGAAATTGAGTTTCTTTGTTCAGTTGTGCGATTAGACCATAAAAAATAATAGACGAATTTCTCTCTATTATCAACAGCTCTCTGGGCGCTATGCGATGTGGTCATAAAAGATTTTTGCCACTACCCCGAACGTATTTGTTTTAAAGATAGGTGTGTTTATAGTTATGGCCACGTGCGAAAAATAGTAATGCTTTTTAACTTTTAAATAGTGATTAAGAAATCAGTTCTTTTCTGAACTTTTTGGTTTCCCTCTTGTATTTATTTTAGTAGTCTCCATATTAGTCCCAATATTTGAATTATTTCACTTTATTACTAGTAATTCTTTCTTCATCGTTTGTTTATCCAACTGCCAAAAAAATATGGAACATTTTGCTAGATACGAGTACATGTTGCATTTCAAAGCTTTAGAAAAAAAGTGAAACCTTCAGATATAGGCTGGTTTTTGCTTCATTCAAACAAAGATACTATTATAAACCCAAGCGCGAGAAAACAAGTCATTATTTTCAAGCAAGCAGTTGTAAGAATTAATAAAAAGAAAAATCGTAAAAAATGCTCGTTTTGTTTAAAAAACAATATTACTGCCGAAATCACATCATCCTATAAATGTTGTGAGACGTTGGTCAAATTTTAGAAATATAGAAAAATAAATTATCTGAATGTCTTGCCTTTCTAAATTCAATTTAACTTGATCACAACTTAGCTTTTTTATCGTCACAGACATTGTAATTAATTTTTTTTAAATATAAATACACTAAAACAACGAAATTCACTACAGAAACACACACGCGCTGTGATTGGTACATCAGAGGAGTTGTGGCGAACAAAGACTGAATTTGAGTTTTCAATTCGGATGTTGGCGCCAGCTACGTATATTGGCTAAATAAGGACTCAAAATTGATTTCGATTTGGAGATAGAATATCTTAATTTTACAAATTTTGCAATTTCTATCAAAAAATTGAAAAAACCGATTACACCATTAGACGTGTAAATTTTTTCTCTCTATTATGATATCAAAAAGTCATTTTTGATAAAAGTGGTCGATAACCCATTCAAAGACTGAGGCGACGAAGTCATTACGTAACTATTTATCAATATGTAAATATGTGAAATTGATCAAAAATTTTCATTAACATGAAAGTAGCCATTTTATTTTGAACCAATCAAGCTAAAAAGATCCAACCAACACTTTTTTTCGAAAATGTCGTTCCGTTCTTTAATTATTGCTAAGACTCGACATAGCATTGTTACAGTTGTACGTTTTGTTTAAAGTCATGTGATTTCTATTTAATAATTCTGTTTGTAAATATTTCCCCTATAAAATTGGGTAATCACTTTTGAAGTTGCAAGTTCACTCAAAAGTTGTCTATGGTACAAAATGTATTTTTCACATTTCCAAGTCTTGGATTGTATGAAGATGCTCCTTCTGTGCCCTGTGTAATAGGGCCTATTCTGTGGTTGATGCAAATAAGGGACCTCGAAGGATTTATCTATATCTCAGGCCCCAGAGTCCCTTATCGCTGAAGGATCACCGTCGTCTCTCAACATCCAAAATGTTATCAGATGCACATAGATTTTTCTTCGGTCTAGGCTCTCGAGGCTTTCGAGATCGAGGCGTCCTTGCACTTCCTCTAGTGCCAATACTACGCCAAATGCGTACATACGAGTACACGTTTTGATTCCACCCATACGTGCATTATTATAAGCAAAAGGCATGCGCAGTTGCGAACATTGTTTTTTTATTGATATGTTACATACAATTTTATTTTATGAATCTAAAACGCACCAATTTTGTGTTTTCACACATTAATGTATTTACTAAAGCCCAAAATCAGTAAAGTTCACTGAGTGACCAGCATTTTAAAATTTTAGTAAAAAGTTACCGTATTTACTCCTCATTATCCTTTCAAATGCAAAATCACAAACAATTAAGTAATTTGACTGAAACTGAATCTACACCAATGAAACCCAATAATGTATAATTTGACACTTTTACCACACTTAATTGACAACAGCTGCATTATGGAACTAGAGGAAGTACATTTACAATCATGTAATTAGCACATACATAATTACTAACAACTATTAATCTAGGAACATAAGTGTCCTAACTATACGTGATACAGATTAGATTATAATAGAGGCGGCATTTGCTGCATATATTCCTAGATTCATTATAGGATGATAAATTAGTCTATTTGTGATTTGTGAAGGTCGTAATGGCGACTGGTCGGGCTGTAGCTCAGTGCTTCGTGTTCTGAGAGTACGTAGAAAATAGATAAAACAATGGTAGAGATAGGGTAAAAGGATGTGAAATTATAAGCTTTATGGAACTCACCTTAGTTTATTTTGGCTATGCTTAACCTGTGAAGAGCATAGTGAGAAAATCTGCATGTCTGAAAGTTTTCATGTGTTTGAAAACTCGTGAAATCTGTATTTTGTCCATGTGTCACTTAACTCTAATTGCTATTAGTTATGGCTTTCATAAAATCCTTCAAGAAAATCCAGGGATTGCAGCCTAGCAAGATTGTCTGAGTAAGCATAACAAAACAACAGTGAATACATATATCTAACGAAATATACATGCGGAAGAGCGCCACATGATGTGGAGAAAGATCTGCCGTTAGTAGCTTATTTAGTTTGTTAAATATACCTACTATTTGGATAGTTAAATAAATTTATTTTTAAATAATAACGAGAGCATATGATGCAAGGGCGGGTGCTTACCTTTTTTTTTTTTTTTTTTTTTTTTTTTTTTTACCAGGGGAAATCTTTTATAGATACCACCGCACCTCGAGGGCAGGCGGGTGGTTATGTGGGAGTCCTGCCGACTGGACAGTATACCCACCAAAACCCCTGGGTGTTCCACCACTGCGCCTGGTGTCGGGGCTACGGGCACGCTTGCGCACTCCTCCGCGGCACCCGACAGCGCTGGCCCAACTTGGGCCCCACCACGGAGCTTCGGCTCCCGCCAGAATGACGATGTGCCGAACACCAGGCACATCGCCACCCACCACCTGGGACCAACCAGCACTGGGCGTCAGACAGCACCCGTGTCCGACAGCCCTGGTCCCGATGCAACGGGTCAATTAAAGTGGCCCCGCGCCTGCCACTACGGCTGCAGAGGATAGGGAGAACGGCCGTCGCGATACCGACACTCCTCTTCCCCTGCAGCCCCACCGCCTCCGCCAACACGTTGGCGGCACCCGTTAGGGCCGCTGGCAGGACGGATAGACAGCGGCACACTCGCCGCCCGTCCATCCCGTCGCCGCCCCCGCCTCGATGGGCTCGGCCGCGGTATCGCGACGAGCGCGACACCGCAGTCCACCTCAGTCGACTAGCGACCTACTGGCCAGCCTCCGCACGGGCTTGTCGAGGCCCAAGACCCGGAGAGGCCGGCCCCACCTCGGGTTCCTCTTGGTTCACCAGGCTGGCGAGACCTGGCTACTAAGCCCCCCCGCCACGACAAGGCGGGAATCCACTCGGGGGGGGCGTGTGCTTACCTCGGTCAAAGAATTAGCATTGCTATTCAGCGAGGTAATGTCACCAGCCTCTTGGGAACATTGCCCGCGGACGGCGACCTAAAAGAAGTTTTTTATTTGTAATGGAACTTATATAAATAATTTATTTAATTTAAGTTTTGATGTTTTATAGTTTTGTCGTGATAGGTATTAAAGTATTCTTTTAAATACATTTTGTTGAAGTTGCGATGGATCGCGACTCCTGGAAGGAAATGGAGGAGACCTTTGCCAAGGAGTGGGACAGTATAGGTTAAAAAAAAAAAACATTTTAAAAAATAAAATAGGGCATAAGGAAGTAATTTATTCATCTTTTTAAATAATAATTGATATTCATAATTTTCTAAACAAAAATTTTTTTTACTTTCTAAAATTTATTTATGTTTTGTGAAATGAAACAAAAATGTTTATGTTAAACTTGTTTGTGATATTTGACCTAACGTTAATTAATTATTAATTGAACGAATAGAGTAATTGCAACACCACAATCAACACGCTAACACATGAAATACCGGCATTACATTGTTACAAAAACTTCCGAGCAATCGTCATACGAGCTTTATTTTTACGAACTGAATACGCACTGATATACAGTACTATCCAAAACTGGTGTACTAGGCCAAAAAAAGATGCTTCAGACCATCATTATAAAAAAGAATTTCGAAAAAAAAATCAGCTGTCATGTGTTTTATTACAATTTTATACCTAGGTTAAAAAAAATTTAAAAATCTCGAATTCTTGGTTGACCCTGTAGTGAAAGTTGTTCATAGTGATGGTCTTGTGATTAAGACCACCATTATGAACAACTTTCCCTTTCGGCTTAGGGCAAGTAGAAAACCCCGGTTAATACATAAGTTTCATGCGAGCAAAGCATTATTTAACTTCCATAGATCATTCACACACCAACACGAGTTGCTTAATATCAAAATCTAGACGGTTGATGTTATGGAATGTTCCCGCTGTTCATGTGTTGTTAGTTTCAAAAGCGACATGATATGCAGCTAAAGTTAGTCGTTAGCTACCGCAGAACTAAACCCACATACCTCAAGAGCGTACACTGAGTTTATTTGCCACGTATTAAAGAAGATATTGTAATAAAAATATCCATTTCATTATTTAAGCCATAGAACGTCTACTACTAGAAATAGGCCTTGCATTTTGCTGTGTAGTAGCGACTTGCAACCGGCGCGATCCTGAGATCATCCGTCCACTTTGTGGGTCGGACGTCCTACGCTGCCCTTATCGGTACGTGGTCTTCACTCAAGATCTATTTGACCCCATCGGTAATAATTATTCTGTGCTATGCGCTCTGCTCACTACCATTCATCATTCAACTTCGCCAATCCGCTAGGCTATATTAAACAAAATGTTTAGTAAGAACTTTGGTTCTTCAGCGGTTCTCCTTATTTCAGATTCGATCTCGCTAAGAGACTCCGAACATAACCCGTTCCATAGCTCGTTGAGCTAATTGGATTTTATTGATAAAGTTTGCATTATTTCGTAATTTACAAAACCTTCTATATCGTATTTTACAACTCAATATTATATCTTTTTAAACTTATCAAATAGTTCACCTCGTGGTTACCTACTCGTTCGTAAAATTAGAAATTTAGGTCTCGGTCGTTTTAGCTGCTAAATTACTATGCTAGCCTTCAGAAGGCTTAAAATCTCGGGATATACTTAAAGGCTGGACACGTGGCTTATATATTACGAATTTCTGATAGAAATGCAATTTAAAGTTAAGTAAAATAAAATATTAGAGCTAACTGCTGTTACCAACGTAACCTAAGTTTGTACGTATATTTCATCGCAACATTCCCCAACAATGTATTATAACTGTATAACATTTTTGACCTGATAGAAAAATTGTAGTCAATGAGTTGAGATAAAATTAAAAATAAAGTGACCAAAGGTAAATAAAAAAAAATTCATTATCATAATTATCAGCCGCAGAGCCATGTCTTTAAGCTATGTTTAAAAAAAAGATAAATAAATATAAACTAAAAATGAATAGTATTCATAATATTATAGACTAAAAATGCTTAGAGAAAATTAAATTTAGTCTCGATAAAAGCTAACAAAAGTCAGTTTAAAATCATGATCCTCCTTCCACGTCGATGTTTGAACAATTCATCACGAACGGAGGTAGGTAGATTATGTACCTACCGTTCGGATTTCAGGAGTCATTTTTCATGCGTTATGACGTAATCGCTTATGAGCTCTAACGTTTTATTTGGAAATTGAGGGAATTTTCAGATTCAACGTTCGCTCGTGTACGCCAATGGGAACAGAAAAAAGAAGAGGGGCCCACAACGTTTAATTACTTCTATTGATTGAGACTTGGTCGCTTGCCGCCTTCTTCATGATTTGATTCCGACCCGAGAGAAAATTATCTCTTAAATTCTGCATTTTTACTGTGAAAATCTTAAAAATATTTGATTTTGAAGTGATCGGGTACGCTTATTTATATTGACCTAAGAAAATTTGTAAATTACGTCATAATTCCGTAATGCAAGAGTGCACGACTGATGTCGATGTTTTTAGGTTAATGGCAACCATTTTGTGAGAAAACTGCCCTGTGGTATATGCAGATCCTAATTTTTACGTTGATCAAGTCCATATTTATTATTCTCGTGGAATAAGCTTATCCGGTATGGTCGGGTCGGGAGTCGCATCCATACATTATAACCGTTTCCACTGCGGAAGTTTTAAAAATTTGTTAAGTTTGAGTCAAACGTAAACCATTTTTGACTGAAATTAATCCAGTTGGTGTTAAAAATTTCTGGAAAAGCCAAAGCCTCGGAACTGTTTTTAGGCGTTTACCAAAACTAAAATTAATTAAAAGATTACGTATTTTAATAATATTTTACGTTGTGTTTTTTTTAAATCATCATAGTTACAGCCAGTGTCTGCTTACTACTAAGTATACCCATAAGTATTCCCGGCATTTCTGAAGTCAACTTTTTAAATTTCGAAATGAATAAATTAAAGTCATTATCATTATCAGTCGTACAATAAAAGGTCCACTAATAGACATAGATAGACCTTTGCTATGGATTTCCAATAACACCGGTTGAAATCTTGCTTGGTTTTTGGAATCTAATAAAACTAAATGCTTAGAGCTGTCTCTTAATAATTGCCGACGTTAAACGAAGTTCAGCACGGTGATTGTTTGTATGGGATTCCGTGATTTCTTATTCATTTAACTGAGCTCTACCGCAGCTTTGATGATACGTTAAATTGTAGAACTCCGGTAGTATTAACCGCTTAGCGACTTACTAGGTCTTACAAACTGACACCAGGTCTGGTCATTTTTCTGCTCTATATGTACAAACATACCTTAACTAAAAACATGTTTTTTTTTTTTTGAAAACCTTTTTTTTAAAACAAGCTTTTACAACAAGTACTCGCCAAGACGAATCAAACGAGCCAAAACTCGATAGGGTTGCGTCGTTTCATTAGAGAGTTCCTATAACCACCTTCAAGCTCCATCATCAGACCCTGGTTACCATTGAAATACAAACTACTACTCGCCAAGACCATTCAAATGAACCCAAACTCGATGAGGTTGTGTCGTTTCATTGCTAAGTTCCTTTGGCCACCTTCCAGTTCCATTATCAGATCAGCAACATGTCATCACAAAATTGCATTGTCACGTAGTTTACACATGTATGCAATATTTCAGCTCAATCGGTAACCAGGTAGTGGATCAAATTTAACTAAAGATTTGATTACAGACCGACAGACAGACAACGGTACAGGTGAAACTAAATAAAAGCTTGTAAAAAATAGCGTAATAATAAACCCTACATTTATTTTCACAACTCCCGATTGGGCATTTCACACGTTTTAAATCAACAACCAGATAATCCTATTTTCAGCCAAGAAAAGTTAACAAAGCTTTGTGACAATGGAGCTAACAATTGCATAAATTTAGTGCAGTTAAATCCAACTTGCTCTAAGGCATTGTCACATGCAAGCGACAGGCACGTTATTGCCATCTGCTACTGCCGGGCAGCTGCTTGTGCCTCACTAAATGAGATAGATCAGTCGTTCTCAAAGTGGATGACAATGCCCCCATATATGAAAAGGAGCTCAATTTTTGAAATTACTTTAGAATTTTCTTCTAGATGCATACTATTCCGTTTGCACTAACTTAGATTTTTAATGCTTGCTACTGTTCATTTATTGCATTTAAAACCGATTCAATTTCCTTGTGCGCAGCTTGGCACTCCAGTGTTCTTTCTATGTTACGCGAAGTATACATAAGTGTGTGCAAAGTAAAGGAAAAAGCATTGAGTTGTTTTTAAAATCTCAAAGTGAGCACTATAGATATGCCTACACCTAGTGGGCGCCTACACCCAGCGGGTGTACCTATGTCCTAAGTCTGGAAGATATACGATTGATGCAGATAATTATATCTGTATAATTATGTTTTACTGAATTACGCTAAAAACAGAATTTGTTCCTACAAAGCTGCAAAGAAACCTCCAGTCAGCGGATTTTTTCTCTCAATGACATTTTCTTGTAACTTTTACACTAAATTAATAAAATTAGTAGTAAAAATTAATAGGCACATGCACTATGGAGTGTACAAGAACAGTTTGAGAACCAATGTTACAGATTAATAGTGGATGATATGCAGTAGACAGGCTGCCCATTTGTTAGATGTGTATTTGAAATTATTAGCGCAGAGAGGATGTGTCATCGCTGTGTAGCTCTACATTTACTGAGCATAGAGTGACGTGCTCGTGAAGCTATCTGAAAGTATAACAGTAAGCCTATTATGTAGTAAGAATTTATCTTAATATAAAAACTTATAATAAGACGTGGTGGGTAAAGGGGGATTCACACGGGTTACAAGCCCCGCGATTATTGCCGCGCGGCAAAATATCAACCGTCTAAACGGCAATTCCACACACATAAATGTGAGTCAACTTTCGCCGCGCGGCAAATATCGGCTTTAATTATCCCGTGTAAATCCTCCTTAATTCTCGCAATACAATCGTGAGGTTGAGGGTTCAAATCCCAATTCAGTACTACGTACAAGAAATTCGATAGCGTTTGTGAAACCACCAACCCGCGCTGGGCCAGCGTGATGAAAAAGAGCCAGTTACCCTCCGTAGATAGGCCTATGTTTGGCAGCAGTGGACTATTAAAACACCTGGTAGGTACAGAAGGTACAGTACAAATGTAATAAATAAATAACGGTAAGTTTTAATAGCGAAGAATTTTGATAGCGATATTTTTACGTCAGACGAAATATTAGCGACGACCCTTCCTGGCGCAGTTGATACCTCTTCCTTCTGTGCAGAGGTTCTAGATTCGATTCCCGTTGCGGCAGATATTTGGGGGATGAATTTAGATATTTTTTGTGGGTCTAAGTCTCAGTTCTGTTGTCCCTTTCTGGGGAAGGATTCTAAAGATTAGAACAAGTTGGATTGATATTTGCCGCGAGCCAATAATTGTGCGGCTTTAGCAACCCGTGTCAATCCCCCTTTATCTACCACGTCTATTTATAGGTATTAATATTAAGACATATTCTTACTTCATATTAGGCATACTGATTCACTAACCGATAGTTTCACGAGCACGTCTAATTTATTCTAAATTTTAGAATCCTTCGCTTGCTCGGTCATCAAAGTTGAGCACTTGGTTAAAAAGTAACTTTGCACTCTTGTAAAATAAATAACTATTATTTATTTTGATAGATATGTTTTGGAAATTATTACAGCACAGAGTGGACTTGTCAATGGTCTGAAGCGGGAAGCCCTCTCTACATTGACTGGTTTAAGTGATGTCCTCATGAAGCTGTCTGTTTGTTGATTTTAATAAAGAATTATGTACATGGTTTGCTGCAGATCTATTCTGGTCAGCTAAATTTTAACCAGCAAAACTTATTTACTAATACTCCACAAAATTACCTTGGTTAGCCGGTGTGTGTGAACTATCTCCACAAAATTATAATTGTTTTTCAAATAATAATTATATAATATATTAGGATATTAGGAAAGATTTACTGGTATCTTAGTATCAGTAGTTCTATGTTTATAATTAGAACTGGATAAAATTACTTACAAGATTAGTATTTAGACCGAAACTTATCAGAAAAGGTTTAGGAGTTTTATTTTATTTAAATAGATACACTAACAGTGAACATATTGAATACAATCTTATACTTGGTATTACATTGGTATACAAACAAAGATCTGATAATTATGATAACCTCTACACGTGTATACAGCATTTTTATAAAACTACTTATTTAGACATATTTAGCAAACTAGGTATTATCACAATTTAGAAACATGTAAATAATTATTTTTCGCAAAAAAAAATGCAGCACCGACTTTCACCTTGTACAGAATTCTAATAATTTAGACGAATTGATGTGACATCAATGTACATTCTGTTGATTTATCAAAAACGGCTCAGCGTAATTTGATAAAATACCGGGTGTTTGGTAGAGAGTCCGACAAACCAAATGGGCGTGTTCGGGGGACCCATATGAGAAATATAAGTTGACCAAAAAAATCCCTGACCCCCCATTTTTTAAAATTTTCTTAATGTTGTTATAATAAATAAATAAATCTTACATGAAAGTTGAGCTTTGATGTAAAAGTTGCTTTTTTTTCATTCTATGAGCTCTACATCAGTTAGTTAGCTCTGATTTGCATCTGATTTTACTTAGCGCGCCCTAAAGATATATCAGAGACCAAACTTAAATACAACCATCCTGTGTAAAACAGATTTTACAAATGTTATGAAGGTAAATAGGTACAATTTTGGTGAAAGCTGGAAAATTAACAATAAAAAAATAATTTTAACATGGCCAGGGATTTTTTTGGCCAACTTCTTTTCTCCAAATAGGTTCGTTCCCGAACACGCCTATTTGGTTTGTTGGACCCTCTACAAAACACTCTATACAAGTGGGACTATTTTTGAAGTATGTTCTTTGGAACTAAGAAAGATTTTTTTGAATCGGTTCACAATTGGCGAAAATATCGACGAACATACACAAATACATGCAGACGAACATAGTACCTCCTCCTTTTTGGAAGTCGGTAAAAAAGAAAAAAATGATATGACATTGATCTGATATCAAACTTCTCTGTTTGTTTGAAAACATTTTAAACGTTTTCTAGAGCAACGTAAAATCTTCGTATTATGACATGGTCAATAGTTATTCAACTAAATTAAATAGTCCTATTAAATAGTGCTAATTGGTTCTGAGGTTCTAAAGGTACGACATGGACTTTATTTTAGTAAAATAAGTTTATTGTACTCATTCATCCACGCAACTCTCACACTTAGATAGTTTTACGAAAAAAATCATTTGCTTATGCTGATTGCTGACCCGTTTTACGGTGAACATAAATTAATCATTACTGATGGATTAAGCCGTATCTATTACGATACGTGGATAGTAATAGTTTGCAATTAGCAGAGAGTTCCAACAGCAAAGCAAAATGTTAGTGATTGGTTAGTAGTGCAATATTTACTAGTTTGCGGTTTAGGCTGTAGTGCTCGTAGCGTAGTTTGACCAGGTGTTTGTCAGCGATCAACGAAGTTAAGCAACGTTTGGTACGGTCAGTCATCGGATGGGTGACGGCGAGTAGCATTTTCAAATAAGCGCTACCGTGGCTCGGATGACACATTAAATTGCAGGTCCCAATTGTTTTAACCGTTTATTCATGTCAGAGTCACTGTACACTGGGTCACTGAGGCAGTTGTGACTCGTGGCTCAGTGGTTAGTCAAGACAGTCGTTAATTGCCCAAGTACGAGTCGGACTCACGCACGGAGGGTTCCGTACTGTATGAGAGCCCCCCTGAAACATTTATTTTATTTTTACTATTGAAATTGACGTGAATATATACAACTAAATATTCTGTGAAAGTTTCAAGCATCTACCTGTTACCATTAGAAATATCGAGCGAAAAACGGCTAAAAATCAGGTTTGTTGTATGGGAACCACCCTTAAATATTAATTTTGTCATGTTTTTAGTACCTATTTGTTGTTATAGCTGCAACAGAAATACATCATCGGTCTGTGAAAATTTTTGCTTTCTAGCTGTAACGATTGATGAAATACAGCCTGGTGACAGACAGACAGACGGACCGCGGAGACTTAATAATAGGGCCCCGTTTTTACCCTTTGGGTACGGAAACCTAAAAAGGCCATATGGCAATTTTTTCATAAAAAATAGTAAGAACAACTACGAATATAAAATCTTCAAAGTAAGTAATTAAAACGCGACCAAAGAATTAATTCAAACTATTTTACTATCTTAATTCCTTTTTGACTGTGTTCAGAAGTTAATTATGAGAAAGTTAGAGCCAGACTGAATCAAAGGTCAAACGTTTTTGTTATCAATATTAGAAGTTATTCTAAAGACCCAAGGGTCAGGCCAAAACTTTTCAATGATGCCTTATCTAATTTGTTTTAGAAAAAGGGTTAATTAATTTCATAACTTTTTTTAATTATGTTGAGGCGGACGATCGTCGATGCCTGTGTTATTATTTTACTAGAACTATAAAGTGTTCTGTAAAATTAGTTTGAGTGGGTCTTACTTCAGAATTTTCTAGTGATTTTTGATTTGTTCCGAGAAAGCTCTTAAAGTTAATACCCAACTTGTTGGAACGGTAATAGAAAATATCGTGAGAAAACCTATCATGTCTGAGTTTTTGTTTGACATGTAACTTCCTTCTATATTAGTAGGAATATTAAAAACGCGAAAGTTTGTAAGGATGGATGGATGGATGTTACTCTTTCACGCAAAAACTACTGAACGGATTGAGATGAAACTTTGCAATAATATAGCTTATATATCTGAATAATACATAGGCTATAAATTATAATGATATTGCGTAAACTTTCCATAATTTAACGATAAGTGTTAAGTAAGTAGGAAAAATTCTGCTATCTATTCAAGAGTGCGCTTCAAGAAATGTCAAAATAAAACAACCGTCAAATCGTTTTTTTTTTACTATCCACCTGCTTTATTAAGGGTGGTAAGGTAGGGCCTCGGGTTTGAAAGACGGAAAGTGACATAGTCTACACTTTGTCCTGGATAAATAATATCATGCGGGTGAAGCCGCGGGTAAAAGCTAGTATAGCTATAAATAAATGAGTATGAGTATGAGAAATTTTGTGTTCTGTTCTGGGATGTAGGTCTATCAATATTTCTAAGATTATATAATTTTTTGGTCGGCTTTGTAGACTGTTGTTTATACAACAGTCTACAAAGCCGACACACACACACACAGCCCTTATGTTGTCACAGCCCTTGTGTTATCACAGCCCTTACGAGCAGTAATAAAGCTGAGTAAACGACACACTTTGATACAAAACTCTCACAGTAAATAGGCAAGTACCGACATGCATTTTTGTGGTTGAGAATTACCTCAAGCACGCCTCAAGTAACAACAGCATTATCAAACAGTTACTGTTAGATATCTGTGCAAATATCCGACTAACGGCAACTTATCTAACTGAGACATGTTAGCATCGCGTATTGTCATTTCTACTACCACAAAGATACCAGCGGGGCAATTCTGTCAACCGATCTCGTCACCGAAGTGATACGCTCCCAAACTCCTCTCGCTTTTCTGACAGTTTTGATAGATCAAAGCTGTCAAAAAATCGAGAGAAGCTCAAAAACGCGTCACCTCAGCAACGAGATCGGTTAACAGAATTGCCCCGAAGAGGGATTACGCTGTTGTCACCTAAGGCAATTCTCAACTCCAAAAATGTATTGAAAAACTTGTCGTGCGTTCTCAAAACTGTCAAATACATATTAGAATTTGACAAGAATTAGACATTCCATGCCTAAAAATCCGACATAAGCCGCGACATATTTTTTATTTCCCATTCTAACTCGTGCCGTATTAAATCGATGCATCTCTTTCAGATTTTCTTGATCGACCACATTATCTCTCTGGTATCTCTGTGTCTACTGCGCAGTGCAGTATCTTTGCCTTTGCATGCAGTCAATTTCTTTACGCCAAACCTAACACTAGCACTGCAAGGAGATTGCATTTCTCCACGAAGTGGAACGAAAGGAGTTATTCTATATTCTTGAAAGAACGCTGTAATGACGGTTGCGATTGAATTTCCTCAGGGACACGACAAAGCGCTTGTAATCCTAACTCGTCTGTTTTACATGCAGACCATCCCGCGATGACTGAACTTTGCTTGTTTTGAATTCTTGAGAGCTTTCTGAGTAATAGACTCGTTTTGAATTAAGTTTGCTCTGTTTAAAGAGTTGCTAAGTCGTTTATAATTAACTAATAACAGTTGAAGGAAGAAACTCTAAGTAAATAACGAGTGTTCAAGCAGCTTTATTTGAAGATTTGTTTCCATTGTAACTGTAATTATGAGGATTTCAGTAAGACAAGTACCTATCACATGTAATTTGCAAGACTATAAAATGGAAGCAAATACAAAAAGACCTAATTTTTATCTTCGAGTGTGTGTAATTAATATCGACCATATTCCATCTCGATCATTACACTTAAATTATTGTTATATCAACTTTAATCTAGGGGAATCTACCTATCAAAGGGAAGACCTATATCCAGCAGTGGTCCAGTGACTGATAGTATGATGATGATTCTTAATTTACGTTCGTTTAATTTAATAGTACTAACACCCGCTTTACAATCGCGAAGTCGTGGGTCATAAACCCCGGTCCCGCAACTACCAATGATCTCTTTGTAACTAAATGTACGGAATTTCACACCACTAACTTTTCGGTGAAGGAACGTCCGTAGAAGAAATTCCATGGTGAATGTGAATCCACCAACCTGCACTGGGCCAGCGTGGTGGAAATTACTCTTCATTGATATATATCTTCAGTAGTAGACCATAAAAACAGCTAGTACAACGTACCAGCTATTAGAGTTTTTGCAAATGATTTTTAAATGTGACAAAAATACTAAATAGATTTTCAGCGTCAAATTCAAAATATCACAATATACGCATAAAATCGCAGAGCACCAATCCGTGATTTATTTTTCATGTCAAGGGTGAAAATATATGATCAAAAACACGGCACACAACCTGCAAATCCACAAAACACGTCAAACAACACAAAATCTACGTTAAAATCACCCGGCCGTACAGAAAAGGCAAACAAATAATTTGCGAGATCGCAAATCTCGAGTCGTCGTCAATAGGCCCCCGGAGATGGAAACCGAGTGTTGCCAGTCGTAACGAGGATATTTGACTTCATTTACTCGGAACATCTTTAGAAGGCTCTCATTTTCTTCTCCGATGCGAGGGCGGATTATGCGATTCCTTTATTACTTGCGATGTGATGGGGTTATCTCTGATAAAGATACTCTTACCTTGATAAATTATGTTATTGGTTTTGTTACTTATTGAACCTGCCTTATTGCGTCTTTTGTGAATGGGATTTGAGTTAATGATATCCGGTTCTACGATGACCAAGATCGGCGTTTAACCACCATTTCTTTGTAAATGTATATTTTTTATTGACCTTGACGATTTTGCTTTCCTCTGTGTGGATATTGATTTTAATCTACAGGTCGCAATTTTCAGCAAATTTTGACGAAACTTGGTACACATGTCCTTTTTATTAAAAATATATATGTACATACTTACTTGCCACTTTGCTTAGCGTTTGTGGACTATGAGAAAGCCTTTGATTCGGTCGAAACTTGGGCTGTGCTCGAGTCTCTCCAACGATGCCGTATTGACTATCGGTACATCGAAGTGTTGAAGTGCTTGTATAATAACGCCACTATGTCGGTCCGAGTACAGGAAGAGAGCTCCAAGGCGATCCCTTTAAAAAGAGGCGTAAGACAGGGAGACGTAATTTCTCCGAAACTGTTTACGGCTACTTTGGAGAACGCCTTCAAGCTCCTGGAATGGAAAGGATTCGGCATCAATGTCAATGGCGAATACCTCACTCACCTTCGGTTTGCCGACGATATAGTAGTCATGGCAAAATCGATGGAAGAGCTCAGCACGATGCTCGAAGGCCTCAATCGGGTTTCTCAACAGGTGGGTCTTAAAATGAACATGGACAAGACGAAAGTTATGTGTAATTCCCATGTTGTACCCACCCCGATCTCTGTTGGGAACTCGGTTCTTGAAGTCGTTGACTCGTACGTCTACCTAGGACAAGTAGTCCAGTTAGGTAGGTCCGACTTCAAGAAAGAGGCCAATCGCCGAATCCAACTCGGCTGGGCAGCGTTCGGAAAATTGCGTAGCGTCTTCTCGTCCGACATACCTCAGTGCCTCAAGTCGAAAGTTTTCGACCAGTGTGTGTTGCCAGTGATGACTTATGGCACAGAAACGTGGTCTCTCACTATGGGCCTTATTGGTAAGCTCCAAGTAGCCCAACGAGCTATGGAGAGGGCTATGCTCGGAGTCTCTCTGCGAGATCGAATCAGAAATGCGGAGATCCGTAGAAGAACCAAAGTTACCGACATAGCCCAACGGATTGGCAAGTTGAAATGGCAATGGGCAGGCCACATAGCGCGGAGGACTGATGACCGATGGGGTCGAAAAGTTCTCGAGTGGAGACCACGTACCGGCAAGCGCAGCGTAGGACGTCCACCTACAAGGTGGACGGATGACCTCATTAAGACCGCGGGATCGCGCTGGATGCAAGCCGCTTCCAACCGGTCTTATTGGAGATCCATAGGGGAGGCCTATGTCCAGCAGTGGACTTCTTATGGCTGATGGATGGATGGATATGTACATGTTTTTTTGTCTCCGGCGATTTTTGATAGGAGCGGTATTTTCCTGAAAAGGGGAAAAATTTACTGTTGCGCTATTTATCAGCCAATTTCAATAATATTGAACAAGAATATTTAATATCTAAATTCTATCAATATTTGCGAGTATGAACCAAATCAGTCACGAACGAGTCGAGATATAGGCTTATAAATATTCAGTTACAGAGATGTTCCACTAGTTCTACTATTTGGAGAACTACTAATTTTAGCTATGTTTGCGTTTGATCACATCCTGCCTCATGTTAAGCAAAGATGCGGTCTTATAATCGATGACATTATACAGACAAGACTACCTTAATGGTATACTTCTTTTTTTTTTACAAAATACTAGTGTCAATACTCATATTAAACTGTACCATCCTTTGACAGTCCACTGTTAAACCACCACTACCGAGGTCTATCCCGACTCTCCACAAATTAAGTAAAATTTTTTGTTGTTCATTTGAAACTCTGATTTTGATAGGATGAAATATAGGGAACTAATTACCAACGCTACGAACAAACGGCTGATAAATTGTTCCAGAAAGTATCGAGTAAATAGCGCTACGTAACGATGATCGATTGAAAAAAGTTCGTGGATACGATTCGTTCCGATAATATAGTTGATCGCAATTATTGTTTTTTTTAGCCAGAATATTTGTGAAACACTTGTGTTGGTGTCAGTTGATACAGATACTGAAATCGCAACATTATTATAATCAGTTGGTATTGAAAATGACTCCCTTCGCACTTTCCAATCGGTACAGTCTGCCGCCTTGTTAGTTCAGTTTCTCTCATTCGAGCTTATGGGCCAACCGCTTAACGCGCGTATCGCCTGCGCGGTAAGAAGGGAGCGGGGGGAGATGTTACCGGGTGGGTGAGAGGGGTGAGACGTGAGCTCTCTGCTCCGCGTACCCCTGTCACCCACCCGGTAACATATCCTCCCGCTCCCTTCTGAACCGCAGGCGCGTTAAGCGGTAGGCCTATAGACATACTTACTCTACAAACATAACAACACGAAAATATCAGTGAATATACATGAAAAAATCCTGGATAAGTTAATACAGCATCCTTGTATTCAGATAAGTTGAGTTTAAGTTAAGCTGGTATTTATTAAGCTCAACGCATAAGCATTGCCATTCAGCGTGGCAATACTGCCAGCATGCTGGGCACGCTGTCAACTGGCAGTGAGCTTGAGCAATTGGATTATCTTTAGACCTTAAAGGGTCTGTGGATGATCCAATTGCTTGTTATGTGGTCTTGTATTAAGTGGTAGTTAATAAAGGCGCTTGCTCTCTTAAAAAAAGTTAAGTTATTATAATGGTAACTTAACTGTTGTACCTAACCTGTGTTGTACCTGTTGTGTCTCAGTAACCATAGCAGGAAGTAAATAACCAAATATACTTACAATGATTATCTAGAATCAACTTTACGTTTTTATTTGTTTTATTAACGCTAAAATACTTATTTAATGTACGTCGTCTAGAAATGTACTTAAGGCTTAGATATATTTATGATAAATAAATATTATACCCAACCGTAATACGAAATATTCCAACAATTAATTAAATTAAATCTTAGGATACAAACAATAGCTAAGACTAAGACAAAAGCTTGAAGACTTATAAAAACAGCTCAAATTTCACTCCATTGTTGATTGGGTTGATTAAGAAATAGGTAATAAAATTTTCCCTCTCCTAACATTCATTTATTTCTTCGAATATCAACTTACTTTTCGAAGAAAAAGATTTTTAAAGCTTCTTTCGCGGAAAAAGAGGTGGAATAGTCTGTTATGGGTTCTTAAATTGGTTACGAAAAATAAAGCAATAAAATATAACACATTTACATCTGATTATGGAAACTAGCGTGCTATTTACACATGTTAATTAAAATTAAAATATAACACAAGTATCACAGGTAGGTGCGATTGGTAGGTAGTGGCCGCGAGCGCTGCACGCCGCGGCTCGCAGTGCAATGCGAGACGAGCCCGCGTTTTAGTACTCCAATCTTGAAAAAGATCGCCAAATACGGTCGAAGCTATAGTAGAACGCCTATCTACTATGTAAAGCCTGGGTAATACCTGTGTTATATTTTAATTAAAACATTATATCTGTCTGATAGCTAGCGATTCTGTAAAAAGAGCTACGTACTCGTATGAAAAACACGTCCCATTAAATTCGGAAAAATTTACTTAATAAGTTTCGTTGCTTTGATAATTTTTGGAAAATACTGTAACTAACGGTAGTTCAGTAAGTACCTATGTTATTTTAATCACAACAACAATGTATTTTGGTTACTTATTTAATTTCTATATCCTGTTTATTTATTTTTTCAATTTTGTCATACTAACTTTTATTATTAGCTTCAAAATACAATAAATCTACCCCCTACACAAAAACAGTAAATTTTACAGTATCCCACATTAATTAATTACCTAATGCATGAATCAAAATTCAGTTCTATGCTAAATCGTTTTTAAACAACTTTTTCATACTCGTAAAACTAAGTTTTGCCCATAGGCGAACGCTAAAACTAAAAGAATTAATGATTAACCAAACAAGAGCGGCTTTTAGTCTGTGCTATCACAGCGACATCACAATGTCATTAACGTGAGATGAATGACCTGCCATTCAACCACTAATGCACTGCAGAAGCCACTTTAAAAATGGATATTCCTAGGACCCTTCGAGCAAATATCTATAGAGTCACAATCGTGCAAAAAAAAGTGTCCGAGCCAAAACCCTGCCCAAGCTACGTAGTGGGCAGGCTTTTAAGTTAGTCGTTAGGCGATTGCAAGCCGTATGTATACAACGTCGCGCGATGCCAAAGTGCTGGGTTACATGCACTAATTAGGTAACGTAACGTCAAGATTCGAAGAAACAGGTCACTTTGAATTATTTACTGTAAATATCTAAGTCGGTATGTACATATGACGGTGCTCGGACATTTTTTAACTACCTTCACTTAGGGACTGTGGATCTGTAGATATTTGCTCGAAGCTAGAAGCTCGTTTATTTTTAACGAGAAAATGCTTTTAATAACTTTTATCTGAAAAAAGTTAAAGTTTATCAGAAAAAACCGACGACGGTTTAATCAATTTACTGCTCATGTACCTACACGAAAAATAACCAAATGTGTGAAAATTAATGTCGTGTGTTCGTAGACAAATCAAAGTGGCATCGCCTGTCAGATTAGCAAATTATAGTGGCAATGGGCAAGACACAAAACTGATCATCGATGAACTTGTAAAAATTTCAAATAGACTGAGAAACGAAGGCGCACGGCAATATATCGGCTCTGTCATACGTTTTGTCGAGAATTGACAATCCTTTTGTACAGAACAACTGATTTTTTTCGCAATTTTGGAGTTTTTCAACAGTCTTCCAAAAAGGAGGAGGTTCTGTGTTTATCGATAATTTCGCCAATTGTGAACCGAATCGAAAAATCCTTTTTTTTGTCCAAAAGAGTATACTCCCGGTGATTCTATTTAAATTTTACATACGAGTAAATCGGCTGAGCTGTTTTTATAAAATCAACAATAATGTTAACAATTCAAGTGAAATTTTCGAATTTTGTACACGATGGAAGGTGGCTTTGTAATTTATTGCGAAAAATAATTATTTTTGTCGCGAATAAGTCTGCGCTTGACGACCAACTCGCCTGATGGTAAGCGACATTGTGGTCGAAGATGAAGCACGCAGACTTAGAAGATACCTATTCACTCTGAACTTTAAAAGCTAGATTACAAGAAAGCAGGAAGTCTGTTCCATTCCCTGGCGGTACGAATCAGAAATGTTGAGTCAAACCGCTTCGTCGGTATCGAAGGAAAATCGACAGTGTAGGGGTGGTAATGTGGCGTTTTTCTACTTGTCCTGTAGTAAAGAAGGGATGGCAGGAAAAGGTCGTGTAGCTCAAATGCACACTCTGAAATGAATACTATAGAAAATGAGGAGTTGGGTTCATAGTAAAAGTTGGACATAATACTTAGTACAAAAATATTCTATGACAAAGCACGACAATGTAGACCACATATAAATGTTGTCTAGATAAACACACCCGGTATAATATTTTATTTAAACAGTAAACAAACCTAATCTCCTAACGAGTCGCAGGTTCTCGATATGAAAAGTACAAAGTGAATTAGCGAAAATGTTACTTTAATATCATTTGGGTGAGATTGTATAAGCTAAAAGCCGGTAATAAAAATACAAACAAAACCAATTCCATTTCTCACAAAGCTATTCCAACGTCAAGACAATTCCTCTTTATGCGTACCCATCGCAATAAAAAAGGAAAAATATTTAAAAACACAACAAAGCGAAAGGGAACCCTCTCATCGTTCAAGATTTGTAAATATGCTAAGTGTTCGAGCGAAACTAATTTGTTTCCCGAGGATGAAATTAAAAAGTATGACAAGAGATACAAATTGCTTTGCCCTCAATTTGCTTGCGTTCCGACTTCTTCATTTTGTTTGTATTATAAGAACGCATTTATTAAGAAAACCGCTAAATATTAGGCTTTATGAATCTTTCCTTTCTGATTTCAGTGTGATTATACTGACGCGCAATAATCTGGTATTTTCTTTGAAACTGAAGTAATTATTAAACATTCGTAGAGGACTGACGACCGCTTATTGCGTGGTTTAATAATTTGAGAAGAGGAACGTCAGACGATCCCTCATCTTTATTACATTTCTGAACCGCATCTTTTGACTTCGAAATTATATAGCTTCTTATAATATCTAAAGAGATGTGCAAATCATGTGGCAATGTTTATTTGGGTCAACAAATAATGAGCGTAGAATTTTTGAAGAAAAATTGTTTTAATTAGGCCAGGCTTCTAATAAAAGAATAAAACTCAAACTGTTAAAACTAGTCCCAGTTTTATAACTACATTATTTAAAAAAAATTGAAATGATATTAATCTGTTTGTTGAAAATTTTTCGAGCTTGATTTTTCGAGTTAATTCTAAACTTTCAGATACGTTAATACATTATACGCATTTATGTTGTATTAGCTTAAATCATAATTATGATGTACCTATTAATAAAGGTTCTTGCTCATAAATCATAACAAAATTTGAATTAAATGAAATTGAATTTAATGTGTTAATTTCATTCAATTCAATTTGTGGTGGTCTAGTGGTAATGACACCCGCCTTACAATCACGAGGTCGTGGGTTCAAATTCCGGTCCCGTACCAAGGAATTCCTTGGAATTTCATTTTATGTACGGAATTTCATACCAATGGCTTTTCGGTGAAGGAAAACATCGTGAAACAACCTGCATACGTCCGTAGAAGAAATTCGATGGCGTATGTGAATCCGTGGCAACCCGCACTGGGCCACCGTGGTGGATATGGCCCAATCACCCTTCGTGAGTAGGCCTACGTCCTGCAGTGGACTATTGAAAAGGTCAAAAGGCGGTACAGGTCGCGGCATATAAGTCTAGCGCTGAGCGAAGTGTGGAGGGGGTGGCTGCGCATGAGTTTAGTATGGCGGTCAACCTGCGCAACCAACCCCTCCACGGTACCCTCAGCGATAGACTTACGTGCCGCTGCTTATACAGTGTTAATTTCCCATATAAACGGAATAAATAGGTATTACGTGTATTATAATAGTACATTGTTCACCGAGAGGAGAAAGTGACCGATTACCGTCGAGGGTGTCGTTTAAAACACCCGAGATCGGGAATCGCGCTTTCTCTCGAGTGATACATAGTGCTTTATACTACACCTACGAGGAAAATAAAAAACTAAATCTTTGCTAAATGAAATTTATTTTGAAATTGTTGCAGTTAGTGAAGCTTAATGTAACACTTGAAAATGGCGCCAATGGCGTCTGCAATTTTCACATGTTCTTTTTTCAAATTGTTTGACACCATCCAACACACAGCTAGTGGCCAGTGTCATTTTGCGAACTTGGAGATAAAAACTCACTGTAAAAACTTTTTGGCTTTTGATATTTAGGTTACCAGCGCATAGTCTTACCCAAAATTAAAAAAGAAAAACCACGTAAGAAATGGATTTTCAGACACTTTTCTCTCCCGCTCAGATGCGTTTTCTCCCCGCATATTTGTTCGACATGCAATGACGTACTTTCTACCGTAAATTTGATAAAGTATCAAGGTACTTTCCGAGCAGGTGTAGTATAAAACAAGTGTTTCTTGTATTTTTCAATGAATAAATAAATTACAACAAACGTTTTACGTTTTTTTCCGAACCTTATGTTTAAGGAAGAAACGTAAAACACTATGGAACAATTCCATATTCACACCCCGGAGTCTCTGGCACTTGACTTTGCATAATAATGCAAACTATATTCAAGACTCCCAGATTTATGGCAAAATGGGGTGTTAGGGGACGAGTGTACATCTAACAGTGTCTTCCGTTTATTTTATTTGCTTCTTTTATTTAAGGACGACAGTAAAAAGAGCAGGGGAACACAACTACCGACGTCAATTTAGGTGTATGCGGACTATGCGGGTTTCCACGAGACACAGCTGTCGTGGAAGCTTTAAGAATTTGAACCTTACATCGTATCGTCGGGATGATGAGGTATTTGCATAGATATGTGCTAAGCTTGTAATGAATAACGAATTAAATGTGTCAAATACTTATTTTACTTATGAACTCAAATAACTTTTTAAGAATGAAACTATAAATGTATTTCTTATTTATTTTTCACTAACATTATAATGACTAGAATTTGGACTCTTAGATAGTTTTAAGAATATATTTTAAGATATAACTTTTATAAATTTGCTATAAAAAATAATAACGCGGCGGCGGTAACGGCCGAAAACCACAAAAGGCAGAAATATGAATCGCTCGGCGATGGATACATGTTTTTGCCTTTTGGAGTTGAAACTTTAGGTCCGTGGGGTCCTAGCGCCTGGCGCTTGTATAGAGATTTATCAAAAAAATTGATAGAAAGAGCAAAGGACCCAAGAGCTGGTGCTTACCTCGGTCAAAGACTTAGCCTTGCTATCCAACGGGGTAATGTCACCAGTCTCTTAGGTACTTTGCCAGCGGACAGCGACCTAACAGCAGTTTTTTATTTATAATGTAAAATTAATACCTACACCTTATAAAAAGTTATTTATTTATTTTAGATTTAAGATTTGATGTATTTTTATTCTTAAATTTACAAGTCAATAAACTTATTTGCTATAATATAAAACTAAGACATCATTTTTATTAGTTGTAAATCTCTTTTATACTTGATCATCTGTACATACTACATCAAGCTTCACCCTAGGGAAGGCTATCCATCAAAACACAGGTGTCCATTTTTGTACTAATTTTTAAACTAAAATTATTTCTATTTTTTTAAGTTTTAATTTATTAACTGGTAATTTTAGTGTGCGATTAGTCCCGTAGTACATAATAATAACTTAGATCGTATCATATTTTTTTTATTACAAATAGAGTCCAGCGAGGACACACGATTGCACTTTTAAAAATGCATATTGTAATAAACTCTGTCTACAGTCAACTGATTTTTTCTTAGGCCTTTTTTGTAATTTACCGAATGGTTCGTGATAATGCGTAGGTATAAATTGAGATGAAATGATAACATTTTTTTTGTTTTAATTAATAAATAATCTCAGTTTATTTAAATTGCTTCACAATTAACTAGCTAAAAACTATACTCGAAGGGTAAGTATGCCATTGAGCCCTTACAAACTTGCTACACAATTAAAATATGACAATCACGTCTCTTGATATCGCAATACTCAGAATAACGATTAAGTACTTTAGTCCTTATTCTGAGTTGCAATACAAACAATTGGCAATTTGAATATCGTTTTTTCGAAGGTACTTATGGACTTGATAATACCCAGGGAATCTTCAAAGTGTAGATTACTTACTCGAAAATAGAAGAACGTTACCTATAAGATTTAACCCATATCTTGGCCGCAGCATAATATTACCAATGCTTATGTTTTCGTCTGCATAAAATTGTTGCACTCAAAGGTAAATCTAAAACAGGCGGCTTTATCAAATACTTGATAAGCGGTAAACGAGAACTTTCAACGAGGTAAACCTTTAGTGGCTACCATGGATTAGGTTCAAACTTGTTAAATACGTCTAAGCCAGGCCAGTAGAGTGCTGTGGTTACCTGGAAGGAGGCTTTGAAAAACAATAGCAAGCTTTGTTAAATTGAACAGCTTATGTGACATACTTGTAAAATAGTTGCAGTTTGACGCTGTTTAGATTTATTTCATATTTTATTAAATTATAAAAAGGTAAGACATTATAAAAAAGGTTCAGACACATATTATTTTCGGCAGAGCTCCAAAATAATATGTGTCTCAACATAGCAAGTCCTTGTTCAGCACAAAAATCACAAATAATTATGCAACATGCGAATAACTACACCATGATAACTCAGGTTAACAAATCACATAAAATATTAATATTTCGTGGTAGCATAATTTTGTTTTCATACCACCTGCTCGAAAATGACCTATTATATGTCATAGAATCTCAACGTAAAACGAGTCATTATTAACTTGAATATTATCTCATTGAATATTCTCATTACAATCTCGAGGGCTATGGCAGGTCAATAATATTGTATGAAACTCCCTAGGGATTCAAGTGATTTAAATTTGGAACGTCTAATTCGTATGAAAATCTCTCAACTTAGAACATATAAGGACAATATCGTAATCGTCAAAATCAAATATAACCTCTTTCTACTCGACTTCACAGAATAAAACCTCTTTGGTGCCCGTATCAGTTCGATTTTATAGAAAAAAAAAACTAAGACTAGGTGTAACTTGGTTTTTGTGTAGGTTGGGTGTAACTTAGTATTGAGAGAAAACCATTAAAATACAAAGGATTAACAAAAAAAGAAGAATGCACTCCATGTGCACGTTTAACAACATATTGTTATTTTTGTTTATACTAAGTAAACTTGTTTTGATATTGAGAAGATGCCCTAAGGGTTGTAAGCTAATTATGATCAATAACACTGTATACTCACCCTATGGTTGGGGTAAATTATGTTTATTCTTGTCACCCACGCGTCAAATTTAATACATGTGTTTAAGGAATGAGGTTGTTTGTATTTTAGTACAATTTTTTTTTACTCTTGATTAAGTTTATTAAAATTATAATCTGAGTATCCAATGTTCATTTCTAATGTTTATTAGATTTGGAGTTAGTTAGCTACATATATGGTAATAAGTACGAGTACCAATGGTTATTTACTAGCTTGTATGTCACGATTTATTTAGTAAAATATTTTAGAGCACTGGAAAATTTCAAGACGTGCGGAAACTGCGCCGAAAAGTTTGGTTTGTTTAGTTTTGTATCTATCGTATTCAAAACAAAACTCAATAGGTGAGTCAGAAAATGCCTGAAAAAAGGGCTCAGGCAAATTTTCCTCTTTTTTGAAGAATATAAAAAATAAACAAAATTCCCGTAATCAAATATCACCAACAATTAAAAAATATATTTACAAAAACCTGTGTAGAAAGTTCCATCAAAATTCTTTGAAGAATTCAAGCTGTATGCGAGAAATCATCAATATTATAAGTGCATCCGAATAAACATACCAACGCCCGTACAGAAGAAATAATTTTTTTTCACCCGAAGCAGAAACGCAGAAACGAGACAGAGTTTTCGCATTATGAGTACATTTTATGTAATGGAAAATTACCAAAAACAAACCTATTTAGAAAAATATTACTAAATTGAAATTAAACATAATTATTGCAATCATTTTCTTAGAACGAAGTATTTCTCTGAACATTAAAATGTTAGTTGTTATAAAAGGCGAATAAAAGCTGTGAAAGTCTAGTGGTAGTGACACTCAACTTACTATCGTGAGGTCAAATCGTGGTCCGTACCAATTGAATACTTTAGAATTTATGCACGGAATTTCATACCATTGACTTTGAAGATTGTGAAGGAAAACATCGTGAGGCAACCTGCATCAGTCCGTAGAAAAAAAAAACATGGCGTATGTGAATCTACGAACATACGATATGGCCCAATCACCCTTCGTGGGTAGGCTTACGTCCTACAGTGCACTATTTAAAAAGCTGTTACAGTACAGTATAAACCGCGTGGAATAGCTAGTTTCAAAACGTAGTTTGTTAGTTGTGTAACTAACGTATTAAAACAACACTATAGGTGAGTTAGGGCGCGCGCGAGACGGGCTCACACGCGAGGTAACGATTTGTCGCTCATTAATGCTTGCTTGAGCGCCCGAACCTGATAGATAGACGATCGATAGCAGTGATTAATGTCACATGACACAATAAAGCATTCCAGTTAACTAGTTTTCATAATTCGTTGCAATATATGGTAAGTTTTAAAGAGTTTATTGGTGAGCGTGACTGTGGGCTTAGAGTGGACGAAATATAAACCTGTCACGAGCGAAATGAGAACTTTTATTCCCTATCCGTATCGCATTATAATTTTGTATCATTATGATTTTGTAGGCATACATTTCCGTCGAATAGAAAATTATTCATAATAGACATGGGAAGGTAAACAAGTACCTATGTCTCACATAGGTACTTGTTTACCTTCCCAGGTCTATTTTTTTTTCAAAATATCAAAAAAAAAACAAAAGCAAAACAGTATGGACAATATTATTTCTCAGACATAAACACATTAAATCACACTACGAGTGTGCCTTGTATAATTTATCTACTAGCTAAATCCTTCGTATGCTAATAATAAAGATAGATACCTATTTTATATATAATACACAAAAAAACTATCAATTTTACGTCAAGATGAATCCCACAAAGAATATGCTGAACATTTATTTCGTGTTTATTTGCAATAGTTTGTTCCGAGCTTATTTATGTCGCGTCGACGGTTGATTGATTAGACGTAGCCGTGAATTTGTGTGCAAAGCGAGCAATATCTCATTCGGATGCCGCCGGCCCGAAATTGGATGTGTACAGAGGGCAGGAAATATCCGGCAATAATTAATGTTACGGAAACAATAAAGGGCGGGCGATGATTTTTATTACTCGCTTGCTCTGTATGCCTAAAGTCTTAGAATGAATAATTTGACAACAAAAAATCTACTACGATTGCTTGATGGTATTAGAGTTAGCCCAAAGTGAATTAAGCTTAGGCATTCTCTGACCCCAATCTAAGCAAAATATGGCTGCTGGAGACTGATATATTACTACAATATACAAAAAAAATACATTTAAATCATTTTACAACGCAAGCGATAATTTTTTACCATGTTTTGTTTGTTGTTATATGACATCTCCGACAGCTTCCAGAGTTAAACCAGATGAATCGAAAAGAATTATATCATAATGACTAGATGATAAGAAGTCTCATAAAATTATCCAATGCCTCCCTCATTTGGGTGCCGCAATAACGCATCTCTAGGAAATTGTGTAACAGAATATCCTCGGGAATAAGAATATCATTTCATGATGTCGTATCAAATCAAACAGCTATGTCATTTGACGAGACAAGCTTTATTGTTTTACCGTTGAGAGAGAAAGGAAAATGTAGTGAAATAACATTACATTCAGTGTAACCCACGCTACCATAGCATTTCAATGATCTCATAATAACCTCAGCTGGTTTTTTCTTTCACTTGGAATTGACCATCCGAAGCGTTGTTCATAGTTTATTTGGATCTTACTACGCAAAAACTGTTTATTATTACTATACTAATTTGGCATAATACAAGAAAAACGTGTAAAAAATTATATTTAAGCTCCACTTCAAAAAAGCAGCGTGGTAACACACAACGAAAATTGAATTATGCATAGTTAATCAAAAAAATACTTTGTACTTTACAAACACACTTTGAAGCCGTGAAAACACGCGATGAAAAATATGATGCGAAATGAAGAAAATTTTCGCAAAAGATACAAATTAATGTATAAAAAATTACCTTCCCATTACATCGGCAAAGAAATTATTTCGTTCTCTTTGATATGACTACGAGGAAAACTCAAACGTAAAATTTTGACGTCGTGTTCATTTGAATTAGTACAAAAATGTATTTAGACGGTCTACAAAACGCAGAAAAACTTTCCTTTTGTAGATGGGAAGAGTAAGAACAATAAAAGTAAATTGAAGTCGGATAGAATTTTCGCTTCGCGAGTTTTAGTGGCCGATTTGGCGTAACGAGTTTTTACCGCCTTTACAACTTTTCAGGTTTTCAGGGGAAAGTTCAGTCAGTACAAGTTTTGTTACCGACTTGGGCTTGCAAGTCTGCCCAAGTTTCTCCTCATAACCTACGGCACATTAGATGACACAGTAATGAGTTTTTAATGTGTTCTCATTATCGAGTTTGTTTGTGTCTTTAATCAGAGTAATAACATATTTTATTATATTTAATTCGATAAAATTTATTAATCAGTATTATTTCTATTATTAGGTGTAGAATAAAGTACATCGAAAGTGGACAGTAAATAAAAAAATGTAAAATGTTTGTTGGCCAAATTATGTCATGTAAAACTAATTTTTAAAGTTATTCACAGATCGCAGAAGGTTTAAAGATAATTTAAATGCTCTTACCTATTGCTAGTTGCGAGCTCAACATGCTGGCAGTATTACCAAGCTGAATGCTTATAAGTTGAACAAAATAAACACCGCCATTTTGACCACACTTTGCATCCACCAGACGCGAGTAGCTAAGTGGATTTATTCTATTTTTGTTTAAGTGGTTAATAAATGTATTAGCCAAAAAAGTATGTTAGGTGGTAAATAATTCATAATTAAAAAGTCTAGGCGCTAAATTTAAGCAGAATCACTTATTATAAGACACGCTTATTCAAATATAACTTGTACTTAGTTTCGTAGAAGGCTGCAATAATATATTCACGACAGAACGCACAGTCTCAAGTATGACTACCGAACGGCCAGGGACGTGCCGGGAGACCCCGCTCTAATGTTTTATTCGCTTTAATCTACAGGAGTGACTTCGGAATATTTATTCCCTTTGGAGTAATAAATGAGTGGATGTGAAGAGCGCATGTGCCGTAATTAGAAGTTATGCTCGGGTCGTGAGCAACTTGCTACTGTGCTTGCAGGTAGCGAGTGTAGATTTGCTTAGTGTCTATATTCATACAGGCTGGGTAAGACGAAGTGGAATGAAATATGCCAGATGACATAATTATGCAAAGTTAGGTAAGTACCTAACCTATACTGAGTTAATAAAATTGGTAAAAACTTTTTAAAATTTAACGATTTTTAGCCTTTAGTAAAACCGTTTAATTAAAGAAAAGTTTCTTACTTATTTTATTTTTGAGTTTTTACCAAAAACTAAGGTCACATGAAAAGCCTTTTCATTTGATAAACATGTTGAGGTGATTATGTAAAAAAAATCCGCCATGTTGTGGCGGTGGCCATCTTGTATTTATGTCAATACTGAATACAAAATGCTGTATTGTCATCGAAACCAAAGCTGTGTTTCAAATATTATATATCTGTTCATGGGAAGGTCGTCAAATTTCAATTACTAGATTCGACCCAAAAAAGTGCAGTTAAATAAAACTGTTTAAAAATTATGACTGTGTTGCTGAGCTGCTTATGGCATGCGTAACATCTAACATCAAGCGAATGTACATAATAATATGTATTGCTCGTCTCGTCAATTCAATCGTACGAAAAAAGAGTTTTTAGGGTGTACTTTTTATTTATTCTACAGAGTATGCCCGATGTATCGATTATCCAGCAGGAACAAATCATTAAGGAAGTACTTTTGCATCATTATCTTTACGTCTTCCTACTAATTTTTAACGCGGAAGTTTGTATGTATGGATGTTTGTTCCTCTTTCACGCAAAAACTACTAAATGGATTGAGATGAAACTTTGCAATAGTAATGCTTATAAATTAGAATAACACATAAACTATAAGTTTTGCGTGAAACGAAGTTCGCCGGGTCAGCTAGTATCATCATAAGCTTAAAAACTCTTTGAATTTTTTTTCACTATGTTCGATTTCGATTGATCAGATTGGTAGGTAAGAAACTTTGTCTTCTGATAGCTACACGCAGACCAGAATTGTTTACTCTTTAGCCGAAACAAAAAGCAATAAAAAACTTATTAAAATATATTCAATTTACAAAATACAAGAGAGGTTATAGGATGTTCAACATCAAAAGGCCGTATCCGCAATACTTCCCGGCCCAATTATCGGAGTTTGCGGGCGTGGGTAGGTACTCAATGTTTCTCTAACACACTGGAAAACAGCTTTAAAGTTTTAAACAAGGCAAATAACCATCCGCGTACTGGTAAGCGCAATGTAGGACGTCCACCCACGAGGTGGACAAATGACCTCATGAAGACCGCAGAATTACGCTGGATGCAAGCCGATTCTAACCGGTTTTATTTGAGATCCATAGGGGAGGCCTATGTCCAGCAGTGAACATTCTATGGCTGTTTGATGTAAAGATGGAAAAAACTAAAACTGAACAATAATTTGCCAATAGCGCAAAGCAAATTTTACACTAAAATATATATTTTAACTTGCAAACAAAAAATAATAGTACCAGGTGAACCGGCAAATGTTTATTTGCCAAATAAAAAAAAACCTTAACGACCAAGGGGTATAAAATATAGCCAACTTCTTACTTTTATTGTCAGACCCAAGTCAGACCTACGAAATACCTACACCTACACAAAAAGTTATGAAAAACGGTCAAGCCGTTTCGGAAGAGTTCGATAACTAACACTGTGACACGAGATTTTTACTCGTATGCCTTAGAAGAATACAAACCTAAAATAGGCATAAGCGGAACTAAACTTCTTCACGTTTGTGAACACGTGAGGCATGGTTGCGCAGTAGCATTGTATTCATATTATTACGTTAGCGGCGCAAGAGAAGGGATTGGAGGTAGGGGGAATCACGGACGGCGGGTAATGGCGAACACTAAGGTGTTTGACTGAGACTCCTAAAGTGCATAGTTTCCGAGATAACGTTTTTTCAAGATCTTGAAGCTCCACCTGGATCTGTTAGCATTTTGTGATTTTATACTCAGAAGGTCCATCGGAAATTTAGTGTAAAGTTGACCAAAAAATAAATATATTTTTACTGACCTAATAAAGATCACGTAACAAGCAAAATCTATGCGGAAATTGATTTTCAGATATCAGCAAATAAGTTCTTTATTTTGATTTAAATGACAAATGTTCACGCACACTTTGAACTATAAGTAAGATCGATGTATTGTCAAGATTGCTACGAGGGGTTGTTATTATGACTAAGAAAATTACACCAACGTTTTACACAGGTTTTAAAATAAACTCTTTTATAATAATCTCCGTAACCGTAAGTATTTATATTGTACAGTGATAATGTCCGGACGGAGAATCCTCACGTCATGATGACGGGAGACGGAATTGGAAACGTTGATCGAAAAGCATTTTAGGATAAATAAAATAATACAAATAATTTTATACTCAGCGTATTTCTAGACGAAATACATATTATATTTTAGAATATTATTTTCACTGTATTCATCATTGTGACAAAATTATAAGGTTTTATTTAGTTTCACCTGCCCCGTTGTCTGTCTGTCGGCCTGAGGGGTTGATGTTTCCGTATGGCTCTATACATTTTTGTACAGCGCCCCTGGCGAAAACGAGGAAGAACTAACCAAGATGTATGGAGCCACACGCGAATGCGAAAGTTTAAGTAAACTACGGAAAACTAATTATCAAGGGCTAAGGGCTGTAATAAAATCTTGCAAATAAAATTTGATTAAATTCCCGGTTACCGATTGAGCTGAAATTTTGCATACATGTGTAAATTGCTTGACAATGCAATTTTATGATGACATGGTGCTGATCTGATGATGGGTCTGGAAGGTGGTTAAAGGAACTTCGCAGTGAAACAACACAACCTCATCGAGTTTGGGCTCATTTCAATCGTCTTGACGAGTACTTTGTCTTTCAATGGTAACCAGGGTCTGATGATGGAGCTGGAAGGTGGTCATAGGAACTTTGTAATAAAACGACGCAACTCCATCGAGTGTCAGCTCGTTTTATTCGTGAGCACTTGTTCAGTAAAAGCTTGTTTTGAATAAAAGTTTTTTTTTTAAATATAGATAATGGAAGTGACTCTAACATCATAAAAAATCCATTAAATTTGTTGCGACTGAGTTTTTTTGGCGATTTCGTAGGTCGTTACGATGAGTACAATGATATCTTTGAAAATGACCGTTAACAGTTCCTGTAATGCTACTGCTCCACCTGCGTCTCAACGCGTAAATTAGCGCGCCAATATATCCGTTACGTAATGCTTACCGCTACCAATCTGAGATTTTAACGCGTTAAAACGTTGGCCACCTCTGAGAAGCGGCTTGATCATCGCGTTAATTTACGCGAGAAGACGAAGGTGGAGCATGAGCATAAAAGCTACACTTTTCCTTACTGATGCCTTTGAGATTATGGCTTCATATCGAACATTTTGTAAAAGACAGCATTGTAAGGAAATAACTACTTATATCTACTATATATTATGGCAATGTTATTTATAGACAGGGTATGCACTGAATAGATCTTATCTCATTTAGTTTACAGCTTGGTTTATACCTAAATTTAAACTATGCATTGTAAAGTTTATACTACGGGGATATTACTGCATAGCCTGGTGTCTAACAAAGACCACCTGCGTCTCTACTGTTTGCTATTTCATACTTTGTAGGTAGAGGGTTGTTTTTTGTTGTTCCACGATTTGTTCTGCTAATAGAACTAGTAAATCTACCAATAAAACAAACAATTAGGAACAAAATGTACCGGCTATTCCATGGGTAGTGCCTTTTCTCACATTATTAATACACAAACCAGAAGTAATGGTGATTTATCATACTTGATATATTTAATATAGAACCTTTCTACAAGATACTGATACGCAATAAAATTATAAAATTTAAGAGACCTTGTACACTTTGACTTATGGCTTACGAAATTCCATAAAACATAACAGATGGAAACGAATTAGGTATGTCTTTATTGTTATAATGATGATATTAATTCAATTTTTACAACAATATTGTTAACGTTAAGTTTGTAAATATTTTTGAGAAAATACTTATGTTACGGGTAATATGTATAATAAGACGTAATGTTAAGTAATAATAAGCAATCTGATATGTAAATATAATAAATTAAAGCTCTTTCAAACCATGTCCCCTATGACGATACTTATGTGTGAGGCTGAAAACCTCATACAGCAAACTTTGCATAAAACAAAAAAAATGATGCAATAATGTTTGTTACACAACGACTCTGACTTATACTAATGTCAGAGGAAGACCAAACGAACATACAAAAAAATATGTCTTCAAAACTATGCTTCTGTATCTAATATATTTAGTTTATGTACCATTTAATTCTATTTCAAAATATTAATTTTAATAACTACTTTAAAATGAGTAAAAAAAACTTTTACAAACAAATTTAGAAGTGTGCATACTAAGATAATACAAAAAAAAACCTAGTTGCGTTTACTTAGATTTTTTTTTTTGCCATTATGGCCACTTCTATAGTAGAAAATTCGAATAGTTCGCTCGATGTATAAGATTTTTGATTATCGTTGGTTTCTGAGCAGATTGCGATAAAATTTAAATGGGACTACTCTTCAAAGATAGTCTACCAAACAAAAGAAATGAACATGGATAAAACAAAGGTCATATGTATTGTGTATGTTGTACCCACCCCAATCTCTTATGAGAGCTCGGTTCTTGAAATTGTTGACTCGTACCTAGGTTTTTTCCTAGGTTTCGTCGTAGATGTTGTCTGCCTAGGACAAGTAGTTCAGCTAGGTAAATCAGCTTCAAAAAGTGGTCAATTGTCGTATCCAACTCGCGTAGGCAGCGTTCGGAAAATTGCGTGACGTCTTTTCATCCGAAATACCTCAGTGCCTCAAGACGAGAGTTTTCGACAGTTGTGTGTTGTAAGTGGTGACATATGGAACTGAAACGTGGCCTTTTACTGTGTACTTTATGAATAAGCTCAAGACAGCCCAACATGCTATGAAAAGGGCTATGCTCGGTAATGTGTCTCTCTGCAAGATCGAATCAGAAATGAGGAGATCCGCAGATGAACCAAAGTTACCAAAATAGCCGAGCGGATTAGCAAATTAAAGTGGCAATGGGCAGGGAACATAGTTCAAAGAACGTATGACCGATTTGGGCCGTAAACTTCTAGAATACTAGCGTAGAACGTCCACCGAACAGGTGGACTGACGATATTACCGCAGGAGCGAGCTGGATGCAGGCCGCTTCAAACCGGCCTTATTGAATATCCATAGGGGACCCTTTGTCCAGCAGTGGACGCTCTACGACTGATGAATGATGATGGAATTACTATAAAATGAAATAATTGTAATTGCGTTACATACATACAAAGAAAATATACAGTCGAATTAAGAACTTTCTTGCTTAAGGTCGATTGAAAATAATCGGCCAAGTACGAGTAGGACTCGCGCACGCAGGTTTCCGTACTGTATGGGAGCAACCCTTAAATATTTATTTTATTTTAATTAAATTATTTATTATTGATTTATATATACAACTAAACATTCAGTGAATATTTCAAGCATCTAACTGTTACCATTATTAATATCGAGCGAAAAAGGCTAAAAATTCAGGTTTGTTGTATGGGAGCCCCCCCTTAAATATTTATTTTATTCTGTTTTTAGTATTTGTTGTTATAGCGGCAACAGAAATACAACATTTGTGAAAGTTTCAGCTTTCTAGCTATAAAGGTTTATGAGAGACAGCCTGGTGACAGACAGACAGACAGACAGACGAACAGCGGAATCTTAGTAATAGGGTCCTGTTTTTACCCTTTGGGTACGGAACCCTAAAAGTGTTAGTATTTCTAGAAACAGTACCGTGTATGCCAATGGAATCACTATTGTGCGCCTAACGTACACAAGTCAACTTGCTATGTTAACGCTGTTGTATTTTCTAAATAACACACATTCTATGCAGATATTTTGCATTTTAATCAAGAAAAATGTACATTTTGGATGAAAATGCAGTTAACACGGAAAGTTTTACTTGCAATGAATCTTAATGAGCAATGGCCGCAGCGCAGGTAACTTTAGTTGCACTCTGTCGCTTGTCGCTTTGAACGAAAGCCTTGAAGCCTTTGATAGAAAAAAATGGATAGTTTTATAGAACTTAGGTCTCTTTTGAGCATGTTTTTTGAAATAGGCATTATGACTGGGTAAAGGAATAGTCAGATTACATAAAAATATTTGACATGTAGTAAGTATATTTATTTTGTCAATGAAACAAAAAATAGCAAAGATAAAGCGAGTCAAAGTTCGGGAGTGGTAGCTCGCAACGTAACTATAGTAAAAATTTCACCTAAGCGTGACATTACACGGAATTGTTAAAAGGATCGAAACAGTTCAAAGCCTCACGCCTACAGCAAATGGAAACAAATGCTGGAAAACTATGTATGGCGCAATGTAAAACGCATCTATATAGTCAGAGCGTATTTGGAATGCTTCCAACAATTTATAATAAAATACCAACAGAAATTAGAGTTGAGAATGACATTAACCTTTTTAAAAAATCGCTCAGAAAATTATTATTGGAAAAAGCGTACTACTCAATTGATGAATTTTTAAATGACAAAGATCTTAAATCATAATTATTTGTATCATAATAAAGCGTTGACAACTAATTATAATTCTAATTCAATAAATTTTAATTTTGACTTATTGTTATTTTATCATTCTATTTGTAAATTAAGTATACATTTAAGGCTAAAATATGACATCTGTAAGAAATAAATTGTGTGATTGCATGATACTGAAATATATAATAATAATGGTAGATTATACACTTAACTTGCATGCTAACTAATAGCTGATGTAGAGGACTTTTTTTATATAATAATAATATTTAAGATCACAATGTAAATTGTTCGACCTACTTCGCAAGTAATAAATGAATTATGAATTATGAATGACTTTACCAGTGATTTCGCGTTTTTTGTAGAACATCCAGAGAATTTTTGGTACATTTTTGATAAATTTTAATCATCAAATGAAAAAAATAGTAGCTCAAAAAAACGGGCAAACTGAGCCAATTTAATGAACATCTTTAATCTAGGGGTGATTTAAGGTGCAGTGTTGCACCGCAACGCGTTAATTGTTGTACCTACTAGGGTCAAATTTGAAGCAAAACATCATCGAACGACGAGTTTATGTCACTGTGAAAATATTTGCTACACTGTACTGTACAATAGATAGGTACTACAGTACAATTGTACATGCAATTTGAGATTTGTTGTATCGGGGCCCTCTCAAACATTTACTTTGTTGTGTTTTTAGTATTGGTTGTAATAACAGCAACAAAAATACATCATCAGTGAATATTCCATCTTTCTAGCTATCACGGTTCATGAGATACCCACAGCCTGCCCCCCGACCGCCTAAGCAATAGCAATCGTAATAGCAATCGTTTATGACTTCATTTTAGACATTTGGCACCGCCTATGTGACGTTAGCCATCAATTGCTTTGCGCGGATTGCGAAAGCAATCGTTGAATGAACAATTTTGATGGCTAACGTCACATAGGCGGTGCCAAATGTCTAAAATGAAGTCATAAACGATTGCTATTACGATTGCTATTGCTTAGGCGGTCGGGGGGCTGGTTACAGACAGACAGACGAACAGCGGCGTCTTAGTAAAAGGGCCCGGTTTTTACCCTTTGGGTACGGAACGCTAAAAACTACAGAATAGTTACTTCTTTTTTACATTAAATAACTTTTGTGCAGAACACGGTCGCAGATGCCGCAACATTTCCGACGTGCTTTATCAGAGCTTCAAACTACGAGCAAGTATTTTATGTACTTTGGATTAAATCGTTAAACGAGCAGGTAGGAAGGTAGGTAGGTGCCTTTGTGCATGTAACCTGAGAGGTAAAGTCAAGTTCAGTGAAACTATGCATACATTGAAGTAGAATATAATATGTTTTAGTTAATAAGAAAAAAAATATTATGGTATTTCACTATGTATCCGTTAATTTATACTTATTTGAGATTCAAGTGTCTAATCAAGTCAATTCGTTGCTCCGTTGCTACGTGAAAGAGGAACAAACCAACAAACACACTTTCGATTTACGGAAGTAAGGATTGCATGTTGTCAGGCAGGATATTGCTATCCTAGTTAAATACATCTTCTAAATGTGATAAATTTTATGAATATTGTCCAATATATTGTCAACAAATTACGTTTTGTAATAATTAAACTCCGCTATTATAATATCACTACATAGTATAAAACAAAGTCGCTTCCCGCTGTCTGTCCCCATGTATGCTTATATCTTTAAAACTACCCAACGTATTTTTTAATAGATAGAGGAATTCAAGAGGAAGGTTTATATTTATAATACACCTGTGCGAAGCCAGGGCGGGTCGCTAGTAATTAAATATATTTAATTTTTCGCTAATTTAACATAAATACAACCCATTTCCTTAATTTTAGACGTAACTATTCGATATCTTGCAAAAAACTCTACCTTTAAAAAAGAAAAACATCAAAAGACACTTTATTCATTCTAATACAAAATAAAAATCAAACAGAAAACAGGAATTGAATTAAGCACATCGAATTGAATTACATTACAGAGGCCAGCCGGCAGCTTGTTATCGGCAGAAATACTATCCTACGCCCGCTCTCTGTGCCTCAAAGTAGAAATAAATGAGGTACGAAGCAATATCTACTTACTTATTGCATTGATAATAAAATACTCAACAATGTGATGTAAAAGGTTTGACGCTGAAACAAGACAAGGCCTGCTTTTGGGGAGTATATCCATTGTGTAACTCAGTTATTAATTTACCATAATACAGATACAATTTCAACTTCAGTAATGAAGGCATTGCTGAAGGATGCTGAAGCAAGATGTCAATGAAAATGATGATACTTATCTAGTAACTTATTTGTCAATGTCTTCAACCTATGCATTATTAACAATTTATTGAAAAACTGTTTATGAACTTGGCCACCTCGGAGATAATTTAACACCAGGTTGATGGATAATCTTAGCGTCATCCGGAATTTGTCCAAAAAACTGAACCTGATAAAAAAATAAGATGAAAAAAAAAACAATAAAGTACCGAGGCAAAAGTCACTATAAGAGTTAGGCCTATACCCAGAAGCCTGCGGAAGATGACGATGTATAAAAAAAAAGATAAGAGCAAAAATAATACGTCAGGTACCTACTCGTATTAGGCTGACACTAAACAGATAAAAAAAATATGGCATCATTGTGGGTACATAAATTGGTTAAAATGATAAACACTTCACAAATTCGGCACGAAGTCAGGGCTGCGAATTAGCTCAGTTGTGAAAGCGTCGGGCTAGTGATCCGAAGACGCAAGGTTCAAGTCCTGCATTCGCGACGAATTCTTGAAATGTTTATCACAAAAACAGCTCTTTAATAAGTACATAAATTATTTTTAACTTTGAAAAAAGAATCTTGAAACCTGATAATCCGTAACTTCATTCTCATGAAACCACTTTAAAACGTAGGTAGAATGAACAAATATTTATTTATTCGAAAACAAATATTTATTAAATTCGAAAAACAAAAAAAACACGCAGCATATCCGATTTAGTACACTGGTTATTTCAAGACAAATATTGAAAAATAGAGCTCAAATTCTTGCCCAATTCCATGCACAATTCGTATTTCCAGTCGCCCTAATGTTAGAGCACGATAAAAGATTTAAAAGTGTACCTAGCTGTTTGGCCATCCTTAATCGATAGTGAAATGGGATGGAATCGTTTGCTGAGTAAAGTAATCCCTTGATTTTAAGCTTTTAGTGCTGGAAGTGATCCTTTGGTATTTTAATGACGTGTCTTGTGAGTATTGAGTATTCTTTTATACAAATGCGAGGATGAATTACAATAGTTTATTATTACTTTTTATTGTTTTACCTTAAAATATATTCAAAACATTTTTTCTCTACAGAAAAAGGGACTTCTAGAACTTTCTAAACAATTTGTTTTCGTGTTTTATATTATTTTTTCGTGTACCTAACTACACAACGAATAACCTACTGAATCTAAACATATATTACACTAGCTTTTACCCGCGGCTTCGCCCGCGTTATATTTTGATTTTGGCTTATGTTTATGTCGGCTGCGAAACCTCTAAGAGGATGGCCGGTAGGTTGCATGCCTTATGAGGAGTGTCGCAACTTAGGCGGGCTGCGGGCATTCGAGGATTTTTTTTATTATATCGCGAAATATCCCTGACATGATCAGGGGTCTGAATTACAAATGAATAAAAACTATACCTATATTTCAATGTTTTTGGCTGTTTGCAGTTATAATAAACATTACAATGGTACAGCAAAGTTTATACCTACTTGTTCCTAATTATTGCTTTTTTTCAAATATTTGTGCAAAAATTCGATAAAATTGTTTTTAAGGTTTTTACGTGTTAGATTAATTCCAATTTTTTGTTCTAAATCAAATCTCTGCTTTCCATAAACTGGGCATTCCAAGATTATGTGCAGTGGAGTATCCTCTTTTGTGGGTTCACAGATGCACGATGGGCTTTCCCTCAACTTAAATCGATGTAAGTATTGGGAAAACCCACCATGCCCCGTCAGCACTTGAGTTATGATTCCCACTGGTGCTATTTCTCTTACGATCTTGTATGCCGCCCTTGCATCTGGAAAATATGTTTTGGTTACCGCCGCTGTGTGTCCATCCTGATACCGCCGGTTCCACTCGTAAGAGAGTCCTTTCGGATTTCTCGCTTGACGAATGAAACGGGGCAGTTATCGTAAATAGGTCTGCACTTCGAGTGCAGTGCTGCTTCCTTTGCTAGCTGGTCCGCTCTCTCATTTCCCTCCATCACCGCGTGCGCTTTAATCCAATAAAGTTTCACTATTTTATTTTGTGCGTGTAGTAACTTTATGTTAGCTTTGAATTTACTGCTAAGGGATGGAGGGAAGATACGCCAACTACCGTTTCCAGTGTAGACCTGGAGTCACAAAATATTTTTGCTTTTTCGGTAGCCTCAAGAAGTGCCAATAACTCGGCCTGGTGCACGGAGCACCAATCGGCCAATTTTAGCTTGCGGGTACTGATCTCAGCGGCATCATCCCAAATGGATAATGCCGCCCCAACTTTCCCTTTAATTTTGCTACCGTCTGTAAATATGTTAATTTCTCGGTTAAGATTTTGCTCTAGTGCTGCTCCGTCTGCCAGGCATATGAACTCCAGCTCCTCGTGCTGCGCTGGGTGTGGCTTCTTTTCTGTCTCTCTATCTCCAGTTACTTGCTGGGAATAACCTTTCTTAGTTTCATAAAGCAAGGCTGCTTCCTGGACTCTGATATGACAGCCGAAGATTAGGGGCCGCGGTGGGATAAATGGAACTGGTGGTGTGGGTGCCGCCACCTACCCTACCTTCCGCTAGGCCGTCAACGTGTTGGCAGACGCAGTGGGGCTGCAGGGGAAGAGAGGTGTCGGTATCGCGATGGCTGTTCTCACTGCCCTCTGCAGTTGAAGAGGCAGGCGCTGGGCTACTATGACTGACCCGCTGCACTGGGACCAGGGCGTTGGAATGCTGTCTGACGTTCAGTACTGGTTAGTCCCGAGTGGTGGATGACGATGTGTCTTGTGCTCCGAAACACTCTGTCATTATGGCGAGAGCGCGAGCTCCGTTATGGAGCCCGAGTCTGGGCTAGCGCTGTGTGCGCTGTGTGCTGAGTGCCGCGAAGGAGTGCGAAAAATGTAGGAACGTCCCAAACTTGCCATGACAGATTATTTCTGGCGCTTAGTTTTTATCCTATACTACGGGAACTGTTAAAGTTTTTGAGATAAAAAGTAGCCTTTGTCACTTTTCGTCTTTCAAACTATATTCATGCAATAAGCCAAGGCAAGTTGCTCCGTTGCTGAGAAAAATTTATTGTTAAGTCCTACGGGAACCACAATTTTTTCGGGATGAAAAGTATCCTATGTCACTTTCCGTCTTCCAAACTATGCCCACCCCAAATATCAAGTCAATCCGTTGCTCTATTGCTGAGAAACAGTTATTGTCCTATCCCATGGGAATCACGAATTTTCTCGAGATAAAAAAGTATCCTATTATCACTTTCTGTCTTTTAAACCATAGGTATCCATACCAAAAATCAGGTCGATCTTTTGCTCCGTTGCTGCGTCAAAGAGGAACAAACCAACAAACTTTTCGGATTGATAATATTAAAGTATGATGATTCTGTACCATAAAGGTAGAATAAAGAAACATGTTAAACCTCTAATGATAGAAGATTTAAAAATATTTTTAATGTCAGACAAAATGACGGCCTGGTATTAAACGTCATAGTAACATGTAGCATGCAGAGGGAAAATAACATTTTATCCAATTTTAATGTCAGTTGTCATTTTCAATCCATACTTTATTTCCTCTTCAAGGGGATATAATGATGGAAAAACAATTTGTCCCCATGCCATGCTACTTGTGATTTATAAAAGTCTGCAGACAATGTCACCTGTCATCTAATTACGTTTGGCTGTGACGTTTCGTTAGTCCATATTAGCGTCCTAGAGGAATTAATCACCTAGCGTCTTTGTGATAGTGGCGACAGTTTCGCTTTCGATGGTTTTTGTCCTGTCCTACAGGAACCTTTTAAACTATGCCCATGCCAAAAATCAAGTCAATCCGTTGCTCCGTTGGTGCGTGCAAGAGTAACAAACCAACAAACCAACAAACTTTTCGGATTTATAATATTAGTAAGGATTACCTACGAGTATAAGTACGAGTATTTGCTTTGCCATTGAGGTTTTCAAGGTTTTTAAAAACGAGCTGCCCTTCTTATACTAATTCACTACGCTTTTACCCACACATTCATCAACATGCAGCGTTAAAACAAATCAATCTACGTTTATGGAGACGAACTAATGGAAATTCCTTTGATGAAACTATGAGAGCCATGATGGAAGGGTTTCCTGGCTGATAAGCCGTCGGCTTACCAATCAATTAGTGACGGCCCAGGCCCGACGCATCCGAATCGAAATTGATATTTGCATCGCACAATTCGATGCGAGTCTAATAATCTAATCCGCTTCCATTTCCAAAAGCCTTTTATTTATAGCACTATACACGATTGGCCGTGGCGATAATGTCCTAATGTGCGCTCAGATACAACTGAGCTGGAACAGTGTAATTTTAACACATAAAATTTTAGATTTTATTACTTTGTTTGATTTCAGATACTCTGTAAGTGGGCTTGCGTTCAGGAGTAGACTATTCAAGCGCTGGTAAACTACAGTATACAAGGTTATTTAGAATATGTGTGCTAAACTGAAATGGCTTGATTCACACAGTCATTATGAAATTAATTAAAATGAATGTTTTTAACAAAAAACCTGGCCTCTATTACTATTTCAATTCTCTAAAATATATTTGCGAAATTTCTGTATTTGGCTATTGAAATGTTGTGCCATTGCAGTCTTTAACTATCCAAAACGCAAGAAAAGTGTAGGATAAATGTAGGTTTTCATTTCAGTCCTAGCTTCTTTCTTCACTTTCGACTAGATAAAGAAAAAAATTCCAACTGTCTAGCTATTACGGTTCATGAGATACAGCCCGGTGACAGACAGACAGACAGACAGACGGACATCGAAGTCTTAGTAATAGGGTCCCGTTTTTACCCTTTGGGTACGGAACCCTAAAAATGATCCACTACAACTTTTACACTGTCGATTTATCCTAAGTAGGTACGTATAAAACGGACTGAGTCCTACTTTTCTGATCCGTACAGCTAAAGAATCTAACAGACTACCGGTATTCCTGTTTCCCAAGAGATTCAATCTAGAGTTCAGATAAAGTTACGATGAATTGACTATGACCTTTCAAGTCTGCGTGCTTGGTATTTCACTACGATTCGAAAGTGGAATATTTTACTGTCGATTGTGATTATTTTGTAAAAATTTATAGTAGTACCAAAGAATATATAATAATACTACGTACTCGTAGTACCTACCATGATGTTGGGCAATTCTAACATTAAGTAATTATTTAAATGTCTGTAAAAGCTTTTTCCAACTAATATATTCCCATTCTTCTGTTTCATGCGCAATTCTAGTCCAGAGCTTCCCAGCACCTTTTACAACATCACCATGCCATGTTAGATAAGTATAATGCAGTATTTATATTACAATCTGAAATTTTTTTCTTATTTGTTATTGAATCCACAGAAATTTGTTCTTGATTACGAATAGCAGTAATTGCTTCTATGTGTTTTAGTATTGCTAGCCTATAGCCCTTTATGTCTATATAGACATAAATGATGTATTTCACTATAATTAGAAATTTTGTAGCAGCTACTAATAGGTACCTACTTGGTTTATCTTAAAAACATGCTTCAGAAAGCACCAGATTCACTTTCATTCGGCAAAATCGATACGAAGAGGAAAGAGATTTTTATCAGTCGATTGCCTCGTAGTTTTCCGGCGCGGCGTTTCAAAGACGAGTAACGGGATGTATCCTACGATAATAGGCTCTAACATACTTTTATCAACTACGACTCGTCGTTTTCATTTACTCAAAATAGGCTTAGACTTTTCTTTAAGCGACTTCCAAAAAGGAGGAGGTGTTCTAAGTTCGTCTGTTTCACGTTTTTTTTTGTGTATGTTCATCGATAATTTCGAAAATTGTGAACCGAATCGAAAAATCTTTTTTTAGTTCAAAAGGGTATACTACTGAGGTAGTCTCATTAAAATTTTACAGAAATTAGTTGAGCCGTTTCAGAAAAATCAACAATAATGTAAACAGTTCGAGCGAAATATTCGAATTTTGTACACGATGGAAGGCGGTTTTGCCATTTTTTTGCGAAAAAAATATTTATAGAAAAGAATTGTGATAGGTTTTTTTCTTATTAAGTACTGTATTTTTGGGTTTAACGGATCAGGGAAAGAAACAGTGACATTGGTCATTGACATTCAGGTAATGCAACTAGTACAACGGAGACCTTTGCATTACGGACAGTCGTAAATATTGTAAACTGATATTTTAAATTACTTAAATATAATAATTTAACTTTATTACAATGTTGATCTCATGTTAAAAGTTCTCCATAGTGATGAGTATTGAGTGTACAAAATATTGTCAGTGCCATTTAAAAAATTGCTTTTTACGGATGAGTAAACAATAAAGGCGCCATCGTAAATTCAACAGCAACGTAGTATTGTTCTCTGTATCAAAATGCATATTACTGAATAAAATAATCGGCTAAGTGCGAGTCAAACTCGCGCCAGGAGGGTTATATATATTTGAAGGAATATTCAACTTAATATTCTGTGAATTTTTCAAGCATCTTCCTGTTGCCGTTATTAAAATCGAGCAAAAAAAAGTATGTTTCTTGTATGTATCCCCTTAAATCTTTATTGTATTTTAATCTAATCATTTATTTCTGAAGTGAATATTTAACTTAATATTCACGGAATATTTAGTTAAATATTTAGTTAAGGCTAAATATTCAGGTTAGGTTTATGGGAATGGGCCCTAATTTTTTTTTCTATTTTTAGTATTTATTGTTAAAACGGCAACAAAAATACATCATATGTGAAACGTTCTAGTAATCACCGTTCATGAGATACAGTCTGGTGTCAGATAGACGGACAGACGGACGGCGGAGTCTTAGTAATAGGGTCCCGTTTTTGCTGTCAACAATCTGTGCTGTCAATAAAGTAGCCTTGCGTACCTTACATTAAGGCGGTACCTACGAGTATGCTACTAAGATGTTAATTCGAGTCAGTTCAAGAGTCACCAAGTTAATTTTTCTGATAACTATTAGGCATAACGTATATATTTGGCATGATGTGTACTAAAACAATACTATAAATTTCACGAGTAAAACCAAATTCTATTTTGAAATCTGTGATCTATAAAATATTCAGAATTCGATCGCGCTACTAATTGGATAGCTAACGAGATATGCTTGAGAGCATCCACAATATATCTGTCCTTTTTACTCTTATCTGAAAAATACAGTTTGTCTCATATTGTTGGTTTTGCTGGAATCCATTCAATAATTGAGTGCTGCATGGTAATGCAAACAATCTAACAAAGTCGATGGTTATAAAAACAAGAACACTTGAAATGTTATTGGAAATAACAACGCTTTTTATTCTGCGGGTTGAAAATTTATTCTCATGTTCTGTGTATAAAATACTTAGTAACTATATTATACTTATTTTTCATTATAGGTTCTGAACGTATACAAGTTATCAAGAGTTTCAGTTTCATATATTTTTTCTTATAATACAAGGTTTTACCGTACAATGTACAGGTAATCGTAAAATTATCAATTACCCTGTATACTTATGCTAATCATTGTAAAAAGTAAGTTCGTACAGGCTGGGTGGGTAGCCCTAGTGTCAGACTCTTGAAGGCTTTTGACTTGGCTAAAAGGATAAACAGCCGGATCACGGTAGCGCTCAGTTGGAAATTCCATCCGCTGTCACCCATCCAAAGAATGGCTGTAACGTTTTCGGTGATCACTGGCAAACACCTAGTCAAATATGAACAATTTTTACTAATATTACGAATAAAAAATATTTTTCCCATACAAATAGTGCATGGACTCTCCACACAATATATGAACCAGCCTATTTTTTCTCGCTATTTCGGGAACGACTCCATAGTAAAAGGAGAATGGACAAAAATATATGAACGTTGGTTCAACGCCCGCAGACTACTAGACCTTTAGTCCTTATTCTAAGTTGTAGATCTATAAGACAGTTCAAATACGTTTAAATGATCCTACTTTTAGCAATTCAACCCCTTGTTAGTGTGTTTGAGTCAAAGTAAAATACAAATACACACCTACGAACTTTTTCATACAACTTACGCGTGCACAGATCTATTCAGCGATAAAGCGTAACTGCGCACGAATCAGGATAATATGACCTCTCCTTTTCAGCTCTAATCCGACAAGCCACATGAGATCTCCAAGGTTTTTTCAAGAGTCTCCGTTCATTAATTACAGGGGCGTATTTTTGTCGCTGTCCATTAGAGATACCCGACCCATTAACAGGAGATTAATGACGGCTAGATATAACCGCTAAATGCTTCTTTATGAATCTACCGAATGTCTGAAACTGTCAAGTCATCCAGGTTCTTGGAGTGATACGGAGAAATGGTACGAAGGTTGCTTAGTGTAAGTACTTAATCTAAATTGCTTGCTATTTTGTATTTCTTTTTCGACTTCCAAAACATTGAGCTTTTGTCCATACTGTGTGCAATATGCTGTGGCACTGGGTAGAGCACATAATTAATGAAATATTCAGATTCAGATTCAGATCATTTATTGGCCATTTATAACATGTCAGTCATACAAGGCAAGTCAGTTTACAGAATTGAAATATAAGTACTTAACTATAAAATTTAAAAATTCTTAATCATAATTACTAATACTCAATATAAATAAAATAATAACAACAAGTCAAATTATATGTCATCAATATGTCAAAGGAAATCATAAAATAAATTACATATTAGTCATTAAAATTGTCCTGTAGTGGAACCTTTCTAAATGTATAGAATTGCATGCAACTATGGAATTATCGAATCAATGTCAAATATTATTGTATTACTCATCAAATAGTATTATTGTATTAGTCATCAAAATAATTATCATTTAATTTCATTGCTAAAAACTCACCCAATTTATAAAACACATTGTTTGTTAAAAAATATTTAATTTTTCTTTTAAAATCAGGATAAGGTAGATCAGTAATAGATTTTGGTAATTTGTTGTACATAAAAATCTTATTATACACGCCATGCCTTTGAGTTTTAGTTAATTTAGTTGAGGGCAAGCATAGTATTTCCTTAAATCTTGTGTTGTAATTGTGTGTCCGAAATTTTTAGGTACTTGTCCTTATCCATATGAATGTCTAATAAAGATTTAAAAATGTATAATGATATTACTGTCATTATTCGGTTCTCTAAAAAGTATTTTTTGGCCGAAGTTCTTTTCCTGATCCCACTTATGATTCTTATAGACCGTTTTTGACATTTTAATAATTGCTCAACGTTTGCACCATCATAACAGCCATTAGATAAACACCATCTTATGCAGCCATTAGCTTCTCGAATGAAGACCATGCATCGCAAGCTCATCGTATGACGTCTAGCAACAATGAATGATAATCTAATCAAGAATCGCAGGAACACGTTGCGTACAAACCGTTTCTGACTAGTCATAAACATAACAATGGTAAAAATTTGAATAATTTGATAGTTTTTCGTTATTCATACAACTGACACCTTGTTATGTTTACTTGTTTTTAATGTGTAAACTGTAATGTAATAATGCAATGTGATATAATGAATTGTGAATTAAGTTGAAATTGATGATTTATTTATGTAAGTAATTGATTTTTTGATAAGTCTTTACCATTGTATAAATTTTTGTTGACTATTCAAAAGTGTGTCTGTAACACCCATTTGTCGAATAAATGAACTATGAGCTAATATTTTATTTAATAATGTTGGTTGAATAATTTTAAGTCAGTTTATAAAAATGGTAATAACCAATCCACAAAAATTCATAGGCGAGGTCTGTGTTCGGCAGCGGACGTCAGTTAGCTAAAATGGTGATAGGTACCTAATGATAATTTTGTGTGATGTTAGATCTTTACGAACAGTGTGGTCTACCAAGCTGTAAGTGCATCCAGTATTTTTCGTTTACGTATAAACTTGTAATAACTCGTCAGGATGACCTACTCAAGATCGCCGTAACACTCTGGAATCTGTTTTAGAAATCCATAGGAAAGGTCTGTGTCTTGCAGCGGATTTGACAGATTATTTGACGGAATGACGATGATGATGTGTACAACTGTGTCAGGGTGTGTGTGCAGTTTGTATGTTCAGTGAGCTTACCACAGCTTTATGATCAGTGCGGTCTAATAGTGCAGTTAGTGCGAACACTTACTAATACTGTCCATCGAATACAGAGGCCCGCGCCATTAATCTAAGCATCCGATGTGTCATTGCTTCATTGTTAACAGCCGGCGTCAGAATTAATCGTCTAATGATACCATTGTTATCCCATTCATTAACTATTAAGTCGGAAGGCTGTTGTTAGGACATATGTGTTTTGATGTCGGTCAATATCTGTTAATTAATGATTAGTACTTAAAATGAACTCAGTGGAATATAACAACGACTTCAATCAAGACTTCTATAACAAAGACAACATAATAACACCCAGATATACTAAGTACACCTATCCATCAGCCCGTAGGAGTCTTAGTATGACGTCATCTAGCGGATTTATCTCTCAAATTGCTCTGCGTGTTGTTCTAACTACAAATTGATACCTTGGATTACTAGTGATCGCCATAATTATAATTGCCGATCTGATCACAAGGAGTAGGTACATTTTGGTGGTCGAATTAACACTAACGCTACGCGGGGACACCTGCTAGCGATATGCACTCGTGATCTACATTATAAAACTTTCTCAGCATTCTGTGGCGCATACCGCCACAAGCAGTATAGTGGTTTACTGCAGCTGCTGAATATCTATTTTTGACAAATGGCCACAGAATTTTGGGTAGGCACCAAAAACTTCTTCCCCGGACATATCTAATAATACGCCAACATCTATAGATATACACGAATATACATGAATATCTTTAGAAAAACCCTATATCCAGCAGTGGAGGTCCTATGTCTAAATCTTCCTAATTTTTTTGAATTCCAATACATAGTTACATGTTTTTTGAGTATATAATGTGAATCATGTGATAATGTTACCAGTATAAAGGTTCTGGGATTGTGTCAAAACTATTTTGATTTTTTTTTCCAATTTCAAGTGCAACGCGCCACCCCAGGACACCCACTTAGAAAGCCCACACTTCGCACAAATACTCCCTTGTGATTGGAAATATAGGAGTTTCAATAAAAGCGCATACTTCAAATCTTTTTTCCTGTTTAATTATTCCTTAATCTCACTTCAGTACTTTTTTCCACACGAAAAATGTTCTTTTCTTCTACCGCTTTGTATCTTCACTCATTATCAAAATGCCAAAGATAATTACACGTTAATTAAATGTTATTGAAACAAAGGCATCAAACCGCATTTTGGGCCGAAAATTATTGTTTGACTTATTTCATCGTATTATTTTAAGGCGGTCTCCTTTGTTCCTGAACACGCTGCCTGGAATCTTATTAAAATTTTAATTAATGTATACTGTAAATTGCACGCAATTGTTTTATTTTAAGCGAGCGGAAACATAATGCTCACTCAAAGTGCTTTTGTGGAGCTAGATTGCTTAAATATTAAAGATTTTGTGTTAAGATACCTTTTTATAAAGGACAGACGCAATTTGCGACCTCATCAATACTGTTAATATTTTTGTGTACTTGCAAGTAGAATTTGGTGTTGCTTTGTTGTCGTTATGACATGACAAGATGCATTTGCCAGAGTTAACTTAATTATATTTTAACATGCTAGAACAATGTACGATACGTTTTAACTATACAGATAGGTACTGTTGGAAACATAAACTAAAATTTTACGTTAGTTAACTTAAGTTAATTAACAAAAAACCAGCAAGCTTTTAAAGCACTGCTTACTTAAATAATAAAAATGTAAACATGAAAATTTACAATGAAATTTAGGAGGTCGATTATTGGCATACTTCTTTAGTGCGAGGCTAAATTCTGCTAAAATTACTGTACAGGTACTACTTGATGTAAGATGTTTGCTAGAAAATCGCTTCAATGAATCTTATACCTAGGTCTTGTCCGATTATAATTATATGAACTGTTATTTGAAGTCGTTTCAAGAATGTTACGATTTGATACGACTTGTTAGTAATTTCAATTTTAATGGTATGATCTTATTTTCTAAGTAGTATCGGACTTAAAAAATCATTAAATTTAGTTTAGTGATCATATAACTTGATTCATGATTATATTAGTCCCATATACTTTTATTACTGAGGTTAATTAGAGATGGTGGCTACATTTCTTTAAAAAAAAAGTCACAATGTGACACTGATAATCAACAATTTTATTTTAGCCATAATAATATCTTACGATTTTGTTTACGCTTACAATGGGTTGCCAAGCGTGTAGCGCGACTACCACATTGAAATTAACCAAGAACACAGCGCTGAGCGTCTCGGTGATGGAACCCTAAAAGGCAGTCGTCATTTATTTACGCTTACATATGGATGGCAAACATGTAGCGCCACTAAATTAAAATCAACGAAGTGGACGGCGCCGTCCTTCGGCGATGCCAACCTAGGGGGGAATCATGAGCACGAAGAATTATTTACGCTTACAAAGGGTTGCCGATCATGTAGCACCACCCAATTGAAATCAACCAAATGGACAGCGCCGACCGTCGCTCGCGCTAATCAATCACTGTCCAATTTGTCCAAATAACATTAACTTTGTATCATTCCTACTTCGCGTGTGTTTTAAATTGACTCGATGAATATTTATATTGCGCTTGAGCTTCTCCTATCAATCATAGTTTATTTTTCAGGTTTACGTTGAAAAAATATCAGTAACTGATATTGTGGTCTGTTAAATGTGTCGCGTAGTTTTATTATTGTCAGCGATTTTTATGTTGAATAATTAAACACGATTTTACTTACTACTTTTTAGTTGGTAAAAATGAACTCAGTAATAGATACTCGTAACATTGACTTATTTGGTTAGCTTGTTGAAGTTTTTCTTGCCCATTACTTGAGAAAAAATTGAAGAAGTTCACTGCACTTTAAGAAAATGCCCACATTATCGTAACATACCTAATTACATATACTATGGCTTAATTTAAAATACCTACTACAATTGGTAGCAAACATACTACATTGTTACTTAGCATTTTAGTATGTATCAATTTCAAAAGACTATTTTTGTCATCAATAATAACACAAAAACCCGATTGCTGAAAAAATATGCTGTCAACAGAATAGTCAAATGTGAAAACACTATTTGTGTTAACTTGATCACTACAGCTGGTATTGCGATGTTTGAACTTACTACGATAATATCGAGAGAAAATATTCAGATTTTATTTACGCTCACAGCATTATTTAAGCTCAGAGATTCCTTACAGATACCGAGCTAAGCCCTCCTGGGAAACCTATGGCTTCAATAAATACAAAATACTACGTCCCTACTCTCAGTGCCTCGTTTTTTGTGCAGAAATAATATACGCAGCTATGTTTCATCTTTATAGTCGGGCAGAGATTTTGTTCCGTGATAAAAGAGTCCAATATTCGACAATTTATTATGTTTTCTGCAACACTAATTGACAACAATAGAGTTTATTTCTTGCGTATATCGTCACTAAGGGTTGTTAGAAAAATGAGATACAATTTGGAGATCGGATTTTATTTGCTAAATTGACGTTATTATTGTGGTATCGAGGTATAAGCAATTAGAAATAAACATCTACTTGGTACGCCTGTACTTTCCACAGTCTACTTATATATTCTTATTGTGCGTAGATATGCTGCGTACTCAAAGCATACTTAGCAGTCGTTTCAAATCTTTATACGTTTAGTTATGTATCTTTTCAACTTAAATCATGCCAGGGCATGGTGACCACTCAAACCAAATAAGAAGTCTTGGTATGAGGGTGACCATATTCTCAAATTGCATCAAAGTAGTCAGAATTTGTAGACTTTAAATAAGACTTATGTAAGTATTGCACGTATTTCAATAAGAACTTCTAACTTAGGCAAGTACCTATAAAAGTTACCCTATCAAATTCAAAGAAACCTATAGTAAAACCTATACCTTTTCACTTCATAATTTCTTACAAAGGGTTCTGAATTTAGAATACACATTTTAGTATCAAATTGTATGTAAATGGTATGATGGTACTTTGGCGTACGCAAATCTTATTCCTAAGTGGCTTAGCAGTTCCCCAGTCGGAGTTAAATTCACAGAGTTATTTTACCTAAATTTTCGCGTAAAGTAAACTTTCAGTCGTTTCTAACTTAATGCTGTCTCTAGGGTGAGGATATTTTATGTAAAGGACGGGGGCGTAGTCTTGTGGTCCTTTACGGAATAGGTAAATAAGAGGTAAGTAGTCTTGTAATTAGGTTGAAAGAACCCACTTTCTACTTTAACCTACCAAGCTATATTAAAGTTGCCTTCTAGAGAGAAACTTTTTTGATTTATTTTCATTTGTTTTTTATTTTTCCTGGATATACAACTAAATTTCTTAAAATATATATTTTATGTTCTTCAATTATTTTTGGTAACGAAAAGTTCACTTTTACGGCATTCTAAAATATTCTTATCTTTTTTTATTGTGATTTATCACACACACATACGACCTCACATACTGTCTCACTCGCAAAAATAGACTTAAGGCCTTTATTTATGTTAATCACCAGTGTTGACGCATCTTGGTACTTACTTAATGTTTAGTTGAAACGTTTTTTTTTTTTGTTAAACGTTACAGATCTCTAAATAATTTATTACCGCGCGTAATTTTTATTCATTGCATTTAGATTTACCCTGTGATTTGTTATACTGATAAATATCCATCTAAATACTGGGTTGACCATACAAAAAGCTACCTTTTATGATTGATGGCACCATTAACTGTGGCCCTGTATTTACTCAAAATGTTCGTAATAAATTTCAATCTTCACGTGTGAATATTACAGCAATGTATGGATTATTTGGGTAGGCACGCACTGTAAAACGTGACGTCAGAGTGGGCGGTGGTGGAAGAGGGAAATAAAACGATGTCAATTCTGGTGTAAGTGGGGAACATCTTTCTCTCCCAAGGGATCTATCGGGGTATCGACAGGGGAACCGTTCAGTCAAGTTTATTGGAAGAATTTCAATGCTTTGTCGCCTGCGATGTCTTACCAATTTATAACGCGATCCGCGCGATTTGAGGCGCGCCTTCCGAACGAAGATCGTCATTTCAATGGCTAATCAACTTGGTAATGGTATTTTGTTACATCGAATTCCTTATCCAAATTCGTCTTTTTGATATAATGGGAAGTGACTTTGTTAAAGAAATTGTGTTGTGAGCTTATTGTTGTTTTTTGAGGCTTTTACATTGTAGACTTCCCCGCTTTACTGTCTTTGCTTGCTTCGACTGTTCCTTTCCCAGGCGGTACTGCACTGTACTGTACCAGCCTTTTTTAATAGTTCACTGCAGGACGTAGGCTTACCCACGAAAGCTGATTGGGCCATATCCACCACGCTGGACTAATGCGAGTTGGTGGACTCATATTCGCCATCGAATTTCTCTTACGGACATATTGTGCAGGTTTCCTCATGATGTCTTCCTTCACCAAATAGTTAGTAATTTGAAAATCTGTACATAAATTACATAGAATCATTGATACGATACCAGATTTCCAGGCGGTACGAATCAGAAATGAACCTGCTGATTTTTAAGTACCGATTCACTTTCGAAACAATTGTAATAAGACGGTTTCTAAGACATTGAAATATACCTGCAGGTAGATAAAAAAGTGACACTATAAATCCATTTCCCTAAAACGTTTCCATTGTCATATCACAATGTAATCGACATTTCGTGTCCCTCCCATTTCAAACAAGTCATAACGTTGTGTCAGGGGAGAGAACTCCGACTTACGTTCGATCTTTAGCTCCGAAGCAAAAGTGAGGTCAATTTATAAATGAGTGGGGCACATCAGTCACGAGAGACGTGGCTACGACGCAGTGTTGCCAGATGTTTTTTGACGATAGTGACGGTACTCACAAGAATATTAAATTGTGACAATATTTTCCCTTTCTGAAACATGAAAATGCTGCTACAAATAAGGATATCGTGATTGATTGCTAGATTGGATTTTGCCCACGAAATAGGTAAATATCAAAAATAGAGGAACTAAGAAAATCTTTGTTGCATTACAATTTCTAAAGGAATTAAATTTAATATTGTCACAGAAAAAAATAATATTAAAATAGCATAGCACTAATGGAAAAAGTATTTGATGACGACTCAAATCACACAAAATGCGTAATCAGGTATATCAGATTATTTTCAGAACTTTTTACTATTACCTTTTTTTATTTGAGTAAAGAAGTATATCCTAGAGTTTTGAAAACACTACTGTTGTGTCATCCGAATAAGGAGCTTTTCCATTTACTAAAGTATAAAACTCATGGATGAAAACGAATACCGAATAATGAAAATAAAGTAAAAGTAACATTTTCCGTCACACAAAATAGTCCACTGGCAACACGGAGGGCGAGTGCTCGGTCGCTTGATATATTGGCCGAGTTTCACCTCCTTGACGGTTTTTTGAAAACCCTATTTCGGTAATGGATAGTCGCGGATTCAACGCAATTTGACGGAGCCCGAGAAAGTTCGTCGATGATTGGCTTTTAACGGTTTTCAATTTAACTTCCGAGATACGAACCAAGTTTAATAAGTTAAATTTGCAATAAGTATAGACATGCTGTAATGAGCTACGCGAGTATTAATAGAATTATCGATACTTGAAGTTTTCCCCGCGTAATGAAATGCTCGTTGAAATTAACTGAAAATTTTCGTGAAACACCTGGATGGGTGGATTTATTTATATTTAATAAGTTAATAGTAAACAGAGATACAACAAAACAGAGACAGTTTGATACAACATGTTTAATAATTGGCCAAGTACGAGTCGGACTCGCGCACGGAGGGTTCCGTACTGTATGGGAGCCCCCCTTAAATATTTATTTTATTTTAATTTTATTATTTATTATTGAAGTGGATATAAAACTAAATATTCTGTGAAAATTTCAAGCATCTGCCTGATGCCCTTATTAATATAGAGCGAAAAACGTCTAAAAATTCAGGTTTGTTGTATGGGAGCCCCCCTTAAATATTTGATTTATTTTGTTTTTAGTATTTGTTGTCATAGCGGCAACAGAAATACATCATCTGTGAAAATTTAAGTTGCCTAGCTATCATGGTTCATGAGATACAGCTCGGTGACGGACGGACAGACAGACAGACGGACAGACGGACATTGAAGTCTTAGTAATAGGGTCCCGTTTTTCCCTTTGGGTACGGAACCCTAAAAATGGCTAATTAAAAATCTATAACCACTCTGTCATGCGTTTGGAGGTTTTCAAATAAATAAAATCAGTCAAATACACATAAAAAATGCCAAGTCGGTGCAAATACAAGGAGTTATGCATACTGCTAAAGAAACAGTGAAATAGTTCTATAGAATACGGAAGACAATGGTTATGACTAAAACCACAGAACAGCAGAAACTAACACACACAAAATTAAAACAAAATTACTTATGTAGTGAAAATATCTATATATAAATATGAAAAACTAATTCTTCAGATATTTGCGCCCAAGCTATTTTAATTTTCAATTTTTAAATAGGTGCTGGGCTGAAACTACTTACGCCTAATAGCAAAAAGAAATGGAGCCAAGTGTCCATACAAAGTTACTGACTGTTCTTTGTTTCTGTCATGAGCTAAGCTTCACAACAAAACAACAAAGGTAGACTCGACGACGTTAATAGGGGTGAGTACGACACTTTTCCTCCTCTATTTTCGTCTAGCACTTTAGTAACACGGCACCTCTTTGCGGATTAAAAGCATAATCACCACTTCGCCGGTACCTCACTTTCTTATCGAATAACCGCCTTGGTCAAAGAGCACAACTTTGTAGGTACGTAACTACGTACTGAGTCACGCGATCGAACGATTAAGCCACTCTTTGTTCTTAAACATGGGTTTTATAATTATTCGCTTAGCATACTCGCTACTTTGGGCGTTGAGGAAAAATGTGAAGCGAGCCCGAGCCGACAGAAGCCTATTTTTCATTATTTTGTGGTGAAGTTATGGAATGCCGGGACGCGTTAAGCGAAACTTGAAATGCGAGCACAGCTGAAAATCTCATGTAATACTTAGGCACTTACTTTAATGGCTTAGTTTTGAAGGTTTTATTTAGTTATCAGTATTAGAGTTCATTAGTGCTCTATTAGGCATTCTAGTCGAGCTATTTGCGAGCTAAAGTACAGTTGTATAACAATGGATATTTTTTCTGAAAACGCGGCTTCTAAAGTTTACTACACAGTAGATCAACGATATTTACCTAACACGCTGGATAAAAATCGCTTCCTGTCAATCCTATTTTAAATCTAAAGGGATGGTAAAATAAGATAAGAAAATAAACATATTTTTTCCGACACATCATTACAATAATACCTAATTTGACATATATTTCTTCAAACACAAGGTTATTTATGTTCTAGATCCGAGTACAAGCAGAAAGAATCTTCAGCTGACATTTCATCTCTTCGGTATTGTGGCAGAAAGTTGATTGTTTGTTTAGTAACGTCGAGTATAAAAGCCGATAGCGTAGCGGTATTTGTCATCTACTTCGGCGTCCATTTTATATGACATGGGATAAAAGTGTGTAAATCGACAAAGACGTAAAACACGATACTTCGTACCTACTGTCATAGATTCCTATTTAAACAAAAATATTTAAAGGTAGCACACTTAAAATGTTATTGCACATTTTAAAATGTTTTTAAAAATATCTAGCGCCACGGATTCCATGTTATGCAATCGTAAATACGGACAACTATAAATATCCCATAGATATAATGTATTAAAATTAATAATATTTTTAAAATGTGTCATACCAAAATGTTCCAAAAATAGATAGATAGATATATTGGACAAAGCATCTGGGCCGGAATCCCAGAGGGATGCAGGTTCAAATCCTGCAAGCGCGTCAATTTTCGAAATGTTTATCACAAAAATAACATTTCTATAAACTTAGTGTGTGAGGCACGATAAAAATCAGGGAATAAATAACTTAATATTCTGTGAATATTTCAAGCTTCTTCCTATCACTGTTATTAATATCAAACGAAAAATGGCTAAAAATCATTGTTTTATGGGAGCCCCCTTAATTATTTATTTTATTATGTTTTTAGTATTTGCTGTTATAGCGAAACATAAAAAATTTCAATGTTCGGGCCTGGTGATAGACGATGATAGAGTCTTAGTAATAGAGTCCCATTTTACCCTTTGGGCACGGAACCCTAAAACAAAACCACAATCATCCTACTCCTTACTTATTTGAAGATAAACATTACAAAATGAGCCAAAAACGTTCTATTGGCAATTTCGTAACTGTATATAATTTAATCAAGACGAATTTGGATAACATTTGAATGAACACAACGCTCTACATTATTGTTTTAAAACCCTTCTACGAAGGCAAAGCATGCACGTAGTTCTATAAACTACGTGCATGCTAAATTTCAGATCAGCTGAGCGGTACTAGAAAACAAGCTAACAGCTCTTGATTTTTTAAAATTCCCACCTTTTTTCTTGGACAGCTTTCGTTGGCCAGACTCTACCTACATAATCAAACTTTTGTCAAAATGAAATCGAATGCGTATTTTTAAGATTATTAGACATTTTGAATTGCATAAAAAACTTTTTTAGAATAGGTAGTGTTCTTAACATTACATCTTATATTTATTCACGATTTTTTTTAATTCACAACGAAATGATCACATTTTCGATAACTATGTATATCACATTGAGATTCCACAATTTTTATAAACAAGACGTCTGCCTATGAGTAAGTAATAGTATAATATATAACTATGTAGTATTAACTCGTACATATCTCAAATATTATTATTTTAAGTAAAAAAAAACACTATCGTAGTGATTGATCCCACAGAAAACTTATGAACAAGTTGTTCGAGTTTTTGTAATTATGAAAATACTTTTAAAGTAATCTTAACGAATGAAAAGACCTTTTCAAAAATTTGGTTTGTGACTCAAACAGATAATACAGATCTTGTCGTGAGTAAGTATTCCAGTTGTAATTCGAGTAATCGTATGAATTGTGGGCGTATCGCCTAAGGCTACTGGGATTCGGAACAAATTTTGAAATGTCCATTCGAAATAACCACCCACTTGAAAAGTAAACAGAAAGTACAGTAGATATGTAGGTACTTATAGATTTATTGTCTATTTATTTAAGAAATCTTTAAGGTTATTTGAACAATAGTTTGTTACTATTCTTCTTTGTTTTAATTTAACCATACATTTCCCTAATGATATAACTTTACCCGTAGTTATACTACTATGCAATGCATTTACTTTTATAGGGTTCCGTACTCAAAGGGTAAAAACGGGACCCTATTACTAAGACTCTGATGTTCGCCTGTCTGTCTGTCATCAGGCTGTATCTCATGAACCGTGATAGCTAGACAGCTGAATCACAGATGATGTATTCCTGGTGCCGCTATAACAAGAAATACTAAAAACAGATTTTTTTTTTTTAAATATTTACCTTTTTAATTTCCCATACAACAAACGTGGTTTTTTAAAAGTGTTTTTGTTCGCTATCAATAGCGGCATGAGGAATAGGGCTCCCTAGCCCCATTCCTCATGCCGTTATTAATAGCGGCTCACACGGTACGGAACCCTTCGTTCGCGAGTCCGACTCGCACTTGGCTGATTTTTTTCTACTCTATAAACATTAAAAGTCTCACTCAACAACACGTCTCATGACAATTGCTGTCGCATATTTCTTTGAAGCTCTTTAGCGGATTTTCTCATCATTTACTTTTTAACCGACTTCCAAAAAGGAGGAAGTTCTATGTTCGTCTGTATGTTTTTTTTTTGTATATGTTCTTCGATAATTCCGCCAATTGCGAACTGAATCGAAAAATTATTTTATAGTTCAAAAAGGGTATACTCCCGAGGTAGTATCATTTAAATTTTACATCAATCGGCTGAGCCGTTTTTGAAAAATCAACAAAAATATAAACAATTCGAGCGAAATATTCAAATTTTGTACACGATGGAAGGAGGTTTTGCCATTTATTGCGAAAAATAATTATTATAATGGAAGACATCGCGAAGCAAGCTGAAAACGTCGGTTGAAGAAATTCGACTGTGTATGTGAATTACCACCGGCCCACACTGAGCTAGGGAATACGCCCAATCGCCCTTCGTTCAAATCTACAGTCAGTAGTGGACTATAAAAAAGCTGGTATAGTACAGCGCAGTCCCTAAAAATTGCTTTTGCTTATTTTAATCGTTTTTTCACCGGCGTGGTGGATGCGTCCGATATGCCCGACCGTCTCATCACGTGGCACGAAAACCAAACTTCATAAAACATTTCGTTTGGCAAACACATTTATTACAACTTGGCCATTCGTAAAGGTTGTTAGGGGGAGGAAATGACTGAATAAATTCGATTGACTCCGCCACTCCAGCACGGTCTATTGGCGTCTGATCGACAATTCGCGTGACGCACGTCTCCTTGGGAAAATGAAGGCATATTTTTTATTAATAACAGCAAATTGGCACACGACCTACATCAACTTAATGGGACATTTAATGAGTAGTTTTTACGTTCTCGATTATGATTTTAATTAAGATTTTGCTTTTATTATCTCCTCTCTTTCAATTTGTGAGATAGCGTCATGTACAAAGAGTCGGGATTTGGTGATGAAAATATTCAAGGTAGATATTATTAGTATATTAGTGTGGACTGTGCGATAAATATTTTTTTCTTAATCGTAAGGCTGTTGATGTAATGACAAAGTAATATTATCTTTAATGTAAGTTATATATTTATCTTATCTGAAACTTAATCGTAATAGCTGTCGCCAAAGACAGAAGAAACAACAACTCTATGTTTTTGCGTTATTCTTGATAACGCGTTTATTTTCTTTTTAGGGTTCCGTACCCAAAGTGTAAAAATGGGACCCTATTACTAAGACTTTGATGTCCGTCTGTACGTCTGTCCGTCTGTCACCGGGCTGTATCTCATGAACCGTGATAGATAGGCATCCGAAATTCTCAAAGATGATGTATTTCTGTTGCCGCGATAACAACATATACTAAAAACAGAACTAGCGAACTATTCAAATTTTGTACACGATTGAAGTCGGTTCTAAAAACATAATAAAATAAATATTTAAGGGGTCTCCTATACAACAAACGTAATTTTTAGGATTTTTTTTATCGCTATTAATAACGGCAAGTGGAATGGGGCTCCCATACGGTACGGAACCATTCGTGCGCGAGTCCTACTCGCACATGGCCGATTTTTTTCAAACACACACACAACAAAAGTTTTCAAAACAAACATTTTAATGTTTCTAGGAAACACATTTACTCAGTAGACTAGGTAAAGTAACTCTAATAGATTTGGTAAACTCTATAGGTAGACTTTTCTTAATAACCACCTAAGCATAAAAATTTATTGCAGGAGAACTGAAAATATCACAAGATCTATTTTCAACAGATATGCAGCATTCTGCAGCCTTTTCAAATACAAATTCCATGAAAACCTTTGCGCAGTCGAAGCATTTTTATAGTAAGGTAATGCTTTCAGTGAAATAAATAATAAAAAGCAAAAATAATGCTATAAGAAACCCTTCTTTTAGGTACTCCTAGCTGAACGTAGCACTAATGGGGTGGTCGCTGTTTGTAAATAAATACCGTAAAATTTAGTCAAATCGCAATGTGTTTTGCAGTACGATTATTGTGTAGAACATTATCCGTCACACGATTAAAACAAGCTATCATTAACTTTCGGATGTAAAGTCCGCGCCACGTGGAAATCAAGAAAGGCAGTTCATAACCAAAACATTTTAATGAACCCCTACAAACTAAACCGCGAGAAGAAGTTATAAAATACTCAAGTTTCATCAAACTCTCATTTCGCTTTTTAATTCTTGCCAAATGACCCAGACGGCAAGTGATCCGAAATCTTTTAATCACAAACCCGAAACCTAATCACCATAAAGAAGTTTAATCCTCAATCCAATTTTCAATTATAACCGCAGAAGCGCCAACAAAAAATTGAATGATCCTTTTTAAAATGCAAAAATTCTCATTGTAAAGATGTGACGGTGATGAAGCGATATTCACGTTTAAATTTTATATTGTAACGCAGTAAGGGCACCGAGTTTTGGTTAAGGAAATCAGCGTAAGGCATCATGCATTCATAAAAGATGACATTATTATGTGAATACACGAACCCGCTTATATTTTTACCCGCGGAACAAATATCTCAGTCACCCTCCGTTGGTAGGCCTATGTTTTGAAGTGGATTATTTATAGACCGGTACAGTAAATTGCACAAAAGACGTTTTCTGACAATACTTTTTAGATTACAAGTTATTGTTAACCTAAATTGTTAGATGATCTTTTAGCACTCTTCGCTAGTCTGCGTCCGGCAGCGCGACGGGTTGATGGTATTGTCGTGAAACGAAAATACCCAGTGGTATAAAGACATTTTGGATGATTTTAATGATGTATAATGATTATTCGTCTATATTGTTGTTTTTAAACTTTCGCGATTTGAACACATTAATATTATGTACTACTGGACAAATCGCCCACTAAAAATAACGAGATAAATAAATACCTCATCATCCCGACGTTTCGACCGAGTTGCATCGATTGTGGTCACGGGTAGACTGGAATGTGAAACAGCAGGTATCGCCAATTCAACTTGAACTTGAATAATCGGCCAAGTACGAGTCGGACTCGCGCACGGAGGGTTCCGTACTGTATAGGAGCCCCCCTTAAATATTTATTTTATTTTTAATTTTATTATTTATTATTGAAGTGAATATAAAATTTAACATTCTGTGAAAATTTCAAGCATGTACCTGTTACGATTATTAATATAGATCAAAAACATCGAAAAAATCAGGTTTATTGTATGGGAGCCCCCCTTAAATATCTATTTTATTCTATTTTTTGTTATTGCAGCAACAGAAATACATAATCTGTGAAAATTTTAGCTGCCTAGCTATCATGGTTCATGAGATACAGCCCGGTGACAGACAGACAGACTGACAGACGGACATCAAAGTCTCAGTAATAGGGTCCCGTTTTTCCCTTTGGGTACGGAGCCCTAAAAATTGTCACCACGACACACCACACTGACGGTATCTAATAATTTCTTGCTACCTACACTACGCGATTTACACTTTTTGACAACAGGATTCCACGACGCCTGTAACTTAAATCCATCCTCCCGGTTGAAATTGTTATGTTTTATGATATCCACTGCTTCACGAACTATTCTCGAAAAATAGTGTCGATCCGTGGAGAGGACTTTTGGGTCGGTTTTGAGGTATTTATTTATCCCGAAATTTTTTGTGCGCGATTAGTCCCGTAGTACATAATAATAATCATCTATATTGGTTTTAAAATTGGATTATTAGAATAATATTTATGAATTGAGATTATTTTTTGTTTATAAGTAACATAGTAAGCAGTGTCTTTTATATTTAGGATAAGGTACAATGGATGAGCTGAAATAAAGCTGTTACATATTCACCTGAAGACTTCTTATTTAGTAACCCTTATTCTTGTATCAGGAATAAAGAGTTAAAATCTTGCTCAAGTTCTCTTACTGTAACAATCTTAGTTTGACGTTCAGTTAGCCGGTTGATAATTATGTTGAAGAGGGTAGACCGTTTCACGGGAAAATTAAACGAAAACACTCCGCACTCTAACGTTGGAAGACGAACGGTTGAATGAAAAAACAAGAATAACTACGTATCTAAAAATAGGCAATGCGACTCGGCTCAGCTCTGCGAAGTACTGAACAAGTAGAATCAATCCGTTGTTTTACTGAAATAATTCAAAAGGGGTAAAATTTCAATAATGTTATTAGGTAGAACAGTAATAAACCCTTTGTTATACTTGATAATTTTTTTACTACATTTCTTCACATAATTATGTTAACCTAGATTTATAATCTTTGTTTTGTTATGATCTTGTCAGAAGGTTTTTAGGCTAATGCCTTTATTAAATACTACAAAATATTGTGTTTTACTACTTACTTGAGCTACTTACGTTATAAAAAAATCGGCCAAGTTCGAGTAGAACTCGCGCACGGAGGGTTCCGTACTGTATGGGAGCCCCCTTAAATTTTAATTTTATTATTTATTGTTGAAGTGAATGTAAAACTAAATAATCTGTGAAAATTTCAAGCATCTACCTGTTTCCATTATTTTAGCAAGACATTATATTAAAGCAAAGAAACGTCTAAAAAATCAGGTCAGGTTTGTTGTATGGGAGCCCCCCTTAAATATTTATTTTATTCTTTTTTTAGTATTTGTTGTTATAGCGGCAACAGAAATACATCATCTGTAAAAATTTCAGCTGCCTAGATATCATGGTTCATGAGATACGAGTAAGTAGTGGGGAATTGCCGGTTCTGGACCACTTTTTGGTGGCAACTGTAGTCTTATGTGTATGAGAATAAGGCTAAAAAATGAGTATTTTGGTGTCGCTTACGTCGTTAGTATTGTGGGTGGTGGTGTGTGTCGTGTGATTGGTCGGTTCTTATCGCAAAGTTGACCTTGAGCCCATCCCCCGTGCTGTGATTGGTTCTTATCGCAAAGTAGGTCACGTGTCCTGTGTTTGGTGCCCGCCTCCCGCGCCCCCGCCGTCGCCGAATCCGCCGCCTGAATTTTTTAATGAGAAATTTAAGAAACTGATGAAGCAATACGGGATAAATCATTACTCTACCTATAGTGCGATGAAAGCGTCGATTGCTGAAAGATTTATACGAACAATCAAAACGTGGCTTTGGAAACAGTTTATGTATAAAAACAGCTACCGTTGGAACGATATTCTACTCACAGAAGTTATAGATAAATATAACAGCACAGTACATCGCACTATCAGGACATCGCCAGCAAACATTACTCATGAAAATGCGAATGCACTCTTATCTACTGTTTACAACCATATTAAGGCAAGACCAAAACCTAAATGTAAATTGGGTGATTATGTGCGTATTAGCAAATATAAAAGTACTTTTGCTAAAGGATACACCGGAAATTGGAGTGCTGAAATATTTAAAATAGTGAAAGTAAACACTACTAATCCAGTTACCTATCAAATTCAAGATGAAAGAAGCAGACCAATTTTAGGTGGATTCTATGAGCAAGAATTGCAAAAGGTGAAATATCCTGATATTTATTTGGTAGAGAAAGTATTGAAGAGAAAGGGAAATAAAGTCCTAATCAAGTGGTTGGGTATGGATGAAACATCATGGATTAATAAAGAAAACAATATTAAATAATAATGTGTTTTATTGTTGTATTTAACCTTTTTATACACGTAAGTTTTTATCATTGATTCACATAAGGATTAAACATTGAGATTATAATCACAAAGAGACAACATGATTCTTTACATCTAATTTGTTGATTTTACATAGCGATTAAACATTGAGGTTATAATTACAACACACTTCCCACGATCGAAGTTGTCGGCGGAAACGTGATGATAGTTAAACAAACTAACTGCAGTACATATCATATTTCCTTTATTAGCTCTCACACGTTCATAATGAAACAAACTTCTCTCATATACAAAGTAGTTATCTTTCCTTCATTCACCAACAATTTAATTAATACAAATGACTGCATCAATTTCCTTTGTGTGCTTACAACGTTGTTATCTTGAATACAATGTTGTTATCTTTCCTTCATTTACTTGCGGATTACTATTTCTATAGTTAGAGAGACGTGGGCGCTGACACAATATCCGGCGGGGGCGAAGGCCTGCGGCTCCGACGGAGCTCCTTTGCAGTACCTACACTGGTCCACTCCTATGACGTCATTGTAGGTAGTAGCTATGACGTCATTGTAGATAGTAGCTATGACGTCATTTTAAGTAATTAGTCACTACGACTATGATGGCGGCGGCCTAGGCGGCGGCGGGGCGTCGGCGGGGCGGCGGCGGGGCTTAGGCGGCGGCGGGGCGTCGGCGGCGGCGGGGCGTCGGCTAGGCGGGGCGTCGGCGGGGCGGCGGCGGGGCGTCGGCGGGGCAGCGGCGGGGCTTAGGCGGCGGGGCGGCGGGGTCTAGGCGGCGGATTCGGCGACGGCGGGGGCGTGGGAGGCGCCGGGGCGGGGACCAAGCACAGGACACGTGACCTACTTTGCGATAAAAACCAATCACAGCACGGGGGATGGGCTCAAGGTCAACTTTGCGATAAGAAACGACCAATCACACGACACACAACACCACACACAATACTAACGACGTAAGCGACACCAAAATACACATTTTTTCGCCTTATTCTCATACACATAAGACTACAGTTGCCACCAAAAAGTGGTCCAGAACCCGCCTAATACCACTACTCGAGTACAGCCCGGTGACAGACAGACAGACAGACGGACAGACGGACATCAAAGTCTTAGAAATAGGGTCCCGTTTTTCCCTTTGGGTACGGAACCCTAAAAACAATTGTGCTGTCAACAAACCCTAGAACAAGGTTATATTGTCACATTCACAGGTCACATTATTAACGCAATGACTCAACGTTGGTCAATCAGAAAAAGAAAAAAAATAGCTAGTTAGTTAAGTTAGTGTTTGAATTCAAACCAACAAAAAACATGAGATATCGACAGAGAAAAACAACGTATCAACACGAAAGAAGCGTAATTGAGTGTTTCTACCATTAGGTGAACAACGAGTATATCTGCGACTTCGAATTAAATAACAGTTACTTTGAGTGTGATTTATTTTATACAACAAATCATCTCATCGATTTCTAAAAGGATAACTTGTAAACCGCTCATCTTCTAATTGTTATTTTTGTCTACCAATTGACTTCTTTTCAAATAAGAGATTCAGAAATAAGGGCTCTACAAAAATGAACGTTTCTAACTCAACAAGTCTTTTAACATAAGCTTTAGGCTATATAGTATCTTGGCTCACTCCATCTCCCTTGGCCTATCTCGGTCTTAAATCAACAAGTACCTCCTAAACCTTGTAAATCTCAGAATTAAGTACGCAGCAAATGAGTTTGTGAGGCCACTACTCGCTCCAATTTACAGAACATAAAAACTTAAAGACCGCTTCTGGGAATGGGACTTGCGCAAAGCCGTACAGCGATCCGGGTTAGTAGAATGTTCCTACACTTTAGTAGTGGGATTACATTACTATTTTTCCCGTCCCGTATGAATAAATCGTGCGTTTTATTCGATTTTATACGCTCATCCCGGTTAGTAACGATCTGCAACGGTCTTAGTCCATACCCGTAAACCCATTACACGAAATGGGGACTGCATTGAATTTTATATATACTGAACAAGGAATATATTTTATTACTGTAGGTTACGAACGAGGGAATAATTAGCCTGGCGAGGTAAAAGAGGTATTGTACTGCAGTAATAAAACTGGTAATGGAATACAAAGAAACAACATGTAATAACTAATATGAATATTACATTAGCATACGTAATTTTAAGCTTCGTAAGAAATTCATATCCCAGTTGGGTCAATGTTGACTACATAAAGATTACTAAGTTAAATGGTCATAACCTTAGTAAGTATAGTCAAATCAGACCAAACAAAAGAAGCACATACATAAATGAACTCACAATGAATAGAGAACAAGTACATTTTTGGAAGTAGGATAACACCCTTAAAACCCACTTACAAAAACTTTTGTCCAAAATTGAATTGTCTAAGACCGTGTTCAGAAAAGCCGATTTACATTCACATTATAACTATTGTGTGTTTATTATACGAACTTCCGCTTATATCTATACGATCGCGCGATTCACCAAACGCGAGTTGTTTGCGAGACCCTCAACTCGCGCGCAAACGCATGTACAGGGACGCCTTAACTGAATTATTCAAAAAAATGTAAACGAACCACTATCCGCTCTCTCGCTCGCACCTTTACAATTTTTTAATGCTCGCACCCACTCCCACTCGGCCACGCAACTACTTACGTATTCGTTCAGCCGGCTGGATTGCGTCAATACAGCGCTCCTCGAACGACTAGGACGTATACAGAACTACGCAGATATTCCATGTAGTTCCGTATAGTACGTTCTCCATACAATCTGTCAAAGTTGCGTTTACGATTCAAACCGTTCGAAGTTCAATTACCTTTAGATCCCCTGGACACAACCGACGTGAACATTCGCGCGATTTACGCCACATCTAAACAGTCTCTTAAATTTTAATTTTGATAAACCTTTATTTAGTACGTTACAGTTTCACTAAGTACACATTAATTAACTCAGCTAAGCTTATATCGAAAACACCAATTTCAGGCTCTCTAGTTGGAGCTTAATTAAGAATCCGGTTATAAAAATAATTAATTATTTCCTGCGGCCTTATAAAAACCAAACAATGAAATAGGACGATAAGCTTTACGTGAGATAATTTTATAAATTATTAAAATTTCATTTTATTTGTAATGAAAATGTGAAAGATTGAAACATTTATTCGACAAAGTTCTCATCTATTAAAAAAGGTTATTGTTTTTACTCGCCGCAAGAAGGGTTATTATTTAACTTGTTACGAGACAAAGTCGTAAGCACCTTAGTATAAAACGAAGTGCCGTATTTGCCCATAAAACAGATTTTTCTCGCTGTTTCGCGCTTTCACCGCCAACAACGTCTATAAAAGTACGAAATTTCGGTGCCCTCAGCGCCACTACTTCTATAGAAGTAATTCATTGTACATACACATACTATAATAAAATATCATTACGATACGAGTACATGAAACATTTGTTTCTTTTGGGTGGACAAGATTGAAGCCCCTTTCTTATTTACCCAGGCAAAATATGCTTTATTTGTGTTTTAAAATGGATAAATACAAAAACGTTTCAATCAATCCCTAGTGCCATGAGACCACGGGTAATTGAAACGACCCGATTATGAAGAAGGTATAAGTATAGGTAGGTATTATTTTAATTTCATTAAAATTATCACTTCATTACAATAATTAAGTTTCCTGAGTAAACTAATCTAGTTGATATTGCAACACCCACCTCTACGTAATGGCAAGATGTCCATGCTACGACGCCACCAACTTCTATAGAAGTAAGCTAGTGACGTCATAAGTAAGAGATTACAATGTCATTGTGTCATAATGCTGGGCGTTACAAACATTCGCACGTGTGATTCTTTTTCGGTTTGGGTAAAAAACAGTACGAAATGAATGAAATCAGTGAATGTGATTCTTATGACTGGTTGCGGGTTTTAGAATGCTTGGAACCTGCTTCAGACTTTTAATTATGAAACGGAAAACAGTAGTCTCTGATAATGGTTACTCATTTTTCTCACTAAATAATGTTCATAAAATAAATAAATTACCATTGTACAGGTAGTGGCACGTAAGTGTAGTGCTGAGGGTACTGTGGAGGGGATGTTTGCGCATGGTGACCGCCATACTAAACCCATGCGAAGCCATCCCCTCCACACTTCGCTCAGCGCTAACTTATATGCCGCGACCTGTAATGCATCAGTTTTTATTAATATATCTAATTTAATTAATTGGCCGAGTGCGAGTCGGACTCGCGCACTAAGGGTTCCGCACCGTATAGAAGCCCCCTGTAATATACTCTAATTTTAATGTAATAATTATTTTGAAAGGAGTATACCACTTTATTTATATTTCAAACATCTTCCTGTTGTTGTTATTAATTTCGAGCAAAAGAATCGCGTTACTTGTATGGGAGCCCCCCTTAAATATTAATTTTAATTTTGAATTAATTTGATTTTAAATTGCATATTTAACAAAATATTCCGTGAATATTTCAACAATCTGGTCACCTTTATTAATATCGAGCGAAAAACGTCTGAAAATTCAGGTTTGTTGAACGGGTTATTGTTATAACGGCAAGAGCAATACGTCATCAGTAAAAATTCAACGTTCTAGCTATTACGGTTCATGAGATACAACCTGGTGACAGACAGACAGTCAGATGGACAGCGGAGTCTCAGTAATTGGATCCCGTTTTTACCCTTTGGGTACGGAACCCTAAAAAGAAACTTAAGATAATTACGCATCATTTTTTTTTATAGATTTGACGTTACCGCCATCTTTACTGTGGTATTATAGAAACTGTTTTATATTTGTAATACGTTGTATATTTATAATACGTTGGCGTACAGCGTGACATCACGTACAGGATAGTTGGGCGCTGAATAGGTTTATGCCTCTTAGAGTTTTAAAATGTAACCGTTGAAAATTTCGTGAGATGTTACAACATAAATCAAGGTAAACCAAAATAATCAAACGGACTGTGTAGATACATTGATATTTGTCTTTTCTGTGTGAAATGGAATCAAAAATATCAAATCAAAAAAGGCTATCAGAATCGACATACATTATCGCAGTGACGATAGGTCGCAAATAGAATTTAAAAAATAGTTTAACATAATAAGCAACAGGTAAATTCTTTATAAAAGCTCTACTGCTTTAAAAATACACCCGCTTCACTTTCTTCGCGAAAATTCTTGGAACAATTTCCTTTCTTTGAAAAAACAATCTCTCTTTATAAGAAGCTGTAAACTTAGAATTGAACCAGAAGTTTGGAAAATTTCGCATGTGCATTTCTTCTGCTCACCTTTCCTCTCGCAACTTAACTTACTTACTTAAAATGTTTTCCAACGTTATAAATTAAAAGAAAACCATTGGAAACCTCCCTTCTACTTTATGAAGCCTGGTAGGTTCATTTAAAAACTTCATTATAACTTCACGGACGAGCTCCTGCGGGCGGCATGACTACTGGGGATTTCAGTTTTGTTTCCCTCTTCTATTTTTTGTTGTTGTAAGCAAAAGTCCAAATTTCATTTCTGCTCATTTTGCGCACCCTACATAGGCTCACCTAATTCTTTTCCCGGTGGAACATTTTTTTATCTGAGCGATTGATATGACAAGATCGCGCGCTATATTTTATTTGCATTCCATTTGATTCGAAATCGCTTATCGTGACTGACGTGAAAGCAATACGTTCACGGAAAAGTTCTTAGTGGAGTATCAAACAAAACGCTGAATACGAATATGTTATTATTCGTATGAGAGCGATGGAAAATTCTATATGCGCGAAACGTATGAGGGTTTCCACTCATCTTTATTTGTTTTAGATTACTTTGGGTTTGGGGAAACTTTTGGAGAGCGGACCGTGAACGCATACGCGGATTTATAAAGGACTTGAGTATAACAAAGTTACCCGACGATGCTGAAAAACATAATCGCCAAGTTTTTCAATTCGAATTTGGCAACTTTATCGATGTTCTCCGTGTCTATTTAGGTCAGCAGCTTTTTGTATTGGATTTCTTTTTTAGACGGATGCGGGATGAAGTTGGCATCTACGAGTACTTTTTGCTGATTTGTAAACGATTCTAAAAATACTAGCAGAGTTTAAAGGCTCAATACGCTATTTTAGCTGTCAAATGTAGTATACTTTATTTGTTTGTGATTTTCTTTGTTATTTCAAATTTTGCTTTTGTGTGTGTATTTAACTGTTTGTTTCTGAATAAAATAGTAAAGTATATAATAATCGTATTATGACCTTTTTTCAATTTAAATCTAATATATACCAATTCGGTCAAACATAGCATATGAGGTAATCGAAATTAGATAATGAAAATGTAATTAGAGATGTAAATCTCTATTTTCTTTCTTTTGGTCCGTTACGTTAATTAAAGTAGATATTAAGTTTCATATTTAGTTTTGGTTTAAAAAAACTAGTTCATGACATAGACACACACAGAACAGCTGAAGCGAGTTGCCAAATACTGAAATTTAACAGAGATTAAAGTATTTACCTACATCACATTACACAATATAATAATAATTTAAAGCAGTTCAACAAGTGTTTGTAAAAACGGTAGGTACATTTCCGAATCTCGTTGTATTCACCAGCCTGAAAAAGCACCCAGATTATTTCCGATCGCGTGAGCAAATCTCGCTGTATTTGTTCTCTCTAACCCATTGCTGCTTTTAAATCTACATAAACATGTTTATTTTATAACTTTTATCTCACACGTTGTTTATTCTTGCGTCTTTTTTTGGAAATATTCGTAAATAGAATTAATTCGATTCGATTGAGTTACATTAGCTGATCTTTTTCTATATTATTTTAGGAATATGTATCTTTGAATTTCTAAAAATACTCACAATTCCTGCCCACTGCCAGTTAGCAGCGTATCCAGTATGCTGACAGCAATTTTGTGAAGTTACTACATTTTTATTTTTTTAGTACTTACTTAAAACAGATATGAGAATATGATAATGTCACCTCGTTATCTAACAATGAATTTCCTATTCCTTTTCCTATAAGAACGTGAACATGTGACTGGTACGATCTCGAAGCATATTGTTTTTAAATTTGTTGGATTTTTTGTATTAAATAGAATATTTTCACAAATTCAAAAACTTTTGCACAAGAAACTCGTAAAGTTCAAGTTCAGATCCCGCTGCAAATCGCCCGCAATGAAATATGCACATTCAATTCCCTAGTGGGATATTCTCGGTGGTGTAAAAATATATTCAGTCTGTTGAACCTCTGTCGTATGAATATAATAGATCCAAATAAATTTTGATGATCAAATTCCTACTACCTCCATGATATTTTTAAATAAAAAAACACCTTCCAGCCCTCAAGTTATAACTTGCAAAATTGATAAAGTAACATGTTTAATCGGAGAATTATATATTTATTGTTAACTATGGCAGGTGGAGCAGGTCTCTGACTGAATGGTGGCCCCGTGAGGGGAAGCGCAGTCCCGGTAGACCCATCCAACGGTGGCGTGATGGCATCCAAAAGTTTTGCGGCAACACCTGGATGATACTGGCACAGGATAGTGATGATTGGCGTAAGGGGGAGGAGGCTTATGCCCTGCAGTGGGCCGAAATAAGCTGATAATGATGATGATGATGAGCTGCGCCCCGCGGTGTTACCCGCGTTAGCCCGAGATAAAAGTAAACTGTGTTAATCCAAGGTCTAAGCTACTTGCATGCCGAATTTCATCCAAATCGGTCCAGCCGTTTGTGCATGAAAGAGCAATAAACATCCATACATACTCACAAACTTTCGCGTTTATAATATTAGTAGGATAAACAGTTCAACCCTGACCACACACACTGTCACAAGTACAGTGGTTGCAAAACTAATTACTGCAATAATAATTGTAAAAATATAGAGTCAATTTATATTCCATCTTATTTAAAATAATATGTCAATTTGCTTCGTACGGAATTCAAGTATGTATTCATTAAATGACAGGGAATTAAAACATTTCACGAACAAATATGTTTACATACCCATTAACACGTCACTTAAATACCTACTTTTCCCATTTACTTTTATGGTTACTGGCGTCATTTTACAGCTTTTATAGGACTTACTGGCACTTAGGCACCTGTCACTTTAACCACTTTACCCATGGAGGTTAATTTGGATTGACCAAGCAAGGGGGTTTGAACATTTTTGGCATGTCCACCAGCCACCATTATAAAGTTTCTGCGCACAATGAAAATAGTATTTATGAGTAGGGGACACTTATGCACACAATTAATGTTGCGTAGGTACTGTGGTACCCAAAAGTGTCACGTTCTCGAGATATTTGGATGTAAATATCGCTTTACGAGAACTTTGAGATCTTTACATCAAAATCAAATTTTCATTTACGTGAAAAAGCGACACGAGCACCGCAGCTTCTCAAGAAACATCTGTAGCTAACTTCATATCGCCGACTTGCATACTTGTCTATGATGTGAAGTTGGCTACAGCTGCGGTGCTCGTGTCGCCTCGTGGAGAGTGAAGCGGCACCGTTAGAGTATAGATAGATAGATAGATTAATTCTTTATTGTTCACACCATAAAATACAAACAAAGAAAGAACAACTTAAAAAAACTAGTGGCAACAACAGGCGGCCTTATCACTAAAAGCGATTTCTTCCAGGCAACCTTAGGATGGAGAAAAGTATTTGAAGATAAAAAACGACGGGTGTGCTTTAAAAAGAATGAAAGAATGAAATGAGTATCATAGTACTGAACATCTAATATTTGTATAAGTGTCCTCTGCCCATAAATATGCTGCTTTAATTGTGCGCGGAAACTAATAAAAAATAAATAGCGGCGGATACCTAGATATGCTATGCCTAGATAGCTTCCACAAAAATGTTCAAACCTCTTTGCATTTCTTACTTTTGTAAGTATCAAATAAAAATTAGAGACACGGAACTCTCAAATGAATTGATTTTGCCACAAATCAGCTGGATGTAGAACTTTCTTCTACCAGAAGCTGTTCTGCAAAACTGTAGTTTGTATCACTTAAAAATGTAAAAGTGGCAGAAAAATCAGTCCTCTTCCTGAAGAGTAGGTATCCAATGCGCCTACCACGCTATTCGAGGTGCAGTGATGCAGCCGCCCAAATTTTTACTTGCCAATGTCAAACAAACTGACGGGTCTCCTAGATAATATGAGATGGCGGCTCAGAAAATTAACAAGTAATATCCGTTACTCAGAAGAATTACTTGTAATTCTTCTGAGGGTGGCGGTCACCTCATGTTGAGTCTAGAGATCCGTCATTTTGTTTGACACTTTTTTTGAAAAAGTCACCTAAATACCTACATTATTGTGTTACTTTCCGGTAGCTTTAATGTACGATAACCCTCACTTTAACCACTTTACCCATGTAGGCCTACTTGGAATGACCGAACGAATTAGCATTTCGTACGCTTGTAAATATTTACAGTGGTACATCAAGGGGCAGAAGGGAATACGTTTATGTAAATAGGGCGCACCTACAACTGGAGCAAGGTGCCACGTTGACTGCTTAATCTTGCAAATTTATGCGAGTCAACGACCACACGTCAAACTGTCTTCGCTCGAGGACGTGATCCAAATCCGATTCAACACGTCATTTCGGTCGTAAAACGCTTCGCAGTTGGCGTATTGTCTCATAATCTGAATCTCCTCTGAGGACTATTTTGTATATTATGACACCTGCGTAATGTATGATATTTACAGTGAATGAGATTTGCTGAGCACCGATCTACTTTTTTAACATCAACAGCAGAAAGTAAAATATCCGGAGAAAAATTGATCAGGTAGAAATTGAATACAAACTTCAATTTTCATAGTTTTTAATTATTTTAAATTATAACTAGGTGTTCATCCTGGCTTCACCCCGGTACGGAATTTTTATGAAATTATAAACAAATGCAATTATAAATTGAAATGTAAACTAACCTATGTTTTAAGTTGTATCAAACTGCACATGGTTTGAAGAAATTGATTAAAATCGGTTAAGTTAGTCTAGGAGTCTATCGCGGACAAACAACGTGACACGTAACTTACACATAATATTAAGAAGAAAGATAAGATTTAGTCTCGTAATATCTTGACGAGGTGGATTGAATTGTATTGAAAATGATAAGCGAGAGTAAAATTGAAAAGTAAATCGATGTTGAAGTGACGTTTGATACATTAAAGTCGCGAAAAGAATCATCAAGTCACAGACCAAATAAAAAAATCATGACAGCGGCGCAACACCGAAGCACTCACCACATATATAAAAAACTGGCCTTACTTGTCTGTTCACGACGTTCTGTCTTGATTTTTTTATTTGGTCTGAGCACCAAGCATGATAAGGGCGGGAAAATGATGATGATGCAGAGGACCTACTACTGGTCGCAACATATAAGTCTAGCGCTGAGCGAAGTGTGTAGGGGTGACTGCGCATGAGTTTAGTATGGCGGTCAACATGCGCAGCCATCCTCTCGACAGTACCCTCAGCGCCTAAACTTACGTGCTGCTACTTGTACCCCTGCTCGGTCAACAGTTCTAAACTTTATTGAAAATAAAACTATATAGTTATGCTAGTCTGCGCTAGGCGGGCTTTTATAAAGTACGATGACAAATTGTCGCAGACTAGAATTTGACATAGGCTTTGTTGAATGAATAAATTACTTTAGACAAATCGCCTAGTATTAACAGGTTAATAGACTTGGCTGTGTTTTTTCAGAATCACCAATTTCCAAAACACGCGGAACGCTTTCAAATTTAAATTATGCGTACATTTATAAAACGTGCATTTATGCAATAATCGGACCCAGCGACTCACTTGTGCCTTAGACTATTAGAAAGCTGATATACTGTTTTCCATTTCATCCTTGGAGGCCTATTCCGCATACGACACCACTTATTATTCAAAGCTGTTACAACTCCGATATGTGCAACCCTCGTACAAACTCTCAAGTTTGCGAAACTGGAAATCGTTAAGGTGTTGCCAGCTTGTTAACTTGTAATGAGCGGAAACTCTGGCTTGTACCCTTTTGAAGTTAGTGTGTTGCATTCACATACTTTCCTTTGACAAAGAGAATCAATTTGTTTGTGTTTATAGTGAACTTGTTTACATCAAGTATCAAACATAGTATGTAGAGTTGACGGCAGATAAGGTAATAAAATTCTGAACAGGTTATTACAAATCACGAACAGGTAAGTATAGCATAGATTTTTAGAGAATTCCTACTCGTAAGACCAGAAGTACCTAGGTATTTCGAAGATGATCAAGTATCACTCTAAAATGCTAATACGGCAACACAGGTTTGCAGAAACATCCTCTCACCCAAAACGCATATACCGTCTCCGTTACGTCGTGGGTAACAAAGAAAAGTTTTTTCAGTTAATTATAATATAAGTACCTTGAAAATCATTACTAAGTACTTATTACTTAAAATTAGAATCTCTATTTGCATCTCTACGCAGCCGTGTGCTCCAGTTGTAGCAAGTTATATGACAAAATAAACACAAGACATTTTTTTAACTGTTCTATTTCAAAAGAAGTTGTCTCTGCCTTGCAAAATCTGCCTGCACCTTTGCTTTTCTATTTTTGTTATAGTTCTAAACGTCTAAAGTAGTAAACATATCACAACAAACAAACAGAAACTCGACACTATAATAAAATTCTTTGAAGCGAAATAAATTGGCAAAAATTATTTAATTTTGAACAGGCAAAAATGTTTCTGAATGAGAAATCCGTTTCATCCAACTGTGACTGCAAGCGACGCGGCTTTTGATACGTGATCGGAATTTGCGAAGCTATGGCCGCTTAAGATATATGAACTGGTGAAAATAAATTGTAGATGGGCTTTAAAAACAACAATATTTTCGGAAACTCGTGGTAGGTACTCTGATTTCTTTGTATTACTAGGTAGTTTAACTAGGTTGTTCATAGTTATCACCCAAATTCATCAAAGTTCATCGCGGTCAGTCTTTAGATGTATGACCGCAGATGACATTTCAAGTGAGCCTTGTTGTGGCTCGGATGACATGTTAAAGTGTGGAACCTGGTTGTTTGATCCTTTCATGTCGAAAACTTTAAAGCGGCTTAATATAAGTAATTATTTTTCGAAAAAATGGCAAAACTGACTTCCATCGAGTACAAAATTCGAATAGTTCACTCGAATTGATTGATGTATTCAATTTTTACATTATTGTTGTTTTTTCGAAAGCCGCACAGCCGTTTTATCCCATCCCTCGAAAGTCTTTCGAACTAAAAAAGAACTCTTAATTTGGTTCAAAATTGGCGAAAATATCGATGAACATATCAAAAAAATACAGACTAAAATAGAAGAAGAAGAATATAGAAGAAGAGTTTTTAACCGACTTCCAAAAAGGAAGAGCCTTTTTGGAAGTTGGTTAAAAACCCTGACATTTGACCTATACGTAGGTGATATTTATATACAGGGTTTTCTGCTTACTCTGTACTAAGCCAAGAACAACTTTTGCTATGAGATGAACCCGAAATTCTTGAAAAAATATTAGCTGTTTCATGCAAAATTGCAACTCGAAATTGACAAAACGTAGGTATTTTTCTAGAATTCCGCATTGATCCCAAAGTGAAAGTTGTTCATAATGATGGGTTAAATCACCTCCTTTCAGCTCAGCACACGTCGTGAGAAACCCTGTATTACTGTTCTTTTGTGCCTGAGCAATGAACGATTTTCGTAGCGGCGGTGTAGCAAGCAAACTACGACGTAGATACTAGCTACGCCACTGCAGCAAGCTGCGGAAGTTAAAAAATAATAATGGTCTGAATTACCTCCTTTCAGTTTAGTACTTTGATTTTGAATAACCCTGTATAACAGGTTAAGTACTACTGTAAAGTTCTTTTGTGCCTGAGCAATATTAGTTTTTTGTAGCGGTGGCGTAGCAAACGAACTACATCATAGATATTAGCTACGCCACTGCATCAAGCTACGGAAGATGAAAAATAACGATGGTCTAAAAGACCTTCTTTAATTTTTATACATCAGTTCTTGATAACCCTGTATTACTGTTCTTTTGTGCCTGAGCAGTGTTGGTTTTTCGTAGCGGCAGCGTAGTAAACAACCTACGTCGTAGATACTAACCACGGCAGCAAGCTATGAAAGATTCAAAATAAATAATATACCTCTACATAGATAGCTATTTTAAAAAAAGGGTACTAAGTTAAAAATACGACAGAGGTGACAAATATGTTTCTTACAAAATCTCGCAATTGAAAAAACTAACAAGTTCGGGATGGTCTAAAAGTAGTTTATAATGTTGATTTGAATTCCACTTTTCGACTAATTTATACCTTTTCTGAATAGCCCGGTACTGGATCCATCACTAAACAATATTCAAAAGTGATTTATCATCGTGAGTGCTATCCGGTTTTATTATAATAGTAAAATGAATGTTCACGCAAATTTAAGTATATTTAAAAGGTTATCTAAGGTAGTTCATTTTCTAAATATAGATGGTTTAACCATTGTTTCGTTAAATCAGAACATGTAAACGTATATTAACATGAAATTCTAATAGGCAATACATGAAAGGTAAGCAAAGAACCTACGCATTTGTTACCAATACGGATATAAAATCATTTCTGCCACATTGTACGGATAGCCAATTATTGTACTTGACTTTAAAAACGCATTAACATTAAAGCTATATTTTTCCCGCACGAATGAATCAGTTTTAATTTGAATGAATGTTTGAAAGGTAATTAGTCGGAAGTGTTCTTAGATTTATATCATGTTGAATCGAAATCGTTTCAGCTCTTTTTTAGCTGCGGTAAGAAATTGAATGCGTTATGAGTTTTAAATTTAATCTTGTTAATCTAATACAAACATGTTCTTTTTTAATAATATGTTGTTATGAAAATCACGATAACTTACACAATAATGTATCATTGAATATAACTTTGCAATGGTCATCGTCATTATAACAAACCTAAAATTCAAAACAGATAAAAAATTATTCCTTCGAATCACAGTTAAACTATTCTTGTTACTTCAAAGGATTGTAACATTAACATTTCAAAAGAGGTTAAATAATACCCTCTAATTCTAATGTTAGTTTCAATTCAACACAACGTTTCTGAAGATCTTTTGGAGCAATTTGTAAGAAAATCAAATAATTTCTTGTAACAATATTAACAGATCCCAAGACTACTCGAAATAACAATTTGTATTCCATGAAGGCTAGACTAAAAGTCGATCTGAGTCGTTAGGCGCAGACTCCACCAAAACAAAGTTAAGAGGAGATGAACGGAACAGGGTAAGCTGTTACATCCATGAGTTTTTTCAGAAATATACTAATTCATTCATTTAGAGAAGAACAAATCTCACAAGAAACATACTATGTAAAACGGTGCCAAGATGAAACAATGACTCGTACTGTCAAAAAGTTATCAGATCCCACGTAGAGCCAAGCTTCTGACACTACACGCCCGAACTCTACAAGCCTTAACTTAATAAACTCTTAATAATTCTATACCTTAGTCAAAATATATGGTTTGGCCGTTTAGCTTGACTTTGGAGCGTAGCCTTTCATCTCATTCTAAAGGTAAATGTTTATAAAGTAATATTGAAGAGTTATTGTTTAATCAAGGTAATTATACAAAATCATTTAAACAGCAATCAAATCAAAATGGTATATACGAGTATGTTTTGCTACTTTCAATTGCCTATTAGAAAATAATGATGGTCTACATCGGAGATCTATCTAGAATCCTCCGTATTGTTCGTGGCTCTCTGAGATCTATTTAACAATTTTCACAAAACCCACTTTTAACACCACCTAATGGAGACATCGCAACAAAATCAGATTTTTATTCCTCTTGCTTACAGTGTTGGTTTAGAAATTCTCAGGCCACGGACGATAATTATTAATTGATATTAGCTATACTAGAAGTAGAACATACCTTTACACCTATACACGTGTATACATTATTACTTTTTCAGTCCTGTACAAAATTAAACAAAACTGTTTTCGTTGCAAAAACAAATTGAGTAAAACACTCACCATTAAAGAGGTAAGGTAATAAGAAAATGCACGAGATTTCTCACGTCTCTAAAATGGTTTTCCAAAACAAATCTAGTAAACCTGACCTCGCAGCGCTCGAATAGTATTCTTGGCACACATTACATATTTATACCTAGATGCGGACTTAGAAAGTCTACTAGTGTACTTTACTGCTCTACAGCAACGTCTTTTTCTTTGCTAGAACATTTTACGCTGAAAACTAAAGCTTCAGAACATAAACTTACAAACGCAGAGTTACTTCTAATAAAGTATTGAATATCTAGATAAAAGATTTAAAAAATATAAATTGATAAAATGTTCTTCTGCAATCTAAATTTGAAACAGAAACTTTATTTTTCAAAAAATATTTTTAAGCAGTTAATTTAATCGAAAAATTAAACATCGCAAATTTATTTGCAAAAGCTATTTGTGGTGTTCTAAAACAATTTAAGGGGCACCAGAAGTTAGTGTTACCAATAAACTATTAGAATCAAAAGCTTTAGGTAGCAAAAATATATCGACAATAAAAATCAACCAATTTTTTTCCGATGAAAACAGGAATATTCACTCGAACAACCATAATATATAAAATAGGTTATAGAACCTGCGGCAGTGGATCTAATTTTACTAAATAAAATTATTTGTTCTATTTTTATTTGGATGCCTATTTGATATACACTCACTAGAGGCTCTACAATTTGTTTATGAGGATTCTGAATCGACCAGCGTTTTCGTGTTTTCTGTAGAACATCGAGAAATTTCGCGGTACATTTTTGATTAAATTTCCGTTCCGGGAGAAAACTCTTTTCGCCGCTTAAATTGTAACAAAATGTGAAGTTTTCATAGTAATATTGCACCCTCGTTCGTCTTTTGTTTTTTTTGGTTAACAAGTTTCTAATTTTTAGTGGTAGTAAGTGTAAAAGTGTAGAAGTTTTTTTTTAAAAGTATCGTTTAAAAATATTTTATTTGTAGTACCGTAATTACCGTCCAGTGGCGTCGTATTAGTTAATATGATTTTTTCCATTGACAACAAACTATGGCAACTGAAAAAGCATTCATAGAAATATTAATTTTGATTCTGAAACTAATTTCCAATCATCGTACAAATAGTTTTCTAGTTTTCTGAATCTAACTGTATTGTACACATATCACGGTGAAATGCAATCTCAATATCGCAAAGTGTTGAATATGATGCCATTTGCTGTGAGTGTATTGTGAATTTAATGTATATGTGTTGCACATTTGTTGCATATTGTGGCACTCCGACATAATACCTCACGTTTTGCTCTGCTCCGTCTTGCACGTGGAATGGAAGGTTCATTCATATTGTGTTTCGGAACAATGGTCGTATGGAAATGGCTTGCATTTGCTACCATTTGCTATTATTATTTTAGTCTAGCTTAGACAGCTTAGTCTAGATTTAGATACCAAAACTTAGTTAATATGATTTAAGTAATTATTCATCATAGATGTTTAACGTATTTTAAATTTTCAACTCGTCACTATTTGAATCATTGTGACTTATGTTTTGTTTAATGTTTTTTTTGTCATTAATAACATCATTAATTATTTTTTATTTAACATAGGTACCTATTTTTGCATTACAAATAAAATCGTATGTTTAGATTATAATTAAATTATTTTAATTTGAAAATGAAGTTTTCGTTTCACTTCTACGAACTTAAATTGCATTTCTGTGAATACACATTCGTATGAATATTGAAATCTAGAATATGATTAATTCATATAAAGCATTAAAATCTGATAAAATGTGCTGAATCTCACCCATTTCGTAGTATTTCTGAGAATGTAAAAACTATAACAAACGTAAACTACAGCCCGCGAACGCGTAAATAACTAAAATGTTTGCTTTGATCGTCGCCATCTTTTTGCATCTCCGTGTTCGACTGCTGATGAAGCATTCAAAGAGTATTCAGTCTTACTTAATTAGTTTCATATTTAGTTTTTATTTTTATTCGAGCAAACGAGTGCGGTGGTTTCCGTCAAATAAAAATTTACTTGTAAGTTAGTTTTAGAAGTTTTAAATTCTTAAGCAATTTTCTCATCTGGATTTTTATTGTTCGTAATGTTATTGCAAAAAAAATTTTAGAAATAATTGTTATTAATTACTAGGAGTAAATAATAAGCTCGCAAAAGATGACTGACAAAATTAGGTTATTAACATAAAAATGAAAACTTAAGCCACACTAAAATTTAACAATCCTGCATTTATATTATCACTAAACTATCTTATCTTATTAAATATCTCTTAATCAGGTTGCCTGGAAGAGATCGCTCTAAGCGAAAGGCCGCCGATTGTCGCACTATGATATTGTACTCTTTTATTGTAATATTTTCGATTGTGTGAACAATAAAGCGTTTCTATTCTATTCTATTAAACTTACAGAGCTTTATTAACTAAATAATTTTTGAAGTAGATCACCACATAACATACGGGTGTATAGCATGTACGCAGTACGCAGTTTTCAATCTTTTATCAATGAGAAGATTTACAAAATATATGACAAGTATCTATACACATACATTGTATTTTTAAACCTCAGCTTCCATAATAGTCTGAAAATTGGTTCTCCACAAATTCAAGAGGTAAAAGTGTAAACTAAAAGAGTTAAAAAGGCGTTATCGTCACATTTTAAACAGCGTATCCGAAAACCATTTGTGTACCCTGCCCGAATAAAACTCGTTAGTGCGCCGCAGAAGTAGGAACTATAAAAAAGTTTGAATGTTATCTTATCGCCCCGGTAATTATTATGGCGCCGCACTAGCCGCGAGTGTGTGAAATGTGCTCAAGTTTACCCAATTAGAGCCACTTTTATTTGTTCTTATTCCGCGACTGTTCTGGGGAGCTGGCGACTGTAGAGCTTATGGACAGTATGGCCCAAACCAACCACACAAACCAAAATGAACTTCTTCAAAACTATGTTTAAAAAGCTTTAAGTGACGGTTTTGTTTTTCTTCGAGCTATTTATTAAAATTAGCTATTTAGTAAAAATTAGAACAAAAACTTAAAATGGGGTGAATTTTAAATTTTTGTTCTAAATTTTACATGCTTATAGATACGATCTGACCAAGAGGGTACTAGTAACATGTTTTTTTCTTGAGTATCGCACTCACAATAACCTAAAACCTCACGAAATGCTGACTGCTTTCTAAAATATTGGTCAACGAATTTACGAATAGTTGTTCAAAAGCGCCCATACTGCAATATCACCAGCTGCAGCAAGTCGTCGTCGGCACGTGCTGTCGGCCTGAATGTTTATTGCATTGAGATTGCGGTATAACTCGTTCCGGTTATAATAAGTGCGGGTGAGGACGTCTCGAGAGCTCTAAGGGGCCACAATAGACTATTCATTGGCTCACTCTTGGATTTTTCCTTTACAAATTGGCAACGGTATGAAGCACTTTATACATATGGGTTGTCGTTTTTAAAGACTTATTTGACGTTATGAAATACATACCTGTCTAAAATTATAATCTCATCACCTTCACTATAATTATCAGCTGTATAACTACTGGATACTAGCTTGCTAGATTTCCAGTGAAACCGATTGGAAGCAGTTTGAATCCAACGTGTCCCTGTTGTCTTAAACAGCTCTTATGTCAACCTTATCGGTGGACGTCCTACGCTGCGCGTTCAGAACGTAGTCTCTATTTGAGAATTTTACGGCACAATTGGCAAACAGTTCTACGTGGTATGTACCCTGCTCACTCACTTAAATTTCCAAATACGTTGGATTAAAATACTAACAATGCTCTAGATATAAAGCATTTTTATAATTTTATTTTGTGACATTATACCTACTTAGTGTCATAAAATTCAAAGTCTTTTTGAGTAAGTATTCTTTAAAAGGCACTCAAGGCGTATGTTGTGCTAAATTTTTCCAAAGTTATTTATGAATAAATTATTAGGTACTTCGCTTAAATTAGTGCACAATTACAATCTAGATGGAGCATGAATCTTAAATTTCTTAGAATCCTAACATTCAGTTTATTTTCACACTTTAAATATGGCTTGTATTGTAACTATATTTATCAGCAAAAAGGATATTTTCATAACCCAAACAAAATTGTACTCAAGTCGTGACTTATTTTCAGAATCTATTAAAATTAATATCAACTAGTTAATTAGGTAACATAAGATTATTCAAAAAATGAGCATGTGTATGTACAACAATGAAAAGAGAAATAAGAAAATTAGATATTTTCACTTTATATAAACTACTTATTTAACTTGTCATAAGGACTATAGTGTTGACCGCTTCTGGTGGCCTTTTTCAAGCTGGCGAGTGCTAGCGCGCGGCCTAGCGAGACATGGTGAGACGCAAACGCGCGCTTCGAAGACGCGACGTCGTCAGCTTGAGAAAGACGACCAAATGTACATTATCAGCTAAAGTCACTATGGCTGGTAAAATACGTGGTGATTTTTGTTACAATTATGTGGAAAGTTACAAATGTGAGAGAACCACGTTAGTTTCTATGACAAAACATTTCAGGAAATTAAATTAAATTAAAACAAAAAAACTCGCGCTTTTTGCAAAAAAGTTGTGGAAAAAATTCAAGCAGCATTTGCTAAGTTTCCTCTAACAATTCTCTGCACCGTTTTATCTGACTCTTCTTTGTACAACAAAGAGGCTAGGTTTTTGCACCGCGACAGGAGTGTTCTTTAATCCAGGATATGGCTGCTTACGTGATGTTTTGTCTATTAAATACTAGGATGTAGCTACTTCGTTAAGAGTTTTAAGTATTTGTAAGATTATGTTAAGTTTTAATGGGTAGTTTTTCAAATATCTAGCTTAACATATCAGTGATTTTAGAGTGAATTTCTGTGGTTATGAATAATAGTATAGGCTGACTCAAACTTGATGACGTCTGTGCGTACGAGACGTGTCATTACAGAGTAGCAATCACCACCTACATAGTATAAAACAAAGTCGCTTCCCGCTCTGTCTGTCCCAATGTATGCTTATATCTTTAAAACTACGAAACAGATTGCGTTGTTTTAATAGAGTATTTCAAGAGAAAGGTTTATAAGTATAATATACCTGTGCGAAGCCGGGGCGGGTTGCTTGTTTATTTATACGTCAGCGATGCAAGGAGTGGGGATTTGCGCAGCTTGTAGGTAACTTGGCAGACGTCACCAAGTTTGATTCTACCCATAAGTAAGTTCATATAGATCGGATGGTAAGCCCCTAGTGTCAGAGTTTTTGTGTTGGCTGAAGGCCTCTGCTAATTACAATTAAGTTGTTAAAACAACCGGGACATACAATTTAAGGAGTCGTTCGAGCTATACCAAAAAAAGCAACCCTTAAAGGAAAAAAAATCTGTATGTTTTTCCTTTGTGGATTGTTGAGATGATACAATAATAATAAACATACCATTTTGATTCCCTTTTATGGTCATCGTCTATTTTTTTCTGTTACTCTTTCAGAATACATCAAGAGAACAAATATGAACAAGTCAATCTGTTCTAGATTTAGAAATAGGCAATTTTCTCAATTTCTCTTCTGAGATCCTAAAAGCTTTCAAATCTCACCCCTGACATTTATCAACATAAGTAGTGAAACGGACTCCAGACATTGTATCCGTGATATAAAAGCAATATAGTTCCAAACACAAAGGAACTAGATTCTGGTACAACGTTGTCGATTCGAGATTGCTGAAAGAGATGCATTCAATGGCAACAGTACGAGTCGGAAAGAGATGATTATTTCTTTTGGCACCTTAAATTTTTTGAAGTGAAACTTCTAATGCGACTTTCGACAAAATTGTGTTTAACGTTTAACTCTACCATGGAGGGGGTATGAACGCACTGTTGCGTCGAAGTTTAAATTCTGCCGCGCGGAGGGACTCCACTTGCATTTTTGAAGTGACACTTCTAGTGCAACTTCCAACAAGGCTGCGTTAAACGTTTTACGCTAACATCCACTTGCGTTTTTTTTTCTTCCACTTATTTTTGTATTCGTGGAATAAATTTATTTCAAATGCAAAATTCTGTAATGTCAATATAGTAGTACTCTGTGAAAAACTTGTAAAATACCAGTTGTTTGTTTGAATTGTAATCTATTTGTAAGATAACAGGAGAAGCCATTGGCTCCTGACATACAGTCTCTGACTAGTTTGGGAGCTTTTGAAACAGTGTATCTGCACAATTTTTTTATGCCAAATAAATGATTTGGAGTCCAAAAACTCATACATTTTTGTGGTGAATAGTGCCCTCGTCTGATAGATATTACACATTAGAATTCTACTAGTTTTCGTTTCTGAATTTTCACAATATTTTTCCAGCAAATAAAAGTAGGTACTACGAGTGCAACACTTATTTGTCTATGTCACTTTTTTTGAAAACTTGTAAAATCGTGCACCTGTTTTGCGAGCTTTACACCTCACAGGGTAATAAAGCAAGCTGTTTGTTACGCTTATTTCTGCATGCGACAGAGAAATGCAGAACATTAGTGATGAAAGGGGCAAATCTCTCTCTATTTTATGTGAGCTCGTTCACGCCATTCTCCTTTGTTAGAGATTCATGCCGCGCAATAGCGGATCTTTTTATGGCACACGTATAGAGTTTTCTATAGATCATACTATGGGTTTCAATTGTGGCTTAAGATCTCGAATATTCTGAAAAGAAAACGTGATTATATTGAGCGTGATTATCATCATAAGTTTTAGGTCTTATTTCATACATCTAGACACTTAATTTTTAACCTAACTCTGAACAGACTTAATTTTTTTTAAACAAGTACCCAACAAATAAGTTGCTATGTATAGGAGTTTTGAATTAAAATATGGATAATTTAAAAATAAAAACATATAATTTCTTTTAGTTTTTACCACCTATCATCACAAAATGGAAGCTAATAAATTATATGAATTTATATCAAATAATGTGAATATAAGGTGATGTCTCATCTAAACGACTCTATCTATGTATTCACACAAACGCATAAATTTATTATTTAAGAAAAAAACAATACAGAATCTATGTGCACTCTAAACCTCTACAGCGAAAGCATCTGTTAAGTTATTTAGATATCTCGGATGGACAGTTCAGTAAAAGAAACCAGAACTGAAAACCTAACTCATTCGCACAAGCATTGGAACTAATTAATTAAACAGTTTGATAATTTAAAATAGATTCGAAACAATAGCATCATTCTCAAGCCATCTTAGTATTTTCATTATCTAAATTGCTAATTATGTCAATTAATCAAACTCTGACACCAGGACTTGCTACACGGTCTATACAAACTTATTTAATTCATTGCAGTATATGTACTATGAATAAAGCACTCAGAAAAATTGTAGGTATACTTAAAGTCATCCATCACTATGATATTGAGTAAAAACCTAGCATATGTTATGAAATTGCTGTTATTACAGAAAAGTTAGGGAAGATTTATGTTAAACCGGGCCGTGTCCGGGCCCGGCCGGACAGGACACGAATCATGCTCTGTGTACTCCATTATAGGTACTACATGTCTGTACCGTTTGAAATGCGTGCCCCGTCTGTGCTCCGCCCGGGCCACGTACACGTCCCGGCCCGGACATAAATCCAACACTGTATAATAGAGGTATAAACGGCTTAATACAAAATGTTTGTAACGTTTCAAAAATGTGCCTCGCCTATGACCCGCCTGGGGGGGTTATCTACACGGTCCGGCTCGGACACGGCCCAGTCTATTATAAATCTTCCCTTAGTTACAAAACCCAACTCAATAATCCACCCCAAAATACAAGACACCTTCAGTCGTTGGCATTTCCGTCACGTAAAGGCAAACTAATGACAATACGGGATCTATATGCACCATGAAATATTTACAGCACAGTCGAGTCTGTTAACTTGTTTAGGTGTCGGGGAGGTAGATACTATTATGAATTTCAAGGGAAATGTGACTGGAATAATAAGAGCTGTAGTACAAGAAATTATTAAAGGTTGAGGAACACTGTCAGTTAATTGGGACTACAGTTGTACAAAGATTTACTTTTGTTTTAAAATAAATTAACGACTTCCAATAAGGAGGAGGTACTATGTTCGATTGTACGTATTTTTTTTTGTGTATGTTCACCGATATTTTCGCCAATTGTGGACCGATGTTAAAAAATCTTTTTAGTTTGAAAGAATATACATCCGAAATGGTCTTGTTTTAAATTTTATCGAAATCGGCTGAGCCGTTTTTGATAAAACAACAAAAATGTACATAGATGGCGTTTCTTGCACTTTGTCATTAAATTTTGTATTTTGTATGTACACATCGATTCGTGTAAATTATTGGAAGTAGGTGCTGCAATTTTTTGCGAAAAATTATTTAAGCTTATAAACTTTTTAAAATTTAAAAGTCGCACCAATATTTATATATAGTTGGCAATCACTTATGTTTTGGACCCGGCGATACAGGATTCTCTTAGTGCAGGGCCCGCCATCAACCTGTAAACCTTCTACTAAGCATTCCTAAAGTCTAGCTCTAAGTTACTTTTAAGGTTTAATGTAAACATTATGCTTAATAAATGATTTTGTATTTTGTATGTACACATCGATTCGTGTAAATTATTGGAAGTAGGTGCTGCAATTTTTTGCGAAAAATAATTTAAGCTTATAAACTTTTTAAAATAAATGATTATTATTTATGTATAATATAATGTATAACTGATTTTTGACATGATATTACTGAAAACTTTATAGTAAAAAATGGACGTAATGATGTGGAGTACAATTTAACTCCCAAAAAGTAGTAAATAATATACAAAATATATTATTATATTTATAATTACAATAAAATTCGAGAGCATTTCCTTCATTTCATTTACTATTGTCATTAAAATCCTCTGATTGACACATAGATAGGTAAATAAACAAAAAAGTAAATCAACGAAAGCGGTACTAAAAAAATTGACTTGGGTCCCCACGTAAAATTTTACCACATATCTAATCATATAAATATTATTATGATAGTACGGGGTAAAGTTAGCTTCTCGAAAATGGTTAAGGACATTGACAAAAATTGTGTACTCATTTCCTCAATCTCGTACGACACCGAGCACTATGAAAAATGACACTTTTTTTGAAATTCAGCATCTAAACTGACTTTTGGGCAACGAAAAACTACTTAAATAATTATTTTTCGCAAAAAATGGCAAAACCGCCGTCCATTGTGTACAAAATTCGGATATTCTGCTCGAATTGTTTACATTATTGTTGATTTTCCGAAAACGGCTGAGCCGATTTCTTTAAATTAAAACGGGACCACCTTGGGAGTATACCCTTTCGAACTAAAAAAAATCGATTTGGTTCACAATTGGCGAAATTATCGACGATCATACACAAAAAAATACATAAAGACGAACATAGAACCTCCTCCTTTTTGGAAGTAGGTTAAAAATGAAATGTAATGAATATTAATGTTCACATATATTTTTCGACAAAGCTTTTTGATTTGCATATTATTTTTATTAGGTAGTATATGTGTTACAGTCAAAATGATAACCTATATATCATGTATACTAACCAGCAATTATGTAAAATAACTACCTGATTTTGTGAAAGTGATAAATGACACAGAATTAATCACTAGTAACTAGTAATTTTATGTAGTAGCTGGAACGACTCAGTTAAGGTGATAAAAAAGTTTAAGCCAAGGTATTAGAAAGGTTTATTTGACTTAATCATATTTACCTAGTGCCAAAAGCGACTTTGATATTTGTGTGACACAAAAATAGGTTAGGTTAGGTTATGACAAACAACGCGCGAGCCGAGAGAACGAAGCGAGTGTACCGCGGCGGCGGCCAGCGAAGTGCCAGAAGCGAATCGCATTGTAAAAAAACTTACGAAACGAATCCCTAGTTGATATAAGATAGGGTAAACAATTAAATAAATATTACGCTAACTAAAACATTCTGCTATTTGAAAGTTGTTATTTTAAAAGTTATTACTTTCACTAACCCTGACCGGATGTAATGAATAATAACCCGTTATAGTGATCAATTTATCACATTAACTGAGCAGTTTAGTTATTTTGTATAATAACTAAACTTCTATTACATACATAATAACGAACTTATCACTCTGACTGGAACATAATATTATAAAACATTTAAATGATTTTTATTATTACATAAGTACCTAATTGAATAACATTATAGTAAAGATAAAAATGAATCTATAGAAAATTATTTAACATGCAATATCAATTAATTTAATTTCATAATCATAAAGAGTAATAAAAGCCAATTTCAAAAAGTCTCATTATTCGAAATCTACTAAATTTTAATGTGTCGCAGTACACATTTCAATACGATTGATTCCAAGATCAAATAAACGTTTTCAATGTCCGAGAGCAAATACAATTGGAGACCTGAGGGGATCCAAAACTTTTTGTTTGCCTAATTAACTACATTCAGGGGGCCCTTTTTGATTGGATCACGTATTGAAACGACCAAGAGGATCTCTCCCAGTAAATAAAGTTTCTTTTATTGTTGTTCGTCTTGGATACATAATGATGAAACGGCTGTAAAAAATAGGCTCTATATTTGGACGAGATCTTAGAAAATGAAAGAAAATGTAATAAAATGGAGCTAGAGGTATTTTTTGTTAGTCGTGTAAAGATTTTCGTGACTTGTTTGTAACATTTTGTTCCTTAACTTGCTGAAAAAAATTAAGTAAAATTCCTGGTGCATAATAAAATGCTAAGTGGTGTGAATAATTACTTAATCGTTTTTCGTGTGTGTGGAACTTATAAATACGAGTAAGTTCAAAGTCGTCTAACGTATAGAGATACTATTCTAGGAGTCTCTGTACAGGATCGAATTAGGAATGACGAGATTCATAAACGAGATATTTTTTTCGATTTATACTAGATTAGCAAATTGAAGTAGCTGTGAGCAGGCTACATAGTACGTAAAATGGATGGCCGATGGGACTGAAATATCAAGAACACAGAGACAAGTTGAATGCAACCCACTTCCTACCGGTCTTGTTGGAAGTCCATAGGCGAGGCCTATGTCCAGTAGTGAAAGTCCCACGGCTTATAATAACGACAATTTCAATCGACATAGTCAATCGTTAAGTAATTCGACAAAGCAGCCGCCCCGCTCGTCTAATAATTACGTGCTAGGAAATCAGGTGCCATATCTACTCATATAACTCATTGCTTCATCGTTAAACCATTTTCTTAACAATGTCTTTAATTTTTCACAAACTAGAAAATGACCTTAGAAAATCAAGTGAGAAAAAATGCTCATATTCACGTTAGCTCTTATACCGACTTGAGGCAAAATTATGAATTATTCAATCTCTTTTAAAACATACTAAGCACGGTGAGTAGTTGAGTACCTAGTGCTCTCCATGTCTACTTTGTCACCGTTAAATTATAAACAGTACGCCAGCTCACAATAATTTGGATAGTCAATGAAAATATGCATAGATTTTGCGAAATATAAATGCGGAAAAACTAAAATTTCTCCATAATATAATTTAGGATAAAAGTAGTTAAAAATTAAATATTTTATTTAAATAATGTTGCTTGTTTTTAGGGTTCCTTACCCAAAGGGTAAAAACAGGACCACATTTCTAAGACTGCTGTCCATCCGTCTGCCTGTCAGTGTGTCCGTCTGTCTGTCACCAGGCTGTATCTCATGAACCGTGATAGCTGACATATCTGACCTGATAACATTTAAGGGGGGCTCCCATACAACAAACCTGATTTTGAGTCGTTTTTCTCTCGATGTTAATAACGGTGACAAGTAGATGCTTGAAATATTCACAGAATATTTAGTTATAAATATTTACTTCAAAAGTAAATATTTAAGGGGGGCTCCCCCGGCAACGAGCAAAGGCTCGTTGCCGTTTCTCGGTGCGAACGGCTCTCACTTGGCCGATTATTTTTAAACTTATTGAATCCTCACTCCTGGAAAAAACATTTCTCAGATATTTTTTAAATTTGGTAATTTTGTACACCAGTATCTATCAAAAATATTTTAACATTCATATGGTAAATAGTGAATATTTACTTAAATTTAGTTTTTATCCAATTTACAGTGCTTAATTAACTTAATAATTCGTAAGTACGATGCGACCAAAACAACACTGAAAAACAATTTATATGAACAAAAACATCTTGTTGTGCAGTAAAAGTTTGAGTTCTGTTTAACTTCGTCACGTGTGTGTCTAAGCTTTGACTTCGAGTCTCGACGCTGTATGAATAAATGAAGAAAGCAAAAGTGCGTCCTGCGTTTTCTTTGATGTTGCTTTGCGGCTTAACAACTGTATTTAAATACGTACTTATAAATCGCCCGGTTCACATGTGGGTCAGCATTATACGTAGTTTTCTAATTCAAACTCTAACACATAGACATAGAGTTCAGTGTTGATTCTAAAACACCCTTTGATAGCATCAGAAAGAGAGTCGTATTCATGGAAAGCGTGGTTTTATGGTAAGTTCGCGCATTTATTATTTTTAATCCGTCGAGATGAAAAAATATTGAACTCGTGACAAAGTAGGTCGCGGCTTGTGCGTGAGGGTTGATGTATTTTTGATATGAACGTTGATTCAGATAACAATTTTCCAGATAGATGTGTATCTCAGTACGAAGCATGTTCTTGTGTGGTCTTCATTAAAATTGTCTGCCTACCATAACAGTGGACATCTATCGCTGCGCTTGCCGGTGTGTGGTGCACCGCCGTTCTAGAACTTTAGAATCTCATCGGCAATCGCTTTTGCGTGCCATTTGGCCTACCCACTGTCGTTTCCATTGGCTAATTTACTGGGCAATGTCAGTAATTTTAATACTTGGACCGATCATGCATTCACCCATCGCCACAGAGCTAATACAACCAGAGAGATAGCGCCGTTGGCGCTTGAGGCAATCCTTAACCACAAAAATGTATAGCAAATCTTGCCCAGAGCTGTCAAAACTGTCAAATATGAATTGGAATTTGACGCTATCGGGAGAAAAACATGACAACAGCCACCAAATCAAGATTTTTCATGTCTCTTTCTAACTCATGCCATATTTAATTAATGCATCTCCTTCAAATTTTCTCTATAGACCACATTATCCCTCTAGTTGTAATAGCTCTGTGCCCATCGCCCATTGGACGTCCACTGCTGGGCATAGATTTCTCCGGTAGATCTCCAGTAAGATTGATAGGAAGCGGCTTGCAATCCAGTGCGATCCTGTGGTCTTGATGAAGTCGGCAGACCATCTCGTGGGTAAATTTCCTACACTGCGCTTGCCGCTGCCAGTCTTCTGCGGATATTACTTAACGTAAGCTGGTAACAATGCATTTCGCAAATGTGACTATAATCCTACCGCTTAATTTAGTCATCGCCTGCGCGTACAGGGGCGCCGGGTGAGACGACAAAGGGGGACTGAGACAGGTGCGGGCGACATAACCCCGGCGCCCCTGTACCACGCAAGCGATGACTAAGTTAAGCGGTAAGATTACACATAATAGGACGATGTTATACGCAATGTAGCTAGCTGTACATATATCAGGCAGTGAGTGTTTTCCAACAAAAGCCCAAAATGAAATCCGTGCCGCTATTCATGTCACAACCTATTTCCTTATTCAGTTTTCATTACCCCATTGTCACCTCATAGTTATGTGACCTATAGTGAAATTTGGGTCACATGTAAAGCGGATTGGCGTCGACATATGGCCGGGCTGCCGTCAGCCTGAATACTCGTTAATGAAGGATGTCACACTTTCAATGGAAAGTTTTTCACCCGCAACTCCCACGTACGAATTAGGTTAAAATTTTGTTTGGCAGTTAAATGTTGTATTTGGAATATTATAAATTGGTTTACATAAATATTATTTTGAGTAAAAATTAAGTACTGACAAGGCGTAGAAAGTCCAATCACGAAGTGGACAGTTTATCTGATTAAAATCAAAGCTGAGCTGTGTTTTGCTCTTGATTGGACAAATATGTTTTTGGGTCACCGTCGCATTCTATCAATTGTAACTTAGTTAACACAGGGCACAGACCCTGGAGTCTGTGGATCATTAATTTAAATTAAAAAAAATGTTTTTGGGGCTTTCCTAATGCAACGTTCTGCGTAGCTCTGCCCATCTTTATTCTCTGCTCCGCTCCGTTTTAATGGAGTTTGAGCTTAGGACAGATTCATGACGGAATCATCCACGGAATCCGGAGTTAACTACTCTCAGTCCAGCAACGGACATATTAGAAATTAGATATTAATATAATGGTGTTTGAATAATAGTCTTCAGCTAAAAACTGTGACATTTTGAACAACTGCAAAATTTTGATCAAATTTTGCATTAATTGATGCATTATTATTCTTTTAGTATCAGAGTCTGTAGTGTGTGGCTAATTTGGCGAGATTTCGATGAGAAATAGTGAAGACTGAAAATGAAAAAAAAATGAAATAAAGTTATTATTTATTTGTTAAATCTGAGTCGTTTTTAAATTTTTACAATCTGTGTTAGATTGCATAAAATTATATCAACAAAAGGTCTTTCTTAATGGACTACCGTGTGACATGTCATCAAAATATTTTTGCAATGTAACGGAGCGACACCGATCAGGTGTTATCGCCGTATCGACCAGCTCAAAGAAAGCTATCGTAAGAATTATACTCGTACAGTGAGCCCTGCAATATAAGTAACGCAGTTTATTACTATTTATTTGAAGAAAAACCAAATAGAATAAACGTCAAACACTTGTTCCTTCTATCGCATAGGTACCATACCTATATTTTATTCTAACTTCGGAACATGTTTCGTTCTGGGCATAGTTTCGTGAGACCACGTATCGTCAAGCGAAGCGTAGGACGTCAATCGACTAGGTGGACTGACGATACTATTAAGACCACAGGAAGTGCAGGAACGCGCTGGAAGCGAGCAGCTTCGAACAGGGCTTATTGGAAATCCACAGGGGAGGACTATGTTGAACAGTGGGCGTCATACGGCTGATAATGATGATGATTATTTTTATTCTCGTTTGAATACGATACCTCTGCTGCAATTTAAATAAAACTCGAGTAAAAAGGTTGCGGCCGGCGACCGCAGTTGAATCCGCGCTAATGATGCACAACTTTACTTTCGTAACTTAATACTTTGCTAGTATAATTTTTAATGCTCTGTATAAAAACAAGCTGTTAAAAATCCTCTTTTCAAACAAGAAATAAGATAAATCAGTGCAACGCAAACAAGCCACGTTTGGGTAATTAGAATTATTTAGTTTGGAACAGCGGCCTAGCTCGTAGAATAAAGTTGTTTGGGTTCCATCTTCTACTGCTGCTGCGTGCAGTCAGCTATGGCACTGTACTTTTATGTTATTTCTGTCGCAAGTCGTCGCATTGACTCAATTTAATTACAGCACACACATAAACATACATTCTAAGCCTAAAAAGAAGATTCTATGCCTACCTACAGACATAGGCAATAGACCGCTTCCACAATATTAGATTCACCGTCTTGCTCATAAGCAAACAAAATTCATTGAAAATGGAACAGGCCTATCTCTGTTCACAAATTTGCTCTGAGATTAGGTTAAACTTCGAAGTGGATAATTCTATTAAATATGACGCTAACTCCTCCATAAGATAATTAGCCGGCCGCGGCACACTCGAGACTGAGCAAGGGTCCCTCCACAATTTACGAGGGAATCCTCGTTGTCGCCGCTTAATTCCACTATTTCTGGGTAGGATTCAGGTGGAGAGCCATTGGGGTGCTTGGCCCTGTAAAAAAATTATTCAATGACATTACCTAAGGTCGGATTTTGTGAAAATTATTCTTAGTTTAGTATAATATCAACTGCATACAGCGCTTAACAAGCAATCACCACTTATTGGTTTGAAATGAAAACCACAGAACGTCCGTTGTGTTCGTGATGACTGTAGCTGCTAGCTGCAGTACGCAGACAGGGTCGGACTGAGTAGAATTTTATACCTGTGCACCCCGTAGTATCTGAATCTGGCCATGATTGAAAAAAAATCCACAGCAATTAAATAAATACGGTTTAAGTGACACTGCTAATAACACTAACATTTAAATAAAACTCTCGTAAATTACGCCTGTAAAAGTATCGCAATGTTCCAAGTTACTTAAAACCTAAAATTATCCAAATATAGCTCACTAATGCTTATTTCAAAAATCATGTTCGAGCACCTAAATATGGTCTAGCATGTTATACATCATACTGGCAAACAAACACTTATTAAAAAAACCAAACAACGATAAGTACAATAAAGAAAAACATTACTTACAACATTTTCAGTGTAACTTTGAAAACTTGCCCCTGAGAACAAACCTTAAATACATTCACCAACTACGGGCTGATAGTCGTGAGCTTGATTTATAGCTTTAATCAAAGCTGCAGCGTATGCTGACAAAAACTACGCACATGTTTACAGTAGATAGTACCTACCAATTCGTTAACGGGGCGAGCAGCTGCGTATTACTTCAGGTTAATCAACGAACATTTTGAAATAATTCCATCCATGGATGTTCAGATTCACCTATCAGGCAGACGTCCACTGACATAGACTTACCCTTTGAATAAAATTAATAAATATTTGGGGACATCTTACACACGGCCTCTGACCCCAAACTAAGCAAAGCTTTTGATATGGCTGCCAGAGACTGTTAAACTACTTATACATATTTTTAAATAGTTATATGGGTTGTAGGCCCAATCATGAAAGCGCCATTGTAAATTTAATAACAACATAAACAGTTTTCTCTGTATCGAATGCCTAGAGTCAAAATATGCTAATTAGCTATTTTAATACGATAGCGCCTTCATAATTGGGCCTAATAACTAAATAACACAGCAACCACCTATGTTCATCACATAAACTAGTGGCTTATACTTACTATACCCTAGGCCTAGTACTTACTATACTATATTATATACTATACTTACTTGCCCTTGGTGGGATCGAAACCATGCCTCTTTGCCCAGTAGTTAGGGTCATTAACCACTGAGCTCCTGAGGCAGGAATCTCTAATAAGATCGGTTGGGCAACAAACCCGCTCAGCAAATCTACATGCAAGTCTTGATAAGGTCAGTTTACCTCGTGGGAGGTCATCCTACACTGCGCATGCCGGTACATGGTCTCCACTCGAGAACTTTTCAACCCTATATCAGTCTTCCGTGCTATGTACCCGGCCAACTGACATTTCAAATTGCCAATCTTCTGGGCTGTCGGCAACTTTAATTCTTCTACGATTGAACCTTTTGTATGCTTCAAAAGACAATCAAATTACTTGCTGTGCGCGATCAAATAATATGGTAATTTGAGTACAAAAAATTAGTAAATAATTAATGAATTTGGATTAAATAAAATCGACTGATTATTTAATATAACTTTGTGTTATAGTAAATAATCAGTCGATTCTAGCTGTTTCAAGTCATTTACATTTCAACGTATAAACTGGTAAATGGCAAAACAAAAGTGTTTGATTAGGTATTTATTCTTACTCAAAAACTCACTGTAATAGCAAGTTCTTATATTGTCAAGATGTCAACTTGTTACGGTTACCTACACGTTTAAAATTATGATAAACAGAGGTGACATAATGTTTATAGATCATTGATGATAAACGATTAGTTCTTACTTTCATTGGAATCCTAACGTGTGATAATAGATTAAGCCGTTTAATAATTACATTATAATAATCATAATCTTTTTAATCAAGAAACATCAACTAACGATATAGGTAATGGGCGAACATTATGGCGATATCTCATCTCGATCTAGCAGAGGTTCACTAGTAATTTCGTCCAAAACTCCCCAATAAAATCAAAACTAAAAAAACTGTACACAAATCGCCAGTAAATAAATTATTTATTACTCAGAACACAGCATTCGGCAATGTACTCGACATGAATCTGCGACAATGTAAACATGTATTTTACGGTGTATGAGTTTTTCATTCATGTAGTTCGTTTGCAAAAGAACCTATCTATAGAAATTGTCTCTATAGGCATCGACTTCCTGTAACGTTTACTACGTTGAAATTACTTTTATACAAATGTGATGTCGATCGATTGTTCATAATATATTGCTCGAATTTTCCTATGATCGATGCTTTCATTAAACTACCGATAAGATTCCGGGTAACAAGGATTTACGCTGTTGCTAACAGTTTAATGAATACAACCCGACGATTGCCAAAGTTATTACATTAACTTAATATTGTGAAGCTCTTTGACTAATATTTGATGAATTATACATTCCCGTTGAGTAGTAATAATTGATGTAGTTGATAGGTGGTGAAAATTAGATAATTTTGATTCCACGGATGTGTGAGAGCTCTATTATAAATTAGTATTATCATAACTTTGTGTTCAAAGTTATTACTTTGATGAATTCCACACGCTGTTATTTGGAATAGGTATATTTTAATTAGATGCTTTATTTTATATTTTAATTCAAAAAATATGCTCTGTTTGTTAAGAGTAACATTTTAATAAATACCTGTAGATTATAATTTTCCAATTAAAGACTTAGTGTTACTTTTTAAAAAGCACAAACTTACAGTGATATTAGGTATACTCGTCATCTATTCAAAGTTTATTAATTAATAAAGACAAGTTCATCCACAGGACGTTCACTGCTCGACATAGTTTTCTACAGATTTCCAATAGGAAACTAAGAAATAACGCCCATAAAAACTTAAGCTCTAAACCAAAGTCAATATACCTTCTCCTAGATCCTCCCCACACAATCTTGATCATTTCGTCTCGTGTGTTCTAAACAAAGGTGTCGAGGACGTTATCTATCTGGCAAAATTAACGGGCAGCTCGGCCTTTGCTGGCCTGCAATAAATTACGCCTCAAGTTGATCCCGCTCGCTGGATAAATCAAACGTAACGAATGGAACGTACGAGATAGTTGTAGAGGTTTACTTCTTGTGAGATATACCTTTACTCACACGTGTGCAGTCTACAAGTACAGGTACAGAAGACAGAGCAGTGCGAGCTGTATCTGATAGCAACTATAGCGCGGATTGACTACATGGTGCTTATCGATTCCCAAGGTAAAGCAACGACAGTACGGTCAGTCTTTAGATAGGTGACCACGTAGGTACGGCATTAATAGTAGGGTAATCCAAGAAGAGATTTTTGTAATCACTTGAGCGCATTGCATAGAGTACTTCTAAAGCATATAAGGCCTTCCATATATAGGTAGAGCCGCGCATCAAATTCATCATATAACACATACCCCTCCAGTTAATTGTGAGATAGCTGGCTGATAGATGGTCGGCCAGAGAATGGCTGGCACGTCAGTGAATCTAACTGTACAAAACTATGACACGCTTGAAAATTAGTATTCTTAAGTAGAACACTTAATTTTTGACAAATTGGGTTGGACTTTAATGGATTGTTGTTTAAAATTAAGAGTTCGACAATACTTATGTTACATTTGCGTAACGTGCACCAATCAACCAGCAAACGCACTGCCTACACAAACACAGAAGCCCACGTACCGCCAAAACACAATACTGTATCGGAATGGGTATTCGATGATGCCTGTATATTTCGATTTGGACCTTCCCGCCCGATCGCTTTGTGGGTTTCAACGTGAGTGCACTGCTTATTGCGGCCGAGCTGCCTTGGCGCCTCCATTTTAATGGGAAATCATTTGAGGATTCGGAGCAATTGATTCGTTTCCGGTTATTTGTGTTTTTCACTCCCTACTTTGAGGTGGGTTTTGGGAAACATCGTGTTTGTAACTCTTTATGCGGCGCATTGACGCTTTTATTGTAAGTGGGGAACCGATACCTGAAATAGGTAAGTTGCTGTTATTTTTGTAACAAGTTATACAATGATTTACTTGCGATAATGTGTATTTTAAGCTTTTAATTTTAAAAGACTTACAGTGAGAGTAAACATTAGTGAACTTATATTGTAATAGGTACACAAAAAGATACAGTATATTTCTGTCACATTTCTTGAGTCTATGAGTTGTTATGGTTCGCAATAAGTGTTATGACTTTTAACTCTAGCTCAATCGTTATCATTAACACATTAGATCACAACACTGAATATCCGCAGACATCGCGCCTGGCCACATGTTAAAATATTGCCGCAGTATAAATATAAACCTTATTTCTCTATTACCATTGAAATGAACTGGCATTTTTACATCACAGAAGCCACTTCTTGGCTGTAAAAAAACCTAGTAGCGGCTCATAAAGTGCGCTTACCCAGCACCAGAAATAAACTCTCGAATGTATTCCACTGCACAGAATAAGATAACAAAAAATATTATGTAAGCAGGAAATGTTGCCGAATAACAAAGCTCGGTCACATAAATCTTCGCACGCAGTAGGGACACGACAGACTTTTTCATGCAGTTTCATATATTTGTCAAATCTTCTTACAAACAAAACTGTTTCTCGATTGCTTCAAGAGTTCATCCAAAAAAATTACGCACTTCATTGTTAACAATAAATTAGTGTTATCATTCCCCCTCGCGTCTACCCGAGCCAGCCAAGCTCCTTAGAGGAACGGAGCGTGGCTCTAGGCCGCTGGCATAACTGCTCAAGTAGCTTAGGTGGTGAATGAGATGATGTCGATGTGGATGACAAAGCTGATGACAGTGGAGATGCATCATGCAATCCGTTAGCTATTCTGATGTTTTCTGTGACTTTGAAATGCCACAAAACATTCTCTTCAGTTTCGTTTTCATGTAAACCGCCACGACAAAGTGGGCTTCCAGTGTCTCCCAGTTTAAACAAGTGACTATTTTAGTTGCCGTGACCTGTTGTGAGACCTAACATAAGTCGGTGCGTCGACATGCAACACAATATGAACCCAAACCATGCAAATGTGAAACAATACAAGATCAACCACCGTTATTACCAATGGGTAAGCTCGGCAATATCCAAAACATTGCCGAGTCATACGAAATGTATTGTATCGAGTTGTTCATATTTGGTTCAGATTTATTATGTACTAGTAACAGTTTTCTGTGGCTTTTTTTTTTCTGAACCAATTGCGCGCAAAGACGTTTGTATAATCGCATGTTATGTTACCCTGTTTGCATGTAATATTAGTGCAAATGCAAACTGAATAATATAGCATACGATGCTGTAGGTGCATACGTCTTAGCGCGCAATCGGATAATTTAGGTATATTTATATTTTTTTAATGTTTCAAAAATTTAGCTGTAGCGCTCGTAGCGTAGTTTGACTAGGTGATTGTCAGCGATCACCGAAATTAAGCAACGTTCCGCACGGTCAGTACTTGGATGGGTGACCGCGGGTGGCATTTTCCAACTGAGCGCTACCGTGGCTCGGATGACACGTTAAATTGTAGGCCCCGGTTGTTTTAACCGTTTAGCCATGTCAGAGGCCTTCAGGCGGCCTAAAAACTCTGACACCAGGGCTAGCCACCCGGCCTATACGAACTTACTTACTTAAAAATTTAGCTCATGAAGGGCTTACATAAATATCACCGGGTCTGCGGCTCTGGTATCTAGATTTCCGTCTAGCACTTACTGTACTAGTATGTGTATTGTATCCCGCTCGCTGTTCGAAACTTGGCCACATTATTTACAATAGAGGCGACGACAACGGACTCGCCACTGGGAATTTAGCAATAACAGAACTAGAGAATAAACGCCGAAAGATAAGTACACAATACACGGGGCCACACATTCGGGGCGGGCACTACTAAAAGTTTTCACATAAATCAGCGAGCTAACTTTATTCAAACGACTCTCTGGCGACATTCGTTCGGAATCCACATCAAGTGAAACTTCGTGTGGAGGACACTCTTAGAGAGTAGTAACTCTTATGTCATTGTCTCGTGGAGGCGAAATATATGTATTACTGCTCACGAGTGAGAAGTTAAATGACCGACAGACCTATTTTCTTTTATTATTTTAATAGCTGTCTTTATTCGGTAACTAAATCGTGATACAAGGTGATGCCCGTTTGATTCAGATTTGTTTCTTTTTATTTAAATTAAGCTCTTCTTCTTTTCTTACAGGAATCAATAAACTACCATCGCAGAGTGTCACGTTTTACTCAGATTATTTGACAATATGACATGAATCGCTTTTGGCTACCACCACTTTTTATAAGCTTAATTAAAAATGTGACTTAAACTAACAATTTACTTTACATAAAAGTTCCGTACTTAAAAACAGTAGAATAATCCTTCCTTACTAATATTACAAATCCGAAAGTGTGCTTGTTGGTTCATTGGTTTGTTCCTCTTTCACGCAGCAACGGAGCAATAGATTGACTTTATTTTTGGTATGAACATAGTTTGAAAGACGGAAAGGGACATAGGCTACTTTTTATCTTGAGAAAAAAAAAGGTTTCTATGGGATAGCACAAAAATCAAAATATCACGCCGGCGAAGTCGCGGGCAAAAGGTAGTATAGCATAAAGCAAAGCCTCTTTGTAATGTTTAATTTAAATTAATCAAAACACTTGAATATAGTAAATAGTTCAATAGTTCATTTTGTTATTTAACGTTGAATATGACTTTAATAGTTGCCCGATAAAATTAAATCGCAACTATTAATATAAGCGTAGTTCAGTAATTGTTTTATACATTATCTTTATTCAAATTTCTCTTCAATTTGTAAAATTGCCACAAAATTGTGAAAGTTATTTATTAACTTCTAATAATTTGAACAATTTTCGGAGCATTCGAGCATCCATGAAAATTAATTCGGCCACATAGTTGAAAACTGCATTTATTCGGTAGCTAGTGAATATTAATACAGTTCGTACAGTTACGACACGGAAATGCTATCTAAAAGTATTGTGATTCGATTCAGTCCTTGAAATTTTTATTTATTTATTTGCTTATAGAAAAATAACATTACAGTTATAACCATTGCGTTACTTATCTTATCGTTACTTATAATCTAAGCAATATAGGAATTCAAATATCTATAAATGTTGAAATATTTATTTATATATTCATTTGCTTATAGAAAAATAACATTACAGTTATAACCATTGCGTTACTTATCTTATCGTTACTTATAATCTAAGCAATATAGGAATTCAAATATCTATAAAATATACCTAATATATCTACAGCGCCAAGTGGCCACACGGAACGTTTCACTCTCAAGGGTTACTTACGCACCTTCAGTATTTTAATTTCATTTACTTACTCTTTACCTACTTGAGTTTCATTCTAGTTTCTATCTATTATGATGTAAAATTATTATGTTTATTACAAAAAAATAATTCGTTGTGAATGAAAAAGGAAACGTTTAATAAAAATACAGTTGTATTTTCATTAAAAAATTCCTATTTTGATCGTAAATCGCACGATTACTAGTTAGATTAAATCCACACGTTCGTTGTTCACTACGGCGCGCCGTGACTGACTAGCATACTGAGAGCATACTGAACTCCGAGGTGCGTAGGTATGTTTTGCGTTCCGACCGTTTGTATGAAGACGGAATACTGTTAGATATCATTATCATGGTTACGATGAGTAGATGTTGGAGCGCATGCAAAGTGTGTCAATTACTTAGATTGATCAATTTTATCTTATTTTACTGAACGTGTGTTTGAGTGATATGTGTGACAAGACTATCTGAATTTTCCTAGAAAGATCACGGCCTTCTAAAACTTGGTCATATGTTTTTGTTGCATCGTCATGAATATAAACAAACAGTTATTTTTTTTCTCGAGTCTACAACTACAACCAAAAAGTATCAGGCTGTATGAAAATTTATTGGATAGTTACTATTACATTTAGGTAGACATTTAAATAAAAAAGTTAATTAAAAGTTATAGTTCAAAAAGCCATGGTGGTCTAGTGGTAATGACACTGGCCTTACAATCGTGAGGTCGTGGGTTCAAATCTCGGTCCCGTACCAATGAGTTCTTCGGAATTTATGTACGGAATTTCACACCACTGGCTTTCACCAACCCGCACTGGGCCAGCGTGGTGGATATGGCCCAATCACCCTTTGTGGGTAGGCCTACGTCCTGCAGTGGACTATTAAAAAGGCTGGTACAGTTCAATACAGACAAGTTATTACCTACTAGTGCGGCTCGGGAACAACTGTTTAGCGATACGTGCCCAAACTCTACATTATAAAACATTCTCAGCATTCTGTGGCACATACCGACACATGTCATACTACTGAATACAATTCAGTACTAACACTCAAAGCTCGACCTGGACTTAAACGTTTTTACGAGGTTGAATAAAACTAAATAAGAAACAGCTAATTACAAGCAGACATTAAAAAGCATTCTTGAACATTTAGAACAACTGTGTTCTCACTTTTGGAGCTAGCAGAGAACATTTACATTTCTACAATCATAATTATTTCCTAGCCACTGCTCTTCTTTGCCAACTATCCTCTTTTCTTAGCGCTTTCCCTGAGCTAAGTTTATAATTTACTTTAGCACTTTTACAAGTCCATTACAATTCATTTACATAGAAATTGAAGTGTAAAGTGCAACAGCAGATAGTTAAAAATGATACAAGAAATAAATATATAAATAATAAAGACATTAATTAGGAAAGACACTCTATGTATTGCAATAACCAAACAAAAATATTGAAATCTAAATTTTTTTTGTATAACATAATATCAACACAACAAAAAAGTTTGATAAAACAGTATAGGGAAGGAGCAAAAATAAGCACCTGCAGTGGGTTCACTGGCTGAGGCATTTTTGTTTTGATATCAGTGTTGTGCTTTAACTTAAGAAAAGTTGTTGATAATATAAAAGACATGTATATCAAAGGCTTATAAGGTCATCTACTCGTGGGTAAGATTAAGTTCGGCAGTGGCATATTAAAAGGTCGCTACAATACGGAACCACCATTTATGGTATATTTGTGTGATATTCAACCAGTCAGCTTGTGCAATACATAAAATAGATAGCTAAGTTAGTATAGATTCAACATCATCATTGGCAGCTTGGTTTTGCTCACAATAGGGCATAATCCTCCTCTCTCTTTCTCTTTTTTTCATATCTTGCGCAAATCTCGTCTGTCGTCATAATATGATGAAAATTATGAACCGAATCCAATACAAAAACACACGCCAGCTACGTAGCACCTATTATTTCTCCTGTGCACCGGCGATCATAGGGCGGATCGGCACTGGGAACCAGCACATGTTCAATTAAATTTTATCTATTGCTGCCTTTCCTACAGCAAATATTTCCAGCTGCTGCAAGCGCACCAAAACCGTCTACGTCGCATGTCGTTTTTCAATTAGAAGAAGGCTTTCGTGTTGGTATAGTCGCTGGGTTTTATGATAATTTTGTAAGAATTCAGCTGAGTTGCTGTGAAGGAAGTTAATTGTTCTTTTATTTTGCATTTGACGAGTAGAAACTTTCTTATTCCTTTTTGGTAATAAGGTTGAAAAAATGGATTTTTAATGACTGCAGTTATGGTATTTTTACGGTTATACTGGACTATGGCAAAAATAGTTACCAATGGAGGGATGGAATATGCAATATATATTTTTTAACTATCGTATACACATGGACTTATCCTACTAATGTTATAAACGCGAAAGTTTGTGAGTATGTATGTTTGTTACTCTTTCACGCAGAAACGGATGAACAGATTTGAATGAAAATCAGTACGAAGGTAGCTTAGATCTTGGAGTAACACATAGGCTACTTTTTATTTCGGGCTAACGCGGGGAACACCGCGAGGCGCAGCTAGTAGTTTAATAAAAGTGTTCACAACAATAGTAACAAGTAGTAGCTACATACGATTCTGAAAAAAAGATGAAATAGGTTTATTTTAACTTAATAAAAAGGGATATTTGTACAAACTTACGACAACTCTACCATCTACCATAATCTTAGAAGCCACAGCCAACTATTGTGGCTTGCGGAATGATCATTACGAGAGACAATAATTTCCTATCCAAACTCAGCTATTTATTTATTTAAGTAAGCATTTCAATACATTACAAACAAAACCACTTCTTGAACAAAAATTCATAGAACGCGTAGAATTTTTAAAAAGCCCTTCCAAACTCGTTCCTCACTCCTGATAAAAGAGAATAAAACTTGTTCTGATAACAAAGAATAACTGCTGCCGCAGGCGGGTCTTGTCGTCTCGGGAACTCACTGCAATGCCTACTGATTTATATGAAAAGTTACCATCTAAAATGTTCTTTGGAGAAATGGAACCATATTCGGACAGTCACAAAACCTTCTCGGTACGAGTACCAAAATATTTGAGAAGGAAGACCTGGTACCAGCTGGCTGAAGTCTAAGAAGGTATTTTTGTGTTCGTCGTTTTCACGCTTACTTATCGACTGATATGCAAAACAAATCCACGCGCTTGTAGATAGATAGAACTCTTTATTGTGTGCACTAATACTATTATTGTACAAAGTAGACAACTAATTTTAAGTTAGTGCCACAAATGGCGGCCTTATCGCTGACAGCGATCTCTACCAGGCAACCACTGAACGGAAAAAGATCACAAACAAGAGTATAAATGGGAGGTACCAAACAAGGAGGCTTGTAGGTAAGTACAATACTCTAAATTAATAAAGAATAAAAAAAATGGCGTATGTAACACTCGTGTTGTCTACATCTTTGTTAGTTGAGTAAAAAGAGCCTTGTATTGTATGTAATAATAAAATTCGTTAATTACTCGTCGTTGTTATTATAAGTGAATAATTCCAGATAAAATTATTCAGGAAAAAGAAATGTTCAAGAACAGCTTAACATTTATTTATCGAAATGCAAAGTAGAATAGATTTATGAACATCAAAATAATAACTAAGTAAAACAATTTCGTTTTGTACGATGCTAATTCAATTTTTTTACGTATTTCATAGGATTTTCTTAGTTCGAAGATGCTCAACGCTTCTGTAAAAGCTGTTTTAATCTATTATCTCACACTTTTTCACTCTGCCACCTGAACCGCCGCTTAGTTGCAAACTCCACCAAAGCGAAGCAAAGCGTTGTACACCTTTGATCCACTACAAAAATACTTACTATATTTGCTTAGCTTTTGGTTTGTTATTTTATAAGCAACTATGTTCAGTGTAACTTAACGAGTTATCGAGAATGAGAGAAAGAGCATGGTCGGAGTGTCTCTACGAGATTTAATCAGGAATGAGGAGATTCGTGGAAGAACTAAAGTAACTGAGATAGTCCCACGAATTAGGGACTTTAAATGGCAAGGGGCAGAGCACGTATCACTGTGGAGGTAGACTGATGACCGAAAATTCAGACCAGGACCATGCATGACCGAGTCACAGGTGGAGACTACGTAACAGTAAGCGCAGCATAGCAAGTCCACTCACAGCAAGGGTATACTGGCTGATTTTTTTAGGATAGATAAGTACAGATCACATATATATCACAGGATTGCTTTGTGTGTGACTTGAATGTGTGTGAATGACATAGTTGTTACATAAGCATTTCAGCAATAAATTTTTGTTGAAGATTTAATATAGGAAGCCTGTCTTCGACACTAGATGTCCAATTGCTGATATGCTCTTATAATAACTATGTCATTTCTGCAATCGGCTTACATTGTTATGGACTTACAAGGTTACAAGCTCTGCCCACTCATCTCCACTCCTCTTCGCTTCGGTGGAGGCCTAAGCTTGTTGTATAGTATAATTTACCTCTCAAGTGTCACTTTCAGGTGCTCAAGGGGCGTTAAAGTGAGCATTGTGCCGACACAACACGTTTGACAAGTGTCTTGTACGTAATACTCTAGTATTTAACTATGCGTTAGCAGCCACCTAATTTGTGACTGTACAGGGTTACTGAAAATCAATTAGTATACTTTTAAGGGTATATTCAGTACATCAAAACAAACATATTTGTGTTACGACGTCTAAAAAAATAATTTAATCGGTCTGAACATAATAATTAACTCCATAAAAAAGCGCGCGCGCCTCCACCCGAGACTTGGATCTCAGAGGAGATAATTAGGTCCAATTATGACGGCACTATCATAAATTTAATAGCAAAGCAAAGTAAAAAGTGTTATCTCTATCGAATGCCTAAAGTGAAAAAGAAACAGAAATATTCTAAATTGCTAATATAACTATACTACTACTCAAATATCGAGGATACCGCTTAACAACGACCGCTTAAAATACAGCCAATTACACAACATCCTTTTTTGGAAGCCGGTTAACAAGAAAGTTGTGATACAAATTATTTGAGATATATTATAATCTTTGATTATTTATGTACAGGTATATAATCATAGAATATAAATATTGCGTTCACGTGTAAACTTTTCAACAGATACTTAATACGCTATGTAAAATAATCCTTATAATTTTAAATGACAAAATAAATATAATTTTAAAGAACCGTGAGAATTTGAACGAAAAGCTTATATCTACGGTTTAATGGTTTCCTACTCATTACAACTTAGAAACCTGCCAAACTTATTGAAAGCACTACTCATATTAAATTTACAAACTTTACCAATTTCATGCAAACTCATACAAAATAGAGATAAATTCCAAGCCCCGGCTAGATAGTTAGTGAACGTACGAGTACGCATGCCTCGAGTTCAGAATTGCCCGATCAGAAGATATTCCAGTGGTTGGAGAGGAAGAATTCCGATATAAGTTATACGGAAGATTGAGCTTGATAACATTAGACTTAGTTGACTGCGCGAAATGAAGACGAGCCCGTTTCAAGGGTCCTGCAGACTGCTGCAGCTCGCAGCGGCCTATTTACCTACCAATCACAGGTCAAGATTTAAAAAATCAGGCTCTGTGATTGGTCGAACACCAGGTTGAACGCACCCGTTGTCTGTAAAATAATTACTTTATGCTTTATTCTAAGTAACACATAGACCATATAACTCTCATAAATGTCATACAGATTAATGTTTGTCCATGAGAAATAAAATTAAAAAAACGTATTAAATTTTAGTTGTGTAATCACTACATGGTATAAAACAATGTCGCTTCCTGCTGTCTGTCTGTCCCTTTACATGCTTAGACCTTTAAAACTACGCAAAGGATTTTGATGTTCTTTTTATTAATACATAGAGTGATTCAAGAGGATGGTTTGTATGTATAATACATACACCCGTGCGAAGCCGGGGAGGGTCGCCAGTTGTAGTAATAATATAAATAATCGGCCAACTACGAGTCGGACTCGCGCACGGAGGGTTCCGTACTGTATGGGAGCCCCCCTTAAATATTTATTTTATTTTAATTTTATTATTTATTATTGAAGGGAATATAAAACTAAATATTCTGTGAAGCTTTCAAGCATCTACCTGGTACCATTATTAATATAGAGCGAAAAACGTCTAAAAATTCAGGTTTGTTGTATGGGAGCCCCCCTTAAATATTTATTTTATTTTGTTTTTAGTATTTTTTGTTATAGCGGCAACCGAAATACATCATCTGTGAAAATTTCAGCTGCTCAGCTATCATGGTTCATGATATACATCCCGGTGACAGACAGACAGACAGACAGACGGACAGACGGACATCGAAGTCTTAGTAATAGGGTCCCGTTTTTCCCTTTGGGTACGGAACCATAAAAATGTTCAAGAAAAGATCTATAGATTTGTGTCCAAAAATTAAAAAGAAAAATCATCGACCCAATAAAGAGCAACGAGGCCAAAAATGGCATTCATAAAATATATATCAAATGATTTTTCGCACTCAGAATTTAATCATTCGCCGCTGAAATAATATTCACACTGCTTTTTCACCCGAACCATTGAAATGTTTGTGTTACTTTTTATCGTTCGTGTTTTAAATCCTCGCGAAAAAGTGCTTTGGCGTATTTCAACGGGTCGCAAATTAGTCGCGTGTATGGCCTCCCGTGTCGACGTGACAAGCAAAATGGGTAGAACCCATGGCATTTTGCGTCCAAAAAATACACTTTGTTTAAAGAGCTATGGACGTGTTTAGTTTACATTTTGTACTCGTTTACTTCGCATAACGAAACAACCAAATGCCTTTATGATAAGTGTTATTCAGGCCTGTAAAAGGAAAACACCAATAAGGATTTGGAACTCTAAGTGTACAGGATGGTTTCAATTCTACAATGGCACCTTTTACAGTATACTCCTTTGTATTGTATAACAGCAATTCAATCGACTATGAGCAACACTCGAATGTTTTAAGCTAATCGTTTTGTTTCTTGAACTACGGTACTTACCTAGTATTAAGCGCAAAACCTTTTAAGAGCGGGTCTAGTACATCTAGACAAACAACTCTTGTACTACGACTTTTAAAAATTCGCAAAACTAAATTCGCATCTCCATACATTTTGCCGCGCGTTGTTTTTGTATGAAAAAGCAGATTTTTTCTTCGTGATTTTCCAAAAGTCCTAGAACAAAAGTTGTTTGTCTAGATGCACTAGACCCACTCTTAAAAGGTTTTGCGTTTAATACCTATTACCATGTTTAATTAATCTACGTAATTAACCTAGTGAGCGAAACGTCCCTACTTCAGGTTGGAAATTTTTCTTTCATCTGTCCAAATATTAGTTTTGATTCGAGTACAGGGGCCTGATTTCTCAACTTCGCACGGTTTGGTCGTATACGGAAATATGTATGGAGCACTCGCAACTTCCATAGACAACATAGAGTGTTTTCATACAATCTGTCAAAGTTCCATGTACGTTCCCAGGTACCTATTCGAAGTAGAAAAATCATGCCCTTGATCGCATTTTTTCAACGTTCATTTCTGTCTTGTTGCGTTCGCTAGTGTAATGTTACAAACGGGGAAGCCGTTTGCAGCACCACAAGTTAAAAAAGGATTAGAGAACCCGTAATGTGGCAAGCGGGGGAGCCGGTTGCCACACCACAAGTTACGAGACTTCAGAGAAACCTAACCAACCTAAGAGTCCTACCTAGTGGATAGGATTCCTAACGGTTCGGAGATTAAAACAGAAAACTAACCTTAGTATTTACACATTTATTTACACTAACACACACTGCACTTATCGTCTATAAAATCTTGAAGAAACGGAGAGAGAGAGAGAGAATTTTGCAGGAGTCCGATTTTCAATAGCCTGAGCTGGACCCACCGATAGTGTGGCGCCAGCAAGGTAGCGCTAGGTGAGCGCTAGCGTGGAGACATCTGTCGACTGAGGTGGAGGCGCCGGCCCAAACCGGCCGACAGGCGCCGGCCCAAACTGGCCGACAGGGTTCGAAGTCAGCGCCAGCCCAGTGCTCCAGGGTAGGGGTCAGTGGCCCCAAAACAAGAGATCCACCTGGAATCAAAGTCAAAGGGACCGGAGCCTCTCACCCTGACTGTTACTCGACGCTCATGCCGTTTACAGGACTCGTCCACGCAAACTCAAATTCACATCTTTATAACAAAATGGAGTCTTTATAAAAAAACTCAAGACTCCCAATTTTACAAAACAAGGATCGCTGATCCTGTCAAAATAAAACATTTCAAAAATTTGAATTTCATAACTAGAATTGTAAGTTGGCAGTGTTATCGTTGAAAGAGTCTGAATGTAGAGAAGCTAACAAAAAGGTTAGTTTCTCTACACTAGTGCAAATCGGATCGAAGTTTCATCGCAATTCGCGAAAATATTTGCTTCCCAGAAAACTCCCTAATCAAAGTAATCAATCAGCTCCTATATTGGTATTGGCACCTCGTTTCTTTCCTGCATCATTTCATGGCCAGTCGGTACTACCACTACATCATATCCAATTTGCTCCACTCCACCCAACCCAACCATTCAATTAATATCATACACTTTCTCATAACAAATTGTTTTCGCGTCCCTTCACTGAAATGGTAACATAAATCGTGACCGTAATTATTTGGCCGCGGGAAAAGCCCTTGTAGTTAGAAACCTTTGATAAATTGGAAAGTGAGATACGTTTTATAACCTTTCCATTTTCATGTAAAAGACTGGGCTATAAACGTAATAATCATTTTATTATAATCATTTTACTTTTTATTATTTAGAAGCATTGGTGGCAGTAGGTGGTCTAGTGGTAGCGACACTTGCCTTAGAATCGTGAGGTCGTGAGTTCAAATCCCGCCAATGAGTTCTTTGGAATTTATGTTCGGAATTTCACACCACTGGCTTTTTGGTGAAGGAAAATATCGTGAGGCAACCTGCATACGTCCGTAGAAGAAATTCGATGGCTTATTTAAATCTACCAACCCGCACTGGGCCAGCATGGTAGGTATGGCCCAATTACCCTTCGTGGGTAGGTCCTGCAGTTGACTATCAAAAGGGCTGGCACAGTACAGTACAATCATTTTATATCATGTTTTAGTTAAAAAGTACTCAATAATTACTCAATTTATGTGAAGAAAAAAGCCATAAAAAGCCTTATTAAGTCTCGAGTTCCAAACACAAAATAATTATGCACAACACAGCTATGTAAATTTTGGAAGTTATATGTTATCCAAAGTACAGGTAGTACTTGTTAGGTAGTAAAATAACATGTAACGTGTCTTTAAATTTGTTATATCTTGGCTAAAATCCCTAATTTTACAATAATAAAGTTTGGAATTTACTACTTTAGCTTAAATGGTCAATGGTGTAGGTACATTTTAACTTAACCAGCAGCCTTCGCAGACAAGTTTCAATTTTGTTATGAAATTATGGAGAACATCAAGTTCTTTACAAACTCGCATTGTCATAGCTTAATAATAAATAATTTGATTTATAGTATCTTGTGTGATTAAATACCTTTTGTGTAATTTATAACTGAAACTCGGTCAAAATATTTAATACCTAAATACCTGGTCAGGAATTTCAATAGAGTCTTTAGCCTTAGGTAGCCTGAATAGAAACAGATTTATTTGAAATCGTTATTCAAAACAGTTATCTCTTATCAAGGCATTAGGGTAATGTCACAAAAACAGACATTGCCAGCAAATGATCAATAGTAAATTTGAATACTAAAAGCTGGCACAATTATAGCATTAGTATTAATACTTACGCAATTTTATCCACACTATCTACCTATATTAATGTTTTTTTTGTCATCGGTAATTTTTGATTGGGGTTGGGGTGAGCGGGTGGAGGGGGCGACGATTTTGTTAAATATTATCGAAACCGGCTGATTTTAACAATTTTCAACAAAACCGTTTAACATCTAAATCCTAACAAGATTTGTGAGTTCAAATCAAATCGGTCAAGAGCGAGTCGGGATATAGGCTTATGAAAGTTAAACAGATGTGTCGCGAGGTCTACTGTACAGAGAATTACTAGTGGCTAGCTACTAAATAACTCTGCTTTTATTAATAAGGCGGTTAGTTTTGATTCTATTGTACAGTACGTTCATCATTTTTTGTGACAGAAGCATACAAGCAATAGAAGTAATCCTAGTTTGTAGGATTAAAGCAATAATCAGAGAATGTGTATACTAGAAACTTGTACTCGTATGTCATTCCTGAGATAATCAAATAAATTAACTCAGCTTGCGGTGTAATTTGTAGTCTTTTGTCTTAGCTGTTTACTTGCCAAATGAAATCTTCTGATGAGTTTTTGATGGAGTGGTGACGCAATAAATTCAGTTAATTTTCTAAAGCGAAGCGAGCCAAGGTTATGGGACGAGGATAATTTATCGCAAATAAATTGCTTGGAAATAAATTGCTAAGGAAAACAGCCCGTAATTAAATGCATTTTGCAGATTTTCATAATCGCACTTCGTAGTCATGGTGGTCTAGTGGTTGTAACGCTGGCCTGTCATTCTTGAGGTCGTGGGTTCAATCCCGGTCCCGTACCAATGAGTTTCTTCGGAACTTATGTACGGAATTTCACACCACTAGCTTTTCGGTGAAGGAAAACATCGTGAGGTAACCTGCATACGTCCGTAGAAGAAATTCGATGACGTGTGTGAATCCACCAACCCGCACAGGGCCAGCGTGGTGGATATGGCCCAATCACCCTTTGTGGGTAGGCCTACGTCCTGCAGTGGACTATTAAAAAGGCTGGTACAGTACAGTACTTCGTATAAGAAACTCAGTTCGGAATCACACGGGATTAAATCAAAATAGGATAAAATACGGCAAAGGGTACTAAGAGGGTATACTTAGAGCAGATTAGAAAGGCGATAAAGTAAAACCCCTTTTCCTAAGAAATGACTGTATTGTGGTGATACTAGTTCTTGAAAACCATAAGTCGTTTTATAGCGTACTTATATTTTCTTCTTAGTTTATTTGTGCAGGGATTTCGAGAGCAAAACTCTACAACCTCAACGCTAGCGATTTTTTGCTACAAAGTAGGATTGTATTTGCTGTAGAATATTGTTATGACTCAAATGAGTAGGTGCTCTACTTTATTGAAAATAGTTCATTCTTTTTGTTTTAGGAGTATTTATTTTTCTTCATAAAATTATCATTGTAGCCACTCTAATCAGAAAAGTAGTTTTTCAATGAAACGTCCCTCTAAACGATTTACTTGCTCCCTAAAGGGTTATTGGTAATCAATTGGCATCCTTTTAGTGGTTTATTCTGAACATCAAAACTAACAACTTTGGTCAACGACTTCTATCAAACCTCGAAAAGAATTATTGCTGTTCCATAGAAAATTATCGTTCACCCTCGGCAAAATGTATGGAACAGCTGTTTTTAGGGTTCCGTACCCAAAGGGTAAAAACGGGACCCTATTACTAAGACTTCGAAGTCCGTCTGTCCGTCTGTTCGTCTGTCCGTCTGTCCGTCTATCCGTCTGTCTGTCTGTCTGTTTGTCACCGGGCTGTATCTCATGAACCATGATAGCTAGGCAGCTGAAATTTTCACAGATGATGTATTTCTGTTGCCGCTATAACAACAAATACTAAAAACATAATAAAATTAATAATCAAAGGGGGCTCCCATACAACAAACCTGTTTTTAGCCGTTTTTCGCTCTATATTATTAATGGTAACAGGTACCGTTAGATGCTTGAAATTTTCACAGAATATTTAGTTGTATATTTACTTCAATAATAAATAATAAAATTAAAATAAAATAAATATTTAAGGGGGGCTCCCATACAGTACGGAACCCTCCGTGCGCGAGTCCGACTCGTACTTGGCCGATTTTTTTAGTTTGACAAAAGTCGCTGAACAAAAGTAGTTAGTTTTGATGTACAGAATAAGCTCCTAAAAGGATGCCAATTGATTACCACAAACCCTGTATACTTCAAGATAGTGTTTTGTTTTTTAAGATTACATTGTTTCATTGCCTTTTCTTTAAAACGATTGATTACAGGTTAATTTGTAACATCGAAGTAGCTTAGAAGTAACGTAGAGGTAACACAGTAGATAATGTAAGTCTATGATTGAAGTAAAATCTTTATATTCCAGGTGGAGTGCATGTATAAAGCCTCTCTCAATGGAATAACTTAACGAGCTGGAGAGCCGTAATTCCAGCTAACAATAAACAATATGAAATACTGTAACCCACTTTCAAGAAAGAAATACTCGTATAGTGCCTTCTGGAGATGTGAAATGCAATCGTAACGAGAAATTCTCCTTAAAAGTGCAGTTCATAGAAAATAGCAAGCTATTTTCATATGTGTATACCTTTTTAGGGTTCCGTACCCAAAGGATAAAAACGGGACTCTATTACTAAGACTACGCTGTCCGTTTGTCTTTTTTTTATTCCGTACAGGTTTGCGTTTGCGTTTCTGTCTAAATGCTTAAAATAAATGTTATTTATTTTATTCATCGTTTTATATTCTCAACGATCCTAATCAAATCCCTCGCAACATGGTAGCATTACGCGTGGTTGAAGAATAGATTCGATGTAAATAAAATTTTTAAATTGAGAAGAAATTTTGTGCAAAACTAAAGTGCGAAAAATCGACATGGCAACCAAACCTGAGATTATGAAATTCAAGATCGGTGACTTGGATGGCACTAACTGGTCAGTATGGAAATACAAAATTACTATGATGTTAAAAGGGATCCCCAAAGCCCTAGACATATTAGAAGGAAGATTTCCACCTTCAACCAGTAAGAAGGCTGATGATACTGCTCCACAAGAGTATCTAGAGCTAGATAGCACAATTTTGGTCATTCTCACGAGCAATATGTCAGATGAAATTGTCCAAAGAATCATGCGTTTTGAGACTTCTAAAGAAGTATGGGATGAGCTCAAGAGGCTGTATGACGGAGACGGTGATGACTTAGTCTATGACAACTGCCTTAAATTCTTCGAGTACAAGAAGAAACCGGACGACAACATGGCAATGCACCTTTCAAAGCTACAGAACATCTGGTTTAATTTAAACAAAGAAGTTACAAAGCTTGGAAACAATGAACTGCCAGAGGTACTTCTTATATGCAAGTTTTTAAATACTTTGCCGGAAGAATACCTCACGTTTAAATCCAGTTGGCTGTTGATGTCTAAAAAGGAAAGGACAATAGAAAGATTAACATCACAACTCTGCGCCTTTGAACGAAATGTTGAGACACAAGCTTCGTCATCCAATAGCGAGAGTAATCAAGCTCTAGTAGTAAATACTTCAAAGAAAAGGAACGACAAAATGATTAGCAATAACAAGGTAAAATGTAATTATTGCGGATTAGAGGGACATAAAGTACGTAAATGCGATAAGTGGTTGAGTGATGGAAGACCACCCAAGCCTAATTCAAACGCCAACATCGTTACGAATACAGACTTATTGATCGTTGACACAGACTTATACCCAGATAAAGAAAGTTGGTATTTAGATAGTGGGGCAACTAGTCACGTCACCTTCAGAAGAGATCTGTTCCAAACGTTTAAGAGCTTCGACAAACCGAATACTGTGACGACGGCGAATGGCGAGAAAGTGATTGCCACTGGTAAAGGTGACATCAAACTAGAAGCTTTGGTTGGTGATCGAAAAGGATACATAATATTATGCGATGTATGGTGTGTACCATCACTACAGAAAAATTTGTTCTCGTTACTGTCAGCACAGGACAGATTACCGGGAAGCACTTTTGAATCAGAACCAGAGTTCTGCAGATTGAAATCTAATGGCGTCGTTAAAGTCACAGGTGAACGAAAGAAGAGAGGTGGATTATTTAAACTTAACGTAAAAAATATAATGCCACAAACTTCCGTTGAAGTCAATGCGATTACGACAAGTCAAGATTTATTACAACTTTACCATGAGAGATTAGCTCATCAAATCAAACTCCATGTGAAGAAAGTTATCGAAAGAGAACTGGGGATAAAGGTAGAAAGTAACAACACAGAGTTTTGTGAAGGATGTAGCTTCGGTAAAATGCATAGACAACCATTCGGAACTAGAGTTAGAGCAGAAGTACCTGGAGAGATCATGCACTCAGACGTGTGTGGTCCATTTCCGTTCTCGTACAAAGGATATCGCTATTTCGTTCTATTTAAAGATGACTACAGCAAGTACTGTTATGTATACTTCATGAAACAGAAGTCTGAAGTCTACTCAAACCTTCAACTGATGTTAGAAGAAAGCAAGATAGCTGGTCATGTTATCAAAGAACTATTAAGCGATAACGGCGGAGAGTTCGACAATGAGAAAACTCGATTAATACTACAAAAATATGTCATAAAGCAAAGATTGATCATGCCATATACGCCTGAGCAAAACGGCTGTAGCGAAAGAGAAAATAGAACATTAGTCGAAGCCGTTCGTGCGATGATGTATGCACACGAAGAGTTGCCAACCGCTTGTTGGGCAGAGCTCGTAAGTACAGCAGCGTATGTACTCAACAGGACAGGACGTACTCCCGTAGAAGGTAAATCTCCATACGAACTGTGGTATAAGAACAAGCCAAAGATAAGCCACCTTAAAATCATCGGAAGTCCATGCTACGCCCATGTTCCCAAGCAGAAGCGTAAAAAGCTAGACAAGAAAGCTGAAAGATGTATATTGATCGGCTATGACGGTGATGATGGATATCGACTTTTGAATTTCAGCAAAAATGGATGTTCGTTGGTACGTTCAAGAGACGTAAAATTTCTTGAGTCAGAAATCGGTAAGAGTAATGTAAAACAGAATTCAGAATTGACAAAAGCTCAGGAAGATTCTGAAATTGAAATTAGTCTACGAATGCCATCGAATTCTGTTGCTAGGGAGGATATTCCATTGAGGCCTGTTATAAGAGAAGAAAGCAATCAAAAGATTCACGATGTAAGGGAGGAAGGTAATGAAAGTACAGAAACTTTTGAAGAATGTATACCTCCTGAATCTTTTGAAGATGCGTCTCCAACAAATATTGACACAGGAGATGTAGTTAATAACGAGATAAATGATCAAACATCAGAGCGTTTGGAGACAATGGATGATGTTTTGCCAAATAGCGAGATAGAAAATGAAGCAAGTAGAACTCTTCGAGATAGATCTCTGCTACGTCCACCCACGAGGTTTGGTGAATATGTAATGACCATAGATGATGCAACTGGTATAGATGAGCCAGAAACATACAGTCAAGCATTACAAACCCCAAACAAGGAGAATTGGATTAAAGCGATAAAAAACGATATCAAATCTTTGGAAGACAATAAAACTTGGACTTTAGTCGATCTTCCCAAGGATCGTAAAGCTATTTCGTGTAAATGGATATTCAAAGTTAAGAGAAACGCTGACGGTACGATCGATAAATACAAAGCTAGACTTGTTGCTCGAGGTTTTTCGCAAAAGCAAGGAGTGGACTATGACGAAACATTTAGTCCTGTTGCAAAAATGACAACTGTCAGATCAGTTATAAGCGTTGCGGCGAATGAAGGTCTATCACTCACACAATTTGATGTGTCAACCGCATTTTTGAATGGTTTTTTAAAAGAGGAAATCTTTATGAAACAGCCAGAAGGTTTGAATGACGGGACAAATCGAGTATGCAAGTTGAATCGTAGTTTATATGGGCTCAAGCAAGCACCGAGATGCTGGAACAGATGCATCGCAGACTATTTGAAATCTATAGGATTTCAACCGAGTCAAACAGATCCGTGCATGTTTATAAGAAAAAGAGCACAGAATAAAATCATTTTAGTACTGTACGTTGATGATGGCCTTGTAGCTGCAACACACAAAAATGAGGCAGATAAGTTTATGGCAGAGCTGAAACAGAGGTTCAAGATAACCACAAAGCCTGCAGACTACTATCTGGGTTTGCAATTTCGGTACAAAGATGATGGCTCTATAAGTATAATACAGAAGCACTACACTGAGAAAGTGTTAGAAAGATTCGGCATGAGCAGCTGTAAAACAGTCACTACACCAATGATCAGAGATTCTGAACAAAGGCAGTTAGATAAAGAGGTAGTAGACGAGAAGTCATACCCGTATAGACAAGCTGTTGGAGCGCTCGCTTATCTAATGGTTGGAACACGACCAGATATCGCTTACGCCGTTGGTGTTGTATCTAGAACCTTGGAAAGCCCTTCCAAAGAGGATGTATTAAAGGTTAAGCGCATAATGCGTTATCTACAAGGTACATCTGGTTACGGTATAACATACAAGAAAGGGTTTAAGACAGGAATACTGGATTGTTTCAGCGATTCTGACCATGGAGGAGATCTCAAAGATGGTCGCTCAACAAGCGGCATACTCTGTTTATATGCTGGTGGAGCAATAGCCTGGGCGAGTCGAAAACAGAGTTCAGTAGCTATCTCCACGACAGAAAGCGAAATAGTTTCAGCAAGTGAAGCTGCACGCGAAATAGTATGGTTACAAAGACTATTCAGTGAGATTTCTACTCTAAAGCAAATTCCGATTTTGCAAGTCGATAATGATGCGGCAGTAAAACTTGCTCAGAATCCGGAAATGCATAGAAGAACAAAGCACATAGCAATAAGGCACTTCTATGTAAGAGAACTAGTTGCAGATGGAACACTCGAAGTCAAGCATGTGGGGGCAAACCTGCAATATGCAGATTTCTTGACAAAGCCTCTCAGCAGGCCGTCACTTGTTTCCATTATGGATCGAATAGGTTTAGGCTGTTTGTAATCCTGCCTGATGTTAGTTTACTTAACTACACAAAAAGGGAGGATGTTAAAGAAGGTTTCTTATGTTTTTGTGTATCTAAGGAAACCGTACAAAACAGTCTTGTCAAATATTACGATACAAAATGTTCTGTCTAAATGCTTAAAATAAATGTTATTTATTTTATTCATCGTTTTATATTCTCAACGATCCTCATCAAATCCCTCGCAACAGTCCGTTTGTCTTTTTTTTATTCCGTACAGGTTTGCGTTTGACTACATACTGCCTGATGTTGAGCAGATATGCGGTCTAGAGTGTAGCTCGCTTACCTAGTCTGTCTGTCTCCAGGCTGTATCTCATGAACCGTTATAGGTAGAAAGCTGAAATTTTCACAGATGATGTAGTTCTGTTACCGCTATAACAACAATAAAAATAAAATTTTCATACAGCAAACTTGATTTTTTCGCCGTTTATTGCTCGATATTAATAATGGTAACAGGTAGATGATTGAAATATTCACAGAATATTTAGTTGTATAATCACTTCAATAGTAAATAATTAAAACATAAAAAATATTTAAGGGGGAAACCGTGGTGGTTTAGTGGTTGTAACGCTGGCCTGTCATTCTAGAGGTCGTGGGTCCAATCCCGGTCCCGTACCAATGAGTTTCTTTGGAACTTATTTACGAAATTTCACACCACTGGCTTTTCGGCGAAGGAAAACATCGTGAGGCAACCTGCATTCGTCATTAGAAGAAAATTCGATGGCGCATGTGAATCCACCAACCCGCACTGGGCCAGCGTGGTGGATATAGCCCAATCACCCTTCGTGGGTAGGCCTACGTCCTGCAGTGGACTATTAAAAAGGCTAGTACAGTACATTTAAGGGGGGCTCCCATACAGTACGGAACCCTTCGTGCGCGAGTCCGACTCGTACTTGGCCGATTATTATAATACGTATAGGTTTGCGTTTGACTACACACTGCCTGATGTTTTAAATAATAAGTATCTACTGAAAATAGACAGATACATTCTTCAACTTATGCAGATTGATGCGGACCGCTAGTATAGGCCGAATTATGCAACACGACAGATATGAAGTTAGCTACAAGCTGCGCAATTTCAAATCCTGACTGAAGCTCACATAAAGCTGCGCTTGATTGGTATAAATTATAAACATATAAAGTAAAAATAAAATATGGCAAATATAATTTTGCTGAAATTTACTATACTCATGTGTCCTCAATAAAATTTCATAAATATGATAAGTATTGGACGGAAACACCTCACCACATATTTATAAGCAGTCATTAAAGATTATTAATTAAGCAATTATACATAGCATCATATGTTTCAGCTTATAATACCTTATTTTTTTTACTAGGAACGTATTATGCAATTTCTTACAGAAAAAGGAACTCTAAAGAAGATTCTTCAGAATATTCTTAATCAACCTTACTTCTACCTAAATAATAGGTCCTGCTAAAATTGTTTCTTGAAAAACATTGGAAATTGACCCAACCGCTCAATGTTAAAATGTATTAGCAAATTATTGAACTTCCGGTTCTTTCAGAAAGTCGTTTCGAACCCATTCCGGTTCACACTCCACTCGGTTTTTACAGTTGTGACCAAATTATTGCCAAATGAAAGGACTCAAGACTCGTGAAATAAGTGTAAACTACTGGTGGACAAAAAACAGTAATCGTAGTTTCGTATAATGATGCTTCATAGTTTTTGCTCTTGTACTTTTTTGGTTTTATTTACTTAGTTATCAATGTTATCATGATCAAATTTTCAACGCAGTACCTAGTACTTATATTGTGTATAATATTTATTTTCATAGCTTCTGCAAAGAGTCAGTCAAATTAAGTGTATGTCAAACCGACCCCTGCAAAAAAGGAATCATTGTAGTAGTATTTTGTGTTACAGAATATATTCACGCAAGATTACTTAGAAGAAGAAATTATTTGTCATTTACCAATAGGACACAGTTCAGTTTCATCAAAATGAACACAACGTTTGTTGTTTTGTGTGTTGAGCTATCGAACACAAATAAGATCAAATGCCTCACGTGCCAAATATGAAAAGATCCTAAAAAATGGCGAGTAAACTAATAGGGGAAAATTCTTGTAGCACTAGAAAAAAATATCACTGAAATGTATTTTTACAGAGTTCAAACCCCCTATATATAATACTCGTAGCGTAAATCGTTAAAACAATTCTAGATACACGTCAGAATGAGACCGAGCAAGCCCCTCATTATCCGCATCGCCTTTGATAAATGATCCCAACACTGACACGGAACAGTATGAAGTTGATAAATGTTTACTATAATTATTCGACCAACACAAAAACAATGCGTACGAAACCATAAAAATAATAAGAATTCCAACTTCCAATTTCATAAACGGATACTCAAAGTAAATCGTTTTCTTTATCAAATGCATACCGTTACCTCCAGCTATATCCGATACGGCTTACCAAATACATTGGTTTCTTATTTTAGAATAACGATAAAGAAAAATACAGCAACAGTCTGATACAGAGACTTTCAATTTAGTAGGCGGGTTCACCTGTTGTCAATACTGATCAAAGACGAACAATATTGCAAAGTTCGACGGCAAATTTAATACAGATCCTCAGACGGCAGTGACGTCTCGTAATGGTGTTCTCGCTCGTTAGCGCTCCCCCGCTGCCTCTATACCTAGTAATCCGATTTCATTGGTAGTTCCGACAAATTTGCGGTCCGTTGAGCCTGTGCCGCACGCCGATGGCCTACCGCGCTTCTAACCAGCGTCGATGGATTATCGCCCCTCCTTCTCTCACACATCAAAACCAAGCAGGACGCAAAGCGGTGATTAAAGGGGTCGTTTTCTGTTACGATAATATGTAAGTCGCTGGATCCCGTCCAGCACAAATATCCTCATGTTAATCTGCTTATGTACCGGAACCCGGCGTGGATGAAATTATATCTATACGATAGGTTGTTACACCTCGAAGCAGATTTGGGGCTAAGTGTGATTTTCCCAAATTGAATGAAGAGTGGAGGCAGGTGTTTTATTCATGAGTTCGTGTGCCGCGTTTAGAAATCGCTAATCTGGTTCGGTGCCGCTGTTGTGAATTATTCGGATTCAATCCACCCCGCGCGTCCGGCGGCTCCAAGACTCGGTTTGATTCTGGAATTTAATTTAAATCTCACAATGGTTTGTATTTGGAATTTAATGACGCTTTCGTGTTCTTTTTGATTCGACGGATTTTGAAGTCATTGTGATAAAAATTGACTCGTAGTTGAGTTCGTAAATTATTGACGTAATAATTGACCGGCGCGGCGCGTCCTTTGTTCCACTCCCTCGGCTGAGCAGCCGTCGTCCATCATTAGTATTCGTGATTAGAGCCTGTATTCTGGGTGCGAAACACGAACCCTGATGACTATTGCGTAACCTGTGAGTCTGCGGTAATCGGCCCGTCGCGTGACCAACCCGCGACGCTTCAATTAACGAAATGAATACTCCAAATGGGAAAAGGCGACAAACCTATATTTAGTGATTATGACAAAGACACCGCTATAATCATTCCCGTAATAATTAGATTGGACGGGTGTCATCAGTCTTTTTATGAAGGTCTGTATAATTTTATGCCTGTGTTAGATCAGGGTCAAAAGAGAGGTTACTTTATCTATTTTCTATCAAAATATCATTGTTAGGATGGAAATCTTACTTTAAACTAATGCAGCAACCCTGATTCTAATATAATAACAAAGAAACTCTTCAATCTGATCCTAAAATGTTCGTGAGGGTACTTGTCTAATGTTTAGGATTCTAAATTAGTAAAGGAAACAAGGAGGTAAGTATTGTTTGTATATTTTTATACTTCATGGGTCCCTCGAGGGTACCACCATGTATTCCAATAATTATGCCACGTTCGCAAGGCCCTAGACGTTTTGAGAAGAAGTGACAAGAAACTCAAGACGCCATCAGTATAATCTTTTGATCAGTCACCTTAATTTAGATATTACACAAAGTACTTAACTTTAGCAACATGGCGACGTCCACGCGACTTGGCTTCGAATATAAAAGTACCGACACTCAGCATAACTAGCTAAGCAAGACTCCAACGTTATTATCAGAATACCGGGAGAACACTAAGAGAGATTCAAAGATACTAAGAGATATTAAGAGATATTAGGAGCCGAAGCCGCGCCAACAGACTGTTTTATACTGATTTCACAAGCTCCCACCATGCCTTACCACCACTGCTCGATGTAAACATTCCCAACAACCAATAGGGAACGAGCAAGATGGCGGGCACGGTGGTAGCCTCCGTTTTACACAATTGTTAAACATAAAATCATCTTAAACTGTATTTCATACTTATTAGAATTATTAGAACAATTATTGATACGTTTCAAGTCATCTATAACATTATGAAATCACAGTATTAAATAAATGGTGTACGTAAACAACAATGGCCGACATTCGGAAGTCATGATTTTGCTACCAATAAGTCTTATATTACTTAATACATCTTGTAATCGTTATTAAATTAAATATTATAATAACATTATTATTCTAACACGGCCAGCCTGACAGTACTTCGTCCTCGAAGTACATACAACCTCATCTCCACCATTACACTACAATAAAACTTAATACCATATTGTATTGTTGATGACATATTATTTTGTTTATTTTTTTTTTTTATTTCATATCATATTTTACTATTCTATTGAGATGAAACTTCTAATGCGACTTCCAACAAGGTTGCGTTATAAGTTAAATTAATAAGTTAGATTTAGTTGAATTTATAAGTCAAATTAATCAAACAAAAACCAAAACACCTCGTCCATCGACGGAGAAAGTAAATACCGCGGGCTAACTTGACGCCAACGCCATCTACCTCTAGTTAAGAGTTAACTACTAAATTTCACTTCTTCCGCGCGGAGGGACTCCACGCACAATGTTTTTTTATTTTCAATGTCAAATGTATCTCCCACTCAAACCATCCAATGATTACGTGGAGAACATCTAACAAATCAATAACAATTTTATTATTTGTAGGATTCGTAAACAAGTTATCTCATTGAAGTCCATTTTAACGTCATATTATATGAACACATATACATTCTATGGACAACAAAATAAAAAGTAAACTGGGAGTTTACTAATTTGATTCCCCGTGTCACCACTACCCGGCTCCGACCGGCCCATCGGAAACGAACAGTAGCAGACACGAAGTATTTTCATTTTATCAAGTACCTACCCACATACAGTGAATGACACTTAGTTATTTTTTACAATAATTTTCTAAAAACAACTTTCTAATTTTAAACTATGATTATTTTAAGGCTATACAACATAAACGCTATTCTAAACATTTAACTAAGCACAGTCAGTAATGACGAATATCGTGGATCATATACATGATAGCATAAAACCAATCAAACAACAATATGACTCATACATTGAAATATTAAGAAGTCAAAAATATTACAACCTATTTAATACAACTATACTGACCGTACTTAGTTCCCGAAGTACAAAAATAATAAGTTTAAATAGTAATCTATTATTCGAGTATATTTGCATAACTTATATACAGTGTTATTAACTTCAATAAGCACTGCTATATTGATTCCCGTCTGACTATAATAACAGCAACATGTTTTTCTTTGTTCTTATTTTCTTTGTTTTTATTGGGCTACCCTCCCTGTAGAATACCTACTGCTTCCGGAACCTTTTACCGATAGCAATCAGCCGCTACTCCTGAGACATATCGGCACCAACAGTAGGTCAACTAGCGGTTACAAGGAAGAGTCCCCGGCCGCACTTTCTGTCATAGTCATAGTCTATGTCAGTAGTATTAATAGTCATTATTATCACAATCTAAGTCCCAGTGGCACGACTATGAACACTCAACCTACTCGCTGGCAATAGCCTCACCGTGCCACTGCCAAGTCACGGCCCATCAGCGACCTAAGCTACGTTTTTTTTTTCTTAAGGCTACCCTTCCTGCAAATCTAACCAACTAGTTACAGGAAAAGTACCTGACCGCACCGTTGTCATAGTCAGAGTCATGGCCGTAGTCGATATTCAGTCCCAGTACACGACTAAGCAAACGCAACCTACTCGCTGGCAATAGCCTCACCGTGTCACTGGATGGTCACGGTCCTCCAGCGATCTAATCTAATACACTATCTATTATAGTCAGACAATCAGCATTGTTTTTGTCAACATAATATTGAAATTGTTTGTCTTTTCTTGTTATTTTATCTTACATTTCGTTCTGTTTCACATCTTTTTGAAAAAGATGTGAATCTTTTTCAAGACAACCTTATTTTAGCCATATAAATCGTTTTTAAAATTCTTACACTATAAGATGGTAAAGAAAAAGGATAATTCATGTTCTCTTTGTGAGATCTGTTGACAAAATCTGTGATCCCGATGTTTTAGTTCAGTTTTACTTTTTTTTTTTTTAATATACCGCTCGGTTATTCTGACACATTTATAAACAGTTGTCATTCAAACTTTCCAATATATATATAATTGTGTAGTATGTATCGTTTTATGTCGTTAGGTAAAAATAATTACAAAATGAACAGAAACCTTCTGCAATATTTTTTAAGCAAAATTCTTCTGGTTTTGTCAACTGATCCCACCTTACAACATAGAAAAACTATGCAAAACATTTCTAATTATATATAACAGGGCTCAGCCCCTTACCTCCTTTATCATCAGAACACTGTATTCACTTCACTATTTTACTGTTACACCTTACTTTTTCACCGATTCACTTTACTTGGCCAGGAAAGCCAAGCAGTTCTGGGACCTGGAGCCACGCAGCAGAATTTCCCAGGCAATCATTGCCAGGAAATCGAGTAGCCACTGCACAGGCAGCCTTTCAGCATGGATATGCAAAAAGCTTGTCGGGATTCTCTGAAATACAATGAACGGCATTAATGTGGGTCATTCGGCACCACTTCTGATGTTAGATCAGAGTCAAAAGAGAGGTTACTTTATCTATTTTCTATCAAAATATCATTGTTAGGATGGAAATCTTACTTTAAACTAATGCAGCAACCCTGATTCTAATATAATAACAAAGAAACTCTTCAATCTGATCCTAAAATGTTCGTGAGGGTACTTGTCTAATGTTTAGGATTCTAAATTAGTAAAGAAAACAAGGAGGTAAGTATTGTTTGTATATTTTTATACTTCATGGGTCCCTCGAGGGTACCACCATGTATTCCAATAATTATGCCACGTTCGCAAGGCCCTAGACGTTTTGAGAAGAAGTGACAAGAAACTCAAGACGCCATCAGTATAATCTTTTGATCAGTCACCTTAATTTAGATATTACACAAAGTACTTAACTTTAGCAACATGGCGACGTCCACGCTACTTGGCTTCGAATATAAAAGTACCGACACTCAGCATAACTAGCTAAGCAAGACTCCAACGTTATTATCAGAATACCGGGAGAACACTAAGAGAGATTCAAAGATACTAAGAGATATTAAGAGATATTAGGAGCCGAAGCCGCGCCAACAGACTGTTTTATACTGATTTCACAAGCTCCCACCATGCCTTACCACCACTGCTCGATGTAAACATTCCCAACAACCAATAGGGAACGAGCAAGATGGCGGGCACGGTGGTAGCCTCCGTTTTACACAATTGTTAAACATAAAATCATCTTAAACTGTATTTCATACTTATTAGAATTATTAGAACAATTATTGATACGTTTCAAGTCATCTATAACATTATGAAATCACAGTATTAAATAAATGGTGTACGTAAACAACAATGGCCGACATTCGGAAGTCATGATTTTGCTACCAATAAGTCTTATATTACTTAATACATCTTGTAATCGTTATTAAATTAAATATTATAATAACATTATTATTCTAACACCTGCGTTATAAACAACCAAATTAATACAACGGAGAATTACAGAAATAACCGCGACTGCTTTCATTTTTCAAACGATTATATTTACCTCAGCTCAGCCCTTACCATTTAAAGTTTTGTAGAATATTAAGATATTCGTTAGAGATAAGTAGCCTGTACCTTTTAAATTATTACCTACAGATCGCCTCAGCAAATCTACCACTAAATAAGTATAGGTATGATGCCGCGGTTTTATGTCATTTAGTGCACAAAAATATTTTGAAAAAATTCAATCCAGTGTTAATTCAGACTCTTGTTAAGAACCAAACCAAACAGAAACAAAAATTAGTACGGAACCATCTTTCCGGGGTTGTGCTTGTGCTCAACACTTACCCGTTTTTGCATTTGTTCATGTCCACAATTATTTCAATTTTGTTTATCACAAATATTTCCACGACTAGCATTATATTATGATAAAGGCATTTATTTGACAAAGCATACAACATTATTAATTTTCATTGAGCGTTTTTGCACAATAGCCCGGAGCGTGGCCTGCTCGCAAAGTCACCGTGGAGCGACAACAAAGCGCATTCACAATAAACAAACGAGCGAAAATTTTCCCGCTTTAGCTGTCGAAAGCAGCTGCACAATGCATGGACAACCGTGTCGCAGATGTGTAGCTCTACATAAGAAGCTGTTTACTACGCACCGGCATGCAATCCTAAACATGTTGATGAACACTCTGTACGAAGTAAATCATTGCATGGAGAGTAATAAATAATCTCAATATCGTGCGTTTCTCATTTTACCCACTTCCAAAAAGGAGGATTGGATTATCCGCAGCTTGTAGCTCACATCACACCCGCCAAGTCGTAAGATTCGACCTATCTATTATATAAAAGGCTTCGCTGAGTGACTGACTGACAGACAGCCTACAGCCCAAACCGCTAAAGATACGAACATGAAATTTGGAACAAAGATACATTGGACCACGTAATGGAGCACTAAGAACGGAATTTTGAAAAATCGACCTCTAAAGGGGTAAAACGGGCCCTTTTCGTTTGTATGTAACTTTTTATTCCCTTTACCGATTGACTTGAAACTTTGTATACATGCTACTCAAACAAAATAAAAGTTACGTCTGTTCCTGTTTTTCCGAATATTCCTTATCTAAGGGGTCAAATTGGGTCCCAAAGTTGGTGAAAAAAGCGTCTATTACATCCAACGAGCTGAACGGTTATGGATGAAATCTGGTATGGAGGAAGCACACAACATGTTTCAACACATGAACTATTATTATCCCGGAAATTCTATGGGGATCCTTAGGGATAGCCAAAATGAATCAGTTTAGGCTACAACCCAATCCACTAAAGATAGAGACTTAAAATTTCGAACATAGGTACAATGTACAACGTAATGAAGCACAAAGGACGAAAATTTCGAAAAATCGACCTCTAACGGGGTAAAACGGGCCCTCTTTGTTTGCATTAAAAAATTTTTTACCTCTACCGATTGACTTAAAACTTTGTATATATGCTTTACAAATAAAATAAAAGTTACGTTTCTTCCTGTTTTTCCGAATTTTCCTTATCTAACGGGTCTGATAAGTTCCCAAAGTTGGTGAAAAAAGCATCAATAATTACATCAGACGAGCTGAACGGTTATAAATGAAATCTGGTAGGTATGTAGAAAGCACACAACATGTTTCAATACAGTAACTATTTTATCCCGGAAAATCTATTGGGTTTCTTAGCAATAGCCAAAATAATCAATTATAAAGCTAAGATAAAAGGGGTAAATGAATTCAAACGAAATTTGGTACGACGCTAGACAATAACACAAATTACCACTTGGGGTACTGCTATCCCGGAAAATTTCAGAGGGTCCTTCAGGATATCAATTTCCTAAAAAAGTACTAAATGACTGTTCGAAAACCGATGCAATATTGTTTGAAAATAGCTCACCCTTTTAACTAATATATGACTATTAACGTCCTGGGAAAAGTCCCGGATTCCTTGTCTAACGCTAGACCAAACATCCTATATAAGCGTGAAAAATAACTTGATCGCGTTTTTTTTTAAACGTAGTGAAATATCTAGAATTAAATTGAGATAATTTAGATCCTTCAATGGGGGCAAAATGGGCCCCTAATAGTTTATGAACGATTTTATTTTGTGAGCCAATAGACTTGAACTTAGGGTACATACAGATCAATAACTACTTACTTTACTATGGGAACTACCCTGATAAAGCGAAAATTACCTATTCTTTACATTTTGTCGCGGGTCGATGAATTTTTTGTGTTGAACAGCTAATTTTATTTACGTGATTTCTGGGTTGGTACCATAGTAAAAGTTAGTCAAATGATGAGTATAATGGAATCCTAGAACATGCCTGTCGTCTAGATGTAGGTGCGCTATGTATTTTTCAAATAAAATGTACCTTCTTGTGTGCTACTTTTTCGTCTGTACTTAGTCAGAGAATGTCTGAAAGTCCTACAAGTGTCTCGATCACTTTTGACCGCGTAAACGGTTATGGGCGAGATTTTCATTGGGTTCAGAATAATCGAAATTAAATTTCTAATGACTTAATGAAACATGATGAATACCTGTACTGGCCTTTTTTAGGGTTCCGTACCCAAAGGGTAAAAACGGGACCCTATTACTAAGACTTCGATGTCCGTCTGTCTGTCTGTCACCGTAGGTACCGTAATAGTTTGGCAGCTGAAATATTCACAAATGATGTATTTCTGTTGTCGCTATAACAAAAAATACTAAAAATAGAATAAAATAAATATATAAGGGACATACAACAAACGTGATTTTTAGGAGTTTTTTGCTCGCTATTAATAACGGCAAGAGGAATGGGCTCCCATACGGTACGGAACCCTGCGTGCGCGAGTCCGACTCGCACTTAGCCGACCATGACGTGCGAATGGAGTTGGATAAAATTTGGTATACGAGTGGGAAACTACATGGCTCAACTCATGATCGTCATATATCTCATCATAAATCGAAAAATATTCTTTTCTCGCTATAAAAAAAATCAGTAGATATATTAAAATATAACTTTATTAAGTATTTATTTTATGACAAGTTATTAAATAACGCGGTCCAAACCGTGGGCTATTAAAGTCAAAGAACATTCATTGTTGAACTGTGTTACATTGAGATCTTACTACTAATCACAAAAATATTGAATTATCAGTTAAGTCCAATATGGCCATAAAATAATCATTAAAACGTGAAAAAATTATACAATCATTATTATTAAATTTAATTCGAATATTTTGCAATTTATCATCTAAAAATTGTCGTACTCCATAATAAGCTTTAGATACAAGTAAATTTAAGCAAATACAAAGCAGACCAATCCGTGAGCTAATTATTATCCTTGCAAGTAATACGACAACGTGAGCTAAACCAAGAGCTATTATTTTAAGCAAAAAAAGTACTAAGACAACGCGGGCCAAACTGTGGGAAATTACCATTTAAAGTAAGTACTAAGAAAATGCGGACCAAACCGCGCGCCATTATCATTTTAAGCAAATACTATAACGACGCGGGCCAGACCATGGGCTATTATCATTGCAAGCAATACGACAACGCAATCCATACGGCAGGCTATTGTAATTTTAAGCAAGTACTTAGACAACGCGAGCCAAGCTACGTACTATAAATTACCATATTAAGCAAGTACTAAGAATGCGCAGGCCAAACCGCGACCTATTATCATTCTAGCTAAACACTGGAACATTTAAGGCCAAACCGTAGGCAATGCCTATTACTTGAAAAGATAATGCCTACTAAGCATTATCTTTTCAAGTAATACGTTATACGACAATGCAGGCGAAACCACGAAGTATTATTATTTTAAGCAAGTGCCAAGACAACGCGGGTCAAACTGAGGCTTATTTTCATTTTAAGCAGTTACTCGAACAAAGCGGCCAGACCGTGGGCTATTATCATTGCAAGTAATACGACAACGCGTGCCAAACGGTAGGCTTTTAAAATTTTGAGGAAGTATTAAGACAACGCAGGCTAAGCTGCGTGCTATAAATTACCATCTTAAGCGAGTACTAAGAATACGCAGGCCAAACCGCGACCTAATATCATTTTAGCCAAATACTAAGACAATTCAGGCTAAACCATAGGCATTATCCTTGCAAGTAATACGTTATACGATAATGCTTTGCTAAACCACGACCTATTATTATTTTAAGGAAGTGCCAAGACAACGCAAGCCAACCGGCAGCCTTTTATAATTTTAAGCAAGTAATAAGACAAACGCGGGTCAAACCACGGGCTATTTTCATAAGCCAGTACCTGTCTACTAAGAAAACGCGGGCGAAGCCGCGGGTTTTAAGCTAGTACCTAAATATTATTGTTTCCTCCCTCACTATAAATTCAAACAAAACTCTCAGTCTGTCCAAAATACCACTACTGTTCCACAGTACCTAGTGTTCGACAGGCGACGATGAAAAGTGCCGTAGTCGCATTGCAAATTAGCGCATTCGACCAGTCAGCCCAAAACCGGGCTGTCTATCCCGCTGCCGCACCATTTGCTTTCCAACAATTTCACCACGCACACTAGCGTGCGCGGAAATTCGTCCATTAATCAGCATGGCTATTGTAAAAGCGACCTAATTGGTTGTATAGAACATACATTTGACAAATTTAGGAGTACATGCCTTAAAGACAAAACCGGGACTAACATAGACATTGTATTATTGCTTAACATGGATCGCCGTTAAAATCACTCCAAAACTCAAAACGTTAGCTCACCTTTGCTGACTCTTTGTACCTTAGTACCTTGGTGCCGACGCTGAAGAAAATAGTCGCGTACACATCAACGCTTCAAAGACAATAATTACCAAGCGACATTTTAGGCAAGATTTTGTTATGAAAAAAAAGAAAACGCTTGGTAATTATTGCCTTGAAAGCGTCGACTGACATGAAAGGAAGGTCTCTTGTTTTCGGAGTGACCCACTTAATTAATCTTACTCATCTAACTGCATTCCTCACCAATGAATAACAAATTATTAATTTTAATCTAAGTGAAAAGATAATACATTAGTATGGCAATAAAAGTATACTTATAATAAACAATTAACAATTTTTTGAAAATATTTTACTTCACAAAAAGTTTAACTTAAAATTTAGAAATAGTATCTAACCTTGTTGAAGAGTGAGAGATTACTTATTATTTGCCGTAGGGTTATCGAAAAATTGGTTTCAGTACGGAACCTCGGTAGTAGTCTGTTGAACTCGTATAAAACTGATTTTTATGGATGAGATAATCAGGGCTGCGCTTGACACGTGGCTGAAATTGAACTCTATGGAGTCTATGGTACTGACGTTGTATCTACGAGTAAATAATATTATTGTTTTAAATAACTGTAAAAGTCAATCAAGATCTATCCGAGTTAACAATGAAATCTGGACGACTGTTTAGCTCATACATAGCACGTGCAATTAAATATACATTCTAAGATTTTTTTAGGTTTTTTCATTCATAAAAAAAACACCCTATCCATAACACATTGAAGACAAATCGCTTCTACGAGTAACTGTTAAAAAATATAGTTGACGATTGTTTTCAACTCAATAAATATCTTACGGCCGAGATGATGATGACATAAAGTAGAGTAAACATGTGTGTCGACGCTCTAACAACCTACGACACCGTACAAAGCATTCGTGTGTTCGCTCAGAGTAAATCTCGAAAATCGTCCGAACTGTTAAAGCTTTGATTTTCCACTTCACGGAACAATACAGTGCAATGTTAAAGTCAAGTATCTTAATGTTGCTTGAAGTTTATGCGTTTGACATCTGGCTCTGACAAGTTTAACGTTAAATTCAATTTATCTCTTGAAACAGCCGCCGGAGTCTCAGTAAATTACTCAACAACAAGAATAATGGGCATAATTAAGTTTTGTAAGTTACTCAAAGTTTTGTACAGGCTTACCTTTCTTGACAAAGATTTTCATGACGAAATGCCAAGTGCTCATTTAATTTGCTGTGGATTGCACTTGTCGACACAAATATTTTAATAGTTCTTGGACTATAACATAAGTACTATGTGCAGGTATTACTTCCACAAAAAATGTGAATATTTCTACATCAAAGCACTTTAAAACATAACATTAATTAATGTGTAAGAAAAGATTTTTCAAAAATTATCGCATATACTCGTACATAGCAGAATAATAGAGAAGGTTGTAGCATCAAATTTTACACATATCTAATTTATGTATAATTCGGAACGCTATTTTTTCATTTCACAGCTGTTGTCAACAGTGTAAACGCTTCTAATTGGTCAGGACGAAACGTCAACCTGTCTAGTGATTGACAGTTTCCCAATCAATACTCGTTTGATACAAACTATCGATTTTTTCACTCGATCATTTTTTTTCATTAATTCATATCGGCGTCTCCTTTTGATAAACAAACGCTTATTTAAAGCCACTCAACAAAGTGAAACCTTTGGATAAGCCTTAGTATTATTAATCTCACCTTTTTAGCATTTATCCGTTTTCTTTGGGAGTAATTTCCTCTCCTCGTATTATTTTTAGTCGATTCTAATTCGATTGTTTGTTAAGTTAGTTGCTAGTCTTTTTTCAACGTTGTCCCCACCGTCTGCGTTAGAGAGGTCATTGAATCCTGATTGAATCAAAAGGACGACGAGATGGCGGACCGGGGCTCCGAGTTTCTTTCGCACCAAAAATGCGGTGGAAGGCTGAGCTTCGACCCGGGGATCCCGCAGAAGACCCCAGGAGCCACGCACCTATAAATGATCCGGCGTGGAGCGGCCTCGAGTCGCCATTATTATATTTTTCCCCCTAACAAGGTATGTGGACGCGTCACCATTCGTACTTTTTTTTTGTCAAATAATCACGAAATACATACTAAATCGTATTATCTTCCATTGAGCGCGTGCGCAGCTACTTTTTCTATCGATTTCACTAAATTATTACCCTGAAATGTTCACTTCAACATGTGATTTCAATGCGTTTTTGGGCCAGCCACATGGATTTGAAAATACAATCATTTCGTTATTTAACTATTGAATATAGGATAAAAACTTTCCCCTCGACCCTGCGGTCGTGGCGAGGTGCAATTTTCCCCGATTTTAATGTAAAATCGCTGAAATTCCTGACTTTTGGTAGAAAACCTACTTAGTGTAAAATAACCTTCTGGAATGTTCCTAGATGTTCACATTTGTGCTAAACACTTTCCTCTCGACCCTGCGGTCGTGACGAGGTGTAATTTTCCCCGATTTTAATGTAAAATCGCTGAGATTCTTGACTTTTTGTAAAAAACACACTCCGTGTAATACCTCCTTCTAAAATGCTACTTGACTATTAAACCTTTATTAAATAGTTTGTCCACAAGCCCCCGCGCGTGGGGAGGCCCAATTATACCCCATTTTCTCATTTATGACCTGAGAAAATGTAATTTTAATTTTGTTTACTTTTCTTCCTACTCGGTGTTAACCTGGATTCATTCCATCCATTTCAGGGTGTATAGGTGAGGCCGGCATGTTTGGGCATACCCCCAACCAGGCTTACCTGGATTAGCCGCCTGGGCGTCGTTGGTGCACCCAGTCAACGGGGCGACCACTGACCTTCACGTGAGCCCTGCCAGAGTATTGGCAGTCTACCTCCAGTTCCTATTTGTTAACCGGCGGCGCGTACAGAGGTATTTCATTCCCCTTAATTACCGTCGGTCAACTACTACCTATTGGTGACACCATCGGGTGGATCCACCCATTTGCTGTTTATAATTTAAGTGAAGGGACAGAACTCGACCAAGCGACCCACCGTTATTATTATTTTATTTTACATATTAGAGTTAGACGGCTTCCCCGTCTACATTCTACCTTACCTAGTATTCCTATTTAATTCATTAAGTAACCATTGTAAAATAACCAAGCGACCCACCGTTATTATTATTTTATTTACCGTTGTTTACATATTAGAGTTAGACGGCTTTCCCGTCTACATTTTGTGTTACCCATGGTACCTATTCAACACTACTATTATACTACCATTATACTACTCCTATTTACTACTAAATACTACTATCATTGTAAAAGTACCATGGTGAACTCACTGTTCCTTTGAATAATAATCCTTTAAAAACACTTATCAATAAAAACCAACATGCCGGTGATAAACGCTTTGCTTTTATTTAACTACCTTAGTCTATAAGTGTAGATATATTTATCCTCACCCTTTCATAGGGAAGAAACCCTGTTACAAGGTATTGCAGTTTAAATTGTGAGTGTAAAACGATGCTACAATTTTACTTTATCGTTTCGCTGAAAATATATGTTAAGAAAGATTTGGAAGAACATTATCTAACCAACTGCAGTTTCCAGGTCACAATAAGGCATCGGTTGGGATACAATCACTGAAAGTGCACTCCTCAAGAAGCGTATCCGGTTATTTTCGTAGATTTCTCTCTCTAACCTAACCAGAACGTTGTAAAGTCTTTTTGTACGAGTCAAGAATACCTCCTACATTTTACGGGATTGCGAAAGATATTTTTCATTCCAAACGATTTTATACAAACCCATAATCTAAGCATTTCAGAAACATTTCACTGCTTTGTTTTCCTAGCAATTTTGAACAAAACATAAACGAATTTTCATACGATAACATAATGTATTCCTATCGTGAATCAGTCAAAACTCCCACGCGGATTCGAGAAATACGAAACCATTTTTTGAAACTAAACTTACATGCAAAAAAGGCTGTCACGGCAATTTCGTAGGAAAATCAAATTCCACAGAAAAAGTGGTATAACTTGTCGATTCTGTCTGCCAGCGGATTCGGAATAGATCTGATATTCGAATATATCGCTAATGCGAGTATTCCATCTCACGGTTGGACGAACGATGCATATTTGATTTGTTTCCAATTCGCACTGGATCTAGGTACCAGGACGGATCGTGCCACAAAAAATGTTGAGCGGATCACTTGCGTTACATACGGCGATATTTGGTCGCCATAACTACTCTTTGCGAAGGACCGTCATCGATAACAGTTATTTGCGACCCGAACCCACATCATATAAAGTACTGATCGTAAGTCGAAGTACAAGTAACTTTTTATAAAGACCTAACCAGGTTCACGCATTTGGTTCACTGTCTAACAAACGAGAGTTACCGAAATATTATTTTATCGTTGTCTTCTTTAGCTGGCGTAGTTTATATGATTTTCAAATGTGATAAAACAGTCACAAGATAGAATTAAATAACTTTTACAGGAGCTATAAGGCCTACTGCGATTCAATATATGAAATCAGCCCCTAAACTAATGTGAACATTTCGATACGTGTAGGTAGTTGGCTTTAGGGCTCGTATAAAAAGACTTGGAGCGTTGGGTTCTGTCAATGCTACACAATAATGTCAAGCAGATACATTGTCATGAACGTGTAATAACATTTTTTTTTTCAGTGTGTTGGCAAATCTATCTTTATTATTATTCGCGCAATTTATTCGCAATTTTGAGGTTATTTCAATCGTAAACGTTATTCATAATGCTGAGTACATACACTCCCATAAATCCCTGAGTTTTGCGAAATCACACAAAGTAGCAATGTGTCGCGCGCTGGGTAAAGAAAAGGTCTATGAGTTGTTACGTAATAATCGATCCTACAATAATTCCAACTTAGCGTCGTCGTGCCGTATTTAAATAGCATTGTACAGAAGGCTATCCCGCGGCTTTGAGTGATAACTCCATTAGCCGCCAGCTAACGGGAATGGAATTCATAGTGTTCATCAGCATAATAAATTCTAGTTTATCACTGCTGTTAGCTGACGTAACTGGACCACGCCTGGCGTTAATTATCTCATTTTGTTGTGTCCACAGCGCAACTGAAACGCAAACATTTGGTTCGATAGGCAAACAAGTTACTGTCGTCGGTTTAAGTGACCCGTAACAAACTCGGGCTCGTGTGGGAGTTTTCTCCCACACGAGCCCGTTTATAATTATTTTAAGTTTATAATTATATCAATCACCGTGAATAATAAATGAAAGCAAAAATGTTTGTTAACATTTTGTGTGTTACGTAATATAAGACACACTTGCTAAAAATTAATGACTGTTTACTTTCTTCGTACTTAATATATTTAAAAAGGCCTAGATCGTCACTTTTATACGTCTACCTATAGATCACTTTTTAAAACTTTCAAACGACTTCCAAAAAGGGAAAAAAACCTATTTTAACCTACACGTGTTTCGTGCTATGCACTCATGTACTACATAGCGTGTTTTTTAAGTATCCTCATAGACTTGATTTTTTTATTACATATTGATGAGTATCCTATGTCTCAAGGCGTTCGTCGTCTACGCGCATCATCCTTGGTAGAAAAGCAGCCTTAAAATTTGTCTGGAGGGGCTCTATACATATATTTTGTTGAAATAATAAATGGCCTGCGAATAGAGTGATCTATTTATGTACTGTACAGACTAGAGATAGAGCGGAAATGGCGAGATCCCGACGAAATAGCCTCACGATCCGTTTCGGTCGTGAATGCAAATTAATCTGCCGAGCCGGTCGCCAATCGGTCGGGCGGTCTCCTAACGTTGAATACCAAATACAAGGCACTAATACTACTACTAATCAGTGTAGAAATGAGCGAAGAATACTAATTTAGGAGTCGGAATGATTTTGCCGGTGTGATTTTTCGGGGTTACCTATAGGTTTTTCGTTTAGGAGAACGCGAAGGGAAAGGATTTTAAACAATGTGCGTTCCATTTGCTAAGCTTCAGGCATATGTCGATTTAGGGCTAGTACCTACACTTTCACAAAGGATTCGTTTTTCGTCGGCCTATCTATGAATAGTGTTAAAATACCTGTTGTACATACAACATTAGGAAACATATCAAATACCAGTACAATTCACAGAAACCCAGATTTGTATCTTAAAATACTCGTAACGGTTCGTTAAAAATAGATACCTTAAATATTGCTGGAATACTTTTTTTGCTGTAATTCAATTTCAGATATCCAACGGTGAGTGAAACTTTCTAGTTACCCTAGATGTAATAAGGACTTGCCAAAGGAGCGAAGTTCTACAAGTTAGCTTAAAGTTAGAAAAGTTATTATAGTACTGACCTTGTTTGAAATTGCTATTTGAGGTGGCTAGTTTTATCCTAAGTTTGAACCTCGTAGATTTCAAAACCTAAAGCTACCTTACTATATTGTAATTTTTGTTCTATCACTTACAAGATTTGTGTAACCACAGATGTGGGAGTGATTCAGCCAGAGTTGCAAGCTGTATGCTACTGTTTTGAACTCAAATGTTTATCTCGGTGCGATGTAAACGGACAAAAATCATCTAGAACTGAAAGTTGCCCACATTTATTATCAATAAATGTGGTGTAAACCGGAAAATATGAACTAAGAGTTAATATAGGTAATGTAGCCAAAGCTAACTCATGAAAATAAATCAACGTTTTATTAACAAAAATCATCGATTTTTATGCTATACCACACTAGTTAACATATACACAAAAAATGATATCCAAATCAATACAAAACAGGAGGAAAAAAACCTTGTTTTAAAATATTCAGTCATACCAGACTTTACAAATTGTAAAAATATGATTAATATTATTATTATTATTTAATCACAACTTTTGGGAAGCTGAAAATGCTGCCATTCATAGTTTAACATACTACTTACGTTAATTTATTTTGAAAGATATTCGACAAGGGCACTTTATGAAGTAAACTAAACGAAACTTTCACGAAATTACCGTTCAATTCATATCCGGGATATGAACTTTTCCTGTCGACATTATCCGTGAGCGCTGAGTCAACACGATATTTTACTGCCAATTTATCTTTGCATCACTTTTGCAACCCTTTTATATTAGCAGGGACAAAATAAAAGATTTTTGAAACAAAAATCAAGCCCGTTTTCTTGTAATTTTATTTAGTTTTCTATTTTAGTTTTTTAATGCTGACAATAATACAGTATCTGTGATTACGATCTTCCGATGCCAGACAATGACCTAATGACACTACTATGATGTATGTGAGGTATAGATTACAAAATAAAATAATCGGCCAAGTACGAGTCGGACTCGCGCATGGAGGGTTCCGTACTGTATGGGAGCCCCCCTCAAAAATTTATTGTATTTTAATTTTTTTATTTATTATTGAAAGGAATATAAAACTAAATATTCTGTGAAAACTTCAAGCAGATACCTGGTACCATTATTAATATAGAGCGAAAAACGACAAAAAATTCAAGTTTGTTGTATGGGAGCCCCCCTTAAATATTTATTTTATATATCATGAGATACAGCCCGGTGACAGACGGACAGACAGACAGACGGAC